>JAWNKV010000707.1:8707500-9307500 GCA_035041805.1 Amiota mariae | reverse complement strand
ATGAGGGCGGGTTAAATGCATCCATTAATAGCACGGAATGTGGACTATTGTCATGTTTCGAAGAGGAGTTCTGTACATTAAAAGCTCCATTTGGTTTCGTATTCTCAACTCCACCAGTGGAATGATGAACCTTTGTCATGCTGCTATTACTAATGCCGTCAACTGATGATGTTGTTTCTTTAGGTTTTGTAGCTCTAGAACTGATTATCATATCCTCTGCGAGTAAAGCAAGACCCAAACCATTGCGTCCCCAGTTCGATTTAGACATATAAGTTTTCAATACATCGGCAACAGGTGACACAAGATTTGTATTTGGGAAGATTTGAGCACTACAACTGGGGCATTGATGGCCACGCGGTGCTGTGTTGGGAGGCAGTGCTGCTTGACGAGCATTCAAGCAATCCCAATGAAAAACATCTTAAAAAGTAAACAAATAAAATGAAAATTTGATTGATCAATAAAAAATTGTTTGCATCTTACGATAACAAACTAAACGCACGCATTCGCCTAATTCCAGGGAAGTGTCACAAAGCGTGCATTTAGGGACATAGTCACTATCGCGTAGCCATTGAAGATATGATTGCACAATGCACTGCAAATTAAGAGGATTAGTTGAGATACTACATACTTATTTCATATTTTAATTATTACCTTTGGATGATTTTGCACCATGCAAAACTCACAAACATTTACACGATGCTCAAAACAAAATTGATTGGTTACTTGCCTCTTCGGGCATTTGCACAGTCCCATTTTTATTTGTTTATTTTATATTTCGAACTCTAGTATTTTAAAGTTTACGTATTTCGCTGTTAAAATGGCGAAACGCTCAATATTTCAATTCAGTTCATTTCTTAATTACTTCTGCAAAAGTTCATATATTCTTCTTTTAGTGCAAATTTCAATGTATTGTTCTATATGCAAGCGGGTCTCGGGTCTCAACTAATCTATGACAAATGAAGTTGACAGCCACGTAAACCTTGCCATTCACAGTGACTAAATATATAAAAAGATGCATTTCGTTGTGAATGACACAAATACAGTGTATCGGATTAATATTTACCAAAAATATCTTTATTTACATTTATTTATCAACAACAACTTATTAATCTAATCCAACCATTCTGACATATATTGACATTTAGTCGCTGTGACATCACCATATTTTGAACAATTCTTTATAACTGGACAAATGCCACAAGGCATTTGTATTAAACCTGGTGGAGCCAATGGTGAATTAATAGCCCGATAGACATACGAATTATCTGCCATGAGTATTCGCTCGGCATTACCATCATAGACAACTGTTTTTAATATTGTCTCCAAATCGTCTTCATCTAATTTTACTTTACTTATACCCAAATCGGATATAAACTTATGAACTTCTTTAACTGTACAGGAAGACATTTGTTTAAAGGCTAGTGGACCATCATGTTTCTTTTCGGCATTTTCACGTTTCATTTGTAAAAAACGTAAGCACTGTTGATTGAGTACATCGACGAATTCTGCTTCGAAATCCTGATCCTGATACCAAGCACCACCAGTCACTGAACGATCCGGTTCGAGATTATACAGCATGTACACTTTCTTTTTGCTTGCCTATTTTGAATGGTAAACATATTGATTAGTCGATTGTTCTTTGTATAGAAATCCCCTTACTCACATTAACTGATTTAACTGCTTTAATGAGTTTTTTTGTTTCCAAATTCTTAAGAATCTTATTCAATTGAGTCATGTTGAGATTTGATTTGATACGTATATCGCGTATCCAGATGCCTTTATTGCTACCTTCCTCAACAATACTATATACGATTTTCTCCTCATTATCAGCATCCTTGGGCAATGCGGTTTTATTTGCATTTTTTGAACGATATATGAGTTTTTCTCCCTTCTTCAAAACCTCTATGACGCCCTGTTGAAGTAATATATTGAGTGCCTCAACTCTCTTTGGAGCTGGCATATCAGGCAGTTTTTTGTTCAGATCATCATTAGTGGCTCCGGCGGGCATGCCTTGAATTAAGCTGAGTAGCATTTGAGTCACTTCACTAGCCATGATTATGATGATGATGATTGGAACTGAAACAAGAAAACTATATCAGATTAAGCAACTAATACTGTATACAAAACAAAAGAATCAAAACAAAGCAATGAGAGAGAGCACCGTATCCATGTGTGTGTGAGAGAGAGAGAGAGAGAGACTTCAAAAGAGAGCAAGTCATTACAGAAAGAAGAACAAGACAAATCGCCGCCGCTTGTCATTTAACTTGCATTTTTTTTTCCTGTTTTCCTTAATGAATTAAAATAAAATAGAATACTAACATGTCACACCCACTGGCCTCTAATGAAGAAAATGATTTTGTAGAAATAAATTCTAACAATTTCCAACGTATCCACGATAAAGTTACAAAGGTATAAATTCTAGCGTGTGTTCGTAGAAATGAACAATGTTGCCAACTAATTTAATGAATTTTATTGTTGTTGTTGCTATATTTTAGATTGGTTACGCGGATGGTGTTGCTGATGGTCGTGAAGGGGCTTTTCAAAGTAGCTTCGATGTAGGATACAGCAATGGCTTCAGGACTGGCTTTGAATTATCAAAGTTGCAAGCTTTTTATGAAGTTTTATCCTCATCAACCAATGGAAATGAAGAACTATTCAGGGAGAAAAACATTTATGAACAAATGCATTTGGCTAAAGCCACAGGCAAAGAACATTTTAAATATTTAGATAACCCAAATGAGAATTTGATAGTGATTTCCGACCGTCAGCAAGAATATGTAAATGAAATTATTGGAACGTGTGCCAGCAAATTACCTGCGACAACAAATTTATTGACATAAAATAAGGTGAATAACATTAATTACCAGAAAATTAGTTTATTGTATTCATAAGCATAATAAATCATCATTTTACGTGGCACGTTATTTTCTACAAGTAAAGTCCTTCGGGTGTGCCTTCCTTCTTACGGTACAAAACGCTTTCCTTAGATTTCTTAAAGTCCTCGTTTGTGACCTTCATGCGCCGCTCACGTAAAGCCATCAGACCTGCCTCTGTACAGATGGCTTTGATATCGGCACCCGAAAGATCATCCTTTGCCATAATAAGTTCGCTCAGATTCACATCTTCAGCGAGAGTCATGCGGGAAGTGTGTATAGTGAAAATGCGACGTTTTGTTTTCTCGTCAGGCAGGGGGAATTCAATTTTACGATCTATACGTCCAGGCCGGATAAGTGCAGGATCAAGTGTTTCAATTCGATTTGTAGCCATTATTACCTTAACGTCACCACGCGAATCGAAACCGTCCAACTGATTAAGTAACTCCAACATAGTACGTTGAATTTCACGTTCGCCACCAGAATTGGAATCGTAACGTTTTGTGCCCACGGCATCGATTTCATCAATGAATACAATTGAGGGCGCATGTTCTTCGGCTACACGGAAAAGTTCCCTCACCAGTTTTGGACCATCACCCAAATACTTTTGTATCAATTCGGATCCAACGACGCGTAAGAAGGTCGCTGATGTCTGATTTGCTACTGCCTTGGCCAATAGGGTTTTGCCTGTGCCTGGTAGACCATAAAGAATAACACCTTTTGGTGGCTTAATGCCCATTTCTTCATAGTATTCCGGATGAGTAAGTGGCAACTCTACAGATTCCTTTATTTCCTGTATTTGTGTATCTAAACCACCAATGTCAGCATAGGTCTCCTGTGGCGCCTTTTCCAATTTCATTACAGTAACCATGGGATCAGTGTCATCACTCAAGACACCAACTACAGCATGAACTTTATGATTAAGCAGTACCGAGCAACCTGGCTCCAACTGATCTTTGTCGACAAATGATAAAATGCTAACATAATGCTCAGATCCAACAGATGTTGATACTATAGCATGGTTGTCATCAATAATTTCTTCCAAATTACCCACAGACATTGGTGTGCCACGCAAGTCATCGACCTTGGAGCGTTCCTCCTCATTTTTCTCATCTTGTGGCTTTAAACGCTCCTGATTTCGTATGAATTCCTCTTCCATCATGAGGTAATCCTTTATACGTTCCAATTTCAATAGCTTCAACCGACATCTTGTGTGCGGCGTCACTTGCGGTAATTTCATAGCAGCATCTGGACCCTTGGCACGACGCTTCTTCTTACCAACCCGAGTTGGAATTGGAGGTTCGTACTTCTTTTTCTTGTCTTTGTCATCCTTCTTGTCACCAGCACTACCTTGGGCTGATTGGTTTTGACCCTACAAAAACAGCAAATAAATATTAAGTATATGCATACAATTTATTGCACAAGATCGCATACCATATTTTATTTACAATTATTCTTATTCAACCTAAACTTTTTAATTTTTATTCCAATTCGTATTCGTTTTCCTTCTTCCACTTTGTCGTCGAAAGTTTTTTTTTTTAAGTTTTGACAGAAAACAAAATTCTACTAGTCATAATCGAAGTGAAGTTGGCTGCGGCTGATTAAACCGACAATCAGAGTTGCTTTGATTCGTGAATGGCAATTTCAAACAATTTTATTAAAATTAATTAAATGAAAACATTAAATAAGTTATTAATATTAATTAATGATTCAAATTAGAACAAATTAATTATATTCAGATAAATAATATAAATAAAGCAAAGTTTTGCAATACTGGAATTAATTTAAGGGAGTCCCTACACTTGCTCGTGGCAGTCAGTTTGCAACTCATTTGTTTCTTTTACCTATTTACCTGCCACGAAATGGTTTTGCTAGATAATTCTAATGTAAATATTATTTACTTTTAATTATTAATTAAAGTGTTTAATCTAAGATGTTTTTTTAGTTTATACTGCGCCTGGAGAGGTTTGCAAATTCAGCTAAAAATGATTCTTCGTTCACAGTCACATTCAAACGATGTAAGTAGAAGAGTCTTGGCCAGCCGATATAGTAAGTTGGGTAAATTTTAATTCTTATTTCTATTTACAAAAAGATAATGGTCATGATCGACCAGTGCCTAGAGAGGGCAGACCACCGCTGCCAGAACCAGAGGCCTATATGTGCTTAATACGAGCTCAGTGCAAATCCAAGAAGGTGAGTCTGAGTCCCTGTTTCACACGCTTATCAACTTGTTATTAAAAATTAATCGTCTGCCTATGTGTCTGTAGATTTCCACAGTTGTCCGTCAGGAAGATGTGACCACTATGATGGCCATGTATGGACAGTTCATGAAGAGCAAAATGGATGGTTTGAAGCGTGTTAAGAAAGTAAAAAGCAAAGCTAAGGCGGCCAAGGGATAAGTGGAGGAATAGTATAGTTGTTTAGTGTATGCTTTTAAAAAAAAAATACTTTTCTATGGCATTTAAAAAATAATATCGTGTTGAATTTGGAACCCACCTGTGTGTGCTTTTGAATTGGTGATATAAAATTTATGAAAATTAAAACACAAATGAAGAAGGTTTACAGCTAAAAAAAACTCGATGTGTATTTTGATATCGCCTAACTAAATAATAATAATATGATAATATAATGATTGTGTCTTAATGATATTACAAAAATAATGATGTATCAGACAAATCCTGATACTGATACTGTGGAAGAATACAATTTCAATTTCAATCCTTTTTAGTTATTAGACCTTGTTTCTTTAATTGACGCAGCGCACACTTTGCCGCTGTGCACTTGGCAATCCTATAGTTGCGACCAATGCCACGGAATGTACCTTTGCAGAAGACTTCGACAGTGACGCGCACACGACGGCCATCTGCCAACTTCTCCGGTTTGCCAAATTTAGCTGTTTCCGGTTCGAGTTCGAGTAGTTCTCTGATAGGTGATTTTGGCACTGAATTACTGAATTGTTCGATCTCTGGCTTCATCATATTGCTGTACACTTGCCAAACGACATCTAATGACATATTTGAATCCAGGAAAATAGCGCCAGCTATTGATTCAAAGACATCGCCCAAAGCCTTAGGTACTTCTACATCCTCGGCATCGTCACATTCTTCCTCAGATAGCAAGTAATACTAGCAAGAGATCAAAAACATTGAAAAAAATTGATTTGCCACAGACTCAGCCGCCATGCTTTACTTACTTCTTCACTAATGCTGTGCCCATTTTCTTCCTGAATCCTTACAAAACGATCAATGACCTCATTGAGACCAGGCGACAAATGTCTAAAATATTTATGAAAACCATGCCGTACAGCCAACGAAGCAAATATAGTGTTGTTTACCAAAGCCGAACGTAAATCTGTTAAGGCGCCTGGCGAATGTTGACGCGGATCTTCATAGAGATGCCGTGTTATCAGGTAATCTAAGACAGCATCACCTAGAAACTCTAAACGTTGGTAACAATCGGTCAGACGATTCGGTGTATAACTCGCATGTGTCATGGCTTGCATCAAATAGGAACGATCACGGAATTTATAACCCAAAATTGATTCGAATCCATCAAAGCCGGCAAGTAGTGATGACAATTCTTCATTTGCATTGGGTGCATAGCAAAGCAATGGACTGCGTGGTGATGGCCACGCCCCATAAACTGTTACCATTCCATTATCATCTGGTCGTGTACTACCAGGCACACGTTTATCTTGCGTGCCAATTTCTTTACATTCATAGGGAAGCACTCGTATACCCAGCCAGGCCATAAAAAGTAGAGCACCACGTGGTCCACATTCTATTAAATATGCTCCAATAAGTGCCTCCACACAATCGGCTATGGATTTATCTATAAATAATATATAGAAAATTTCAGTTATAGTAATATGTATGAGAAAATAGATTGGTTTCCACTACTTACCCGGTATACTGTGCTGTGTAACTAAATTATATGGTATAAAGCAGGTAAAGTCATTACTCTCATTCGAGTCATCCAAGCCATTGGTATTGGTGGCGGTGTTGGTGGTGGTCGTGGCAACTACTCCTTCTTCTGGATCAAACTCATCGCTTTCACTTAAGCCCAGTTTACCAGCCTTTTCTCTAACCATGGCACAAATTTCAGCGCTGCTCAACTTCTTGATATTTAACAAGTCTACTAATTTCCAATGTTGCGGTGGTATCTTTGCCTCAATCAATTCTTTTTCCAGTTCCTTTGGCACATAGTAACATGGTGGTAACCAATTGTCATGTGGCTCAAATTTCGTAGCGATCATATATTCACCCATCATTTTACGACGCCCCAAACGATACAAATTCAAATTGGCTACTTGCTTGGAACGTAAATGACTCAGCTTACCCTCATGGACATTTTCATAGGTGATATATAAATATGTTGTTATGGCATATTTGAGAAACGAGTCACCAATAGTTTCCAGACGTTCCAAATTAATGCCATCATTGGCATTGGACATGGTCAATGCTTGCAATATGATACTTGGACTTGGACCAGGATGACCTTCCAAATCGGGTTGATAATCAAAACTGAAACTTTCTGTAGTTTCTTTCTTATCCAAAGTAGTTAAATCGCTTTCCAATTGCTTGGACAAATCCATTATAATTCCATTATCAATGACTTTTGGTTTATCAAAATTGAGACTTAATTGTTTGTCCACCAGATTTAAGTTATTATGATCATTGTACTTATCAAAGACATCACCACATCCCAAAACTGTGAATTGTTCTTCGGGATTTGATTGGATGAAATTGCGATTCAATTGTTCAAAGTGCCCAACTGTTAGCACTTTATCCCCATCACCATCACCACCATTATCGTTTTTGCTTAACATTTCTAAGATATCTTCTTCGGTGGCATATGGTAGAAGCTGTTTAAATGTATCCAGTACAGTTTTGTAACGTTCCTTTGTTGCTTCTGCATTAGGTTGTTTTATCAATTTGAGATTTTCTTCGAAATTAACTAACATGCCCGAACTCAGGATGTCTGCCCTTAGGGTTTCAACTGAATTTGTGAAACTTTTAATTGATGATTCCATATTCCATTCACCATTGTTTGATTTGCAACTATCTTCGAAATTATAGCCAAAGAGTTGATTCTTTGTCTCCTGATAATTGCGTTCATTTGCATTGGTTTCCTGTATAATCGACAATTGTTTGTTGCGCTTGGCTATTTCTTGTTCGGTTTCAATGGTTTCTGCTTCATTTTTCGAAGTAAATTCTATGTGACCAGAGTCTTCATCATCATCTTCGCTACTATAGTGTGGATTATAGTCTCCATCTCCTCCAAAACTTGATGAAAACGAATCATCGGAATAATAAGAGAACGAAGTCTTTCGCTGGTTATGGTTACGACTCTTTTGCTTTGGTTGTTCAAAACCATTTGTATTTCCATGATTATGATGATGATTGGGTGTATTACGTACATCCCAAAATGTCGGGGAACCATAACGCATCTGTTGATCACCTTTAAGTAAGTAAATGGAAATAAGGAAACTAGTTAACCAGTCATTGAAAAAGTGATTAAAGACAGACAACAACCACTTACAGAAACTAACATTCGGTGGCAGGTATTTCAAATATTCTTCATCTTCATCATCATCGGTGCAATCATCTTTAGTATTGATATCATTTGCCATATCATTAGACCAAGTTCCAATTTCTATGAAATCATTATCCTGAAAATATATATGAATATAGAAAATAGAAAATCATATAAGTCAACTCAACTCAACTCACCTGTAATCTTTGTTCACCTTCAATAACCAATTCATTTGCACTCTTTTTCTCATCAATCTTTCCATTTTCAATATCTTTGCCTTTGGTCTCTTCATTGTTCTCTTCTCCGTTTTCTGAAGCCTCATTTGCTTTTTTCTCTGCATTACATTCTCGTGATTTGTTTAAAACATCCGACAAACTCCAACCAAAGTCCAACATTGGCCATTCAAATTCTGAAGAGATCTCAATCTCTTGTTGTCCTAAGCCTATGTCAGCTGAGACTGTCTTGCGTATGTCATCAGCCAAGAGTAAACCATTTATGCGATATAAAATACAAGGTAAACAGACTGCTGTCCGCCATAGTGAGGCTGGAAACGGATGTACTGTGCATAATTCTGGAACTAAGATTTGTTTCTGTTCGAGATTTTCACGTTTCGCACGTTTTGTTGCCTCCGAACTCGTAGGCAAAGCGACACCCTTGCGATTAACATAGCGCGGTGTTAAAAAGTTCAAACGCGCACTCGTATGATCCACATCCAGAAGAGGTTGTGATGTATTTTGTATTGTCAGACCATACTTGACAAGATAATAATGCTTAAATGTGCGATAATTATCACCTGGGAAGCAGCTTAGCGGTGATAATTGCGGACAAATTTCGGCCACATAGAAATACTGTGGTTGATCTTGATTACGATACCATGGCATGACGACAGCATCATTAAATTTATTACTATCGAAATCCTGTGCCTTACGTTCTTCGTCCGGCACAGCGGTGGGCATCATATTGATGTTGTCTTCAATCAGTTTAAGGAAATCCCAATCAATGATTTTACCCTCAGTGGTTTTTATTGTTGGCACAATGAAGACACAATTCTCCGTGGAATCGGGATCGAAAAGCATTAGGAACTTCTTTAGCCGTAACACATTCGTAAATGTATAATTGAGAAATGTATTTATGCAGGTTATTTGCTTTTCCGTAAGTATAATCATGTCTTTTGCTAGAACTATTGAAACCTTAACCTCACCGGACCGTGTGAATATAGGAAATGAGCTAACTTTTGGTATTTTCTTAAGTGTAAGTATGCCGAAACCTTGTTGAGCATCTTCAGGTGGATAAATTTTACGTCCGCGTGTATTTTGTTCTTCTGGTATTGGACACTCAAGTGTCAAATCAAGTAAATACAGATAACAAGGTTCTCCAGCTACTGGACGGCAATCACAAAATTCTGAAGCAATCTATAGAAGAAATGCAATGAAATAGCATCATCATCATCATCATCCTTACAATATATACATATGAATACGCTTTGAGCCACTTGAATAGCACAACTCTGATACTCTGAAGGTATGGGATCCAGTGTGGAAGATTTAATAATCCCGGCAGTGTAAATTCCCACATTGTAATGTTTATATCATCAAGACAAGGACTCAAAAGGTTGGAAAGTTAAAAAAAAAAAATTGCAGCTCACAAGTGTCATGATACAAAAAAAGCTTCCCACTTTATGGTACCGACTCCCTGCTTTGTAGAAGGTCCAAGTGTTGGTAAGACTTTCATAAACCATGTTAATTATAACTGGAGTCATTGGAACCCTTCAAAGTAACCTTTTTCTCGTCTGAAAAGACAATGCAATATCAGTGTAATCCTGGTTACATGAGAGTGGCAAAAACTAAGGAATTTTGCTTTAGGAATTTTATGAAATGGAAGAATAACACGTTATAATATGGTTAGGCTAGTATTAACCCTTATCTTGACTCTAATGAGTCTTAGAGATTTGAGACTTTCATCTGTGAAATTTAACATTTTAGCTTTATTAGTTCTACTCTGATATTTTTTATTTATACAATATTAGATCTACCAATTTCGAACGATTCTGTAGGTCGATTTTAATTAAATAAACGTTATATATTACTCACAAAAAAGCTTCTTATGTTTCAGTAATTCAATTTTGAATCCAATGTTTGGATTTTACGTAATTCGTACACAAACAAACAGACACAGTCTATAATTTTATTATACTATGTATAGATTAAATAGTTCAATCAGTTGACTGATAATAATGTCCTATTCAAGTGGCCTGGATTATATGTATGTGTGTATGTATGTGTAACTTACCCTTTTGTAATAATATTGACGGCGTTTTGTAGTTCCCGGTCTTGGTTCCATATTGTCCAAAATAATTTGCTCATCTTCATGCTCCAATTCGAAATTCTCCCAATCTGCTTCGATTGCTCGGAAACCTTCTTTACCAATTGGCTGTAAATTATTATCGAGTTCACCCATTTTATGTAAATCAATGCATGCCTGCAAGGCAACCATTCTACGTGCCAACACTTGGCTGATCATTGGCAGACCCTAAAGACAAAAATGGTTTGTTGTATCAATATTCTTGTGATGCTGCTTCTAATAATCACACACTTACCACAATATCATATTTGAGCGGTGAATTAATTGGTAAACGCAATGTACATTGATACATAGCCACACCATTCCTTTGTGTTCGTGTGGTCCGCCAAAGGGCCGTGAGCTTCGTAAAGGTATCACTTGGCAATTTAGAACAATATTTATTGACTAAAGCAATGGCACTGCTGAGATCAACTGATGCACCTGTTAATAAATCCGGAAGTGGTTTATATGAAGCAACACAATCTGTGAAGCGTTCGGCATGCTGATGTTCTTCCTCCGAAGGTTCTGTATTTGCACATCTCTCCAATAGAATCTTTAAAATTTTAAATGGGAGAAATTAAAATATTGGAAATGGCAAATGTTTAGTTTATTTACCTTTTCAATTTTTCGATATTGAGCCAACTGATCCACAATGCTGTGCGTTGTATCAACCATAACAATGAATTTCCTTTCCAAGTCTGTGTCACTAGGTGGCGGTGGTACTTTATTATTTATGGTCAACTCGCATTGAAAACGTTTCTTTTTATTTTTGTGAAGTTTAACAATTTCCTTTGAATTTCTGCTATTCGAATTGAGAGATTCGTTTAGCTCATCTAGAACTTCTTCCAAGGATAAAATTTTGAAGCTTGCTTCAATTTGTGCTTCCATATTTCTTATAAACTTTGGTTGCTTCTCTTTTTCATCTATAATGGCAATGGGTGCCTCCTCTTCAACTACAATTGCAATGGCTGATTTATCCTCCTCCTTAACTTCTTGAATTGCAATGGGTGCATTCTCCTTCTCCTCCCCCTCAACTTCTTCAATTGCAATGGGTGCATTCTCCTTCTCCTCCCCCTCAACTTCTTCAATTGCAATGGGTAATTTATCCTCCTCCTCAACTTCTTCAATTGCAATGGCTGCTTCCTCCTTCTCCTCAATTTCTTTAATTGCAATGGCTGCTTCCTCCTCCTCCTCCTCCTCAATTTCTTCAATTGCAATTGCTGCTTCCTCCTCCTCCTCCTCAACCATTGTAATTGCAATGGCTGCTGCATCATCACTAATCACTTTTAGAGTTATCTCAGATGCTGTTGGTGGTTTTGTAGTTAAAATCTCCGGATTTAAAATCTTGACTGTGCCTTTAGATGAACCAAATGTATACTTATTACTTTTGTTTAGACCATTTTCATCTTCATCATTATATGATGTAGAATCATCATCCTCCTCATCATCATCCTCCTCATCATCATCAGAATCCTCAGAATCATCATCATCATCATCAATTCCATTACAGGTGGAAGTTCCTTCATTTGATCTACAAACATAACTATGTGTATGATCATTCAATTGATCTGTGTCTGTCTTAGTTATTGCGGTTAGATTGCCACGTTGATTATGATCAATAGATGATGGTGCCACCAGTATCACATGGTATGCAGGTACTGCACGGGCACGTCCTTTACATTGCACATAGCTGCGATATGTTGTTGGTGGATCCCAGCGTACAACCAAATTGCACTTTGGTACATCGATGCCTTCTTCCAGCACAGATGTGCCTATCAAAATATTACAGTCATGCATGCGAAAACGCTTAAGCACATCCTCTTGCCTACGATGCTCGGCTTCGGCTTCCTTTGGTTCCGTTACAGGATCAGCAACTCGATCTGTGGTATATTGACAACGTAAGAATTTAAAATCCTCATCATGACGATTCATTTCGCTCAATAACTCAAACAAAACTCGAGCAATATGATTTTGGTTACAATAGATTATAGCACAAACTGTGTCTCCGATGTCACCATCACCATTACGATGCTGACGTCGCATAAATGGGCGACGCCTCGGTCGTCCGGTGTTTTGTGTATTGTGATGGTGATGATGATGATGATGATGCTGATGATGATTATTATGATTATGATGTCGTTTGTGTGATGCATGATGATGGCGTTGATTGGATGAATTCGTACCAACAACACCACCACCAGCAACAACTTTCATTACATCAACATTTCCCCCTTTTGTTGTTTTGTTATAGATGACCTCCTTATCTGATTGCTTTAAAATTGGATCCAAATTCTCAACAATCGAACGCGATTCCATTTGCTGTTTCTCTACATTCTCAACACTCTGGCATTTGAACTCCAGGGAACGTGTCAATTTCTGAAAATCAGTTTTCTCCAAATCATTTTTAATGCGACGCATTGTTTCATTTTGAGGATTGGCATCCGCTGGCTTAAATAGACGCAAAACTTCCAAGAGTCGCATCACTTTGGGACTTGAATAACGGTTAACGATTTCCTTGTGATCTAAAATCTTCTGGAATGATTGTTCGCATAGCGTATGTATGAGCAACAGAGCAGTGCTGACCACTCCAAAGAGCAAATAGTGTCGTTCGTGTGGTGTCTTGATTTTCTGTTTCTCAATACGTTGGTACATAGAAACAGCCACACGATCTGCTCCCCAAGGACCCATTTCATGAAGTACAGCGAGCAATGATTCAAGTAATTTCAAAGGCTCTTCCTTAGGATCCGGTATTCCTAAAGGAAATTAGTAAAAAGATTACATTAGTTTAGATTAGATCAGATTAGTTGTCAATTATATCAAGAAGCGTAGGCTGTTTGGTAATGATTTGCTGCTTTTTTAATGATTGTTTCATTTAATACACAGTCAGACTTCTGGTCATTCAATTACTTCGGTCTTCACTAAAGGGAAATCATTGGATCTCGTCAATCACTTTGCTATAAGGAAGTTCATTAAAGAGGAGTCCGACTGTAGTTAAAGTAAACAGTATAAGGTGAAATATGAGGCTTTTTGTTCGAAAATGTGTTGCCATTTTAAGGGTTTGAGTTCGTTATGCTCCTCTCATAGGGCTGGGAGTCTTCTTTTCTCACCAATTAAGTTTTGCAGCGACTAGAAGATTTGGGAATCCGATAAAACAATAGCAAGATGTAATATAAGGCGGGCGGCCCATTAAAACACCCATCCTAACCAAACTTCTTCGGACGAGTCATCAATGATGTGTTGGGCCTGGCTTAGTCCATATGAAATACAACTTCTTTCCTTTTTACTGACCAATTCTGTTCGAGAATATGCTTCAAACACAATCTAATTATTCATGTACATATTGCTCAAAATTAACTGTTTAGCTCTTTCAATCCCAACAAAAAGGCAACAACGAAACCTTCCTGGGCATGATCACCGTTTGGGATGCTTTGTCTTTACCCGTCCACGACACCATCTCGTAAATGGTTACCCAACTTATCACACACAAAGCTTAAATATCCCTTAAGCGGAAGCGAAACAAAGCCATTACCACACAATACACCATATAATTTAAAAATTCGAAGACATACCCTTTAGTTCATCCAAAAATTGTTCGCCACCATATATTTCATATGGATCATAACGATGATCTTTAAGAAATACTATGCGAGATCTGATGATGTCTTCCAGCACAAAGGTGAGCTGGTCCTTTTCGAAGGGGGCACATTGCACAATGAACTCATACGGTTTGGCACAATAACGCAACACTGTCACAATATCACTGGCCGTTTCCGTCTTACATAATATATTGTCTTCCAAAGTATTCAGCATTGCACTCAGTTCTTCCAAAGCACAGCCAGCACTATGCAATGGACCAGCTAGGCCCAATATCTTGGGCATAACACCTGTTGTTTGTTTTATGGGTCTTATGTATTCATCGATGATGGGCAACACTTCCTTATACATGGCAACGTCATGGCATTCGTCCAACACTAGAAGATGCACTTTGTCTATGCACAATTTGCCACTTCGGAAATATTCCAAGCAAGTTTTCGGTTTCAAAATGCAAACATTATAAGATGAAGGATTAAACTCTTTACGACTATCGTCGTTCTCATCCGGATTTTCCTGCCACACTTTCAAATCAGTTAGATGCTTCAGCATTGTGCATATGGAGGTTGATGAAGAAACATTGTTGCTTGTTGCATCCTTACTGATGTAGATACTAATTTTACCAACATGCTGAGGCGTTTGCCTTGATATTTCTTGCAACAATTTCAAAGCAATAAACTCCTTGGATGACTTATGCCTTAAGCAAATGATCGTGTTTCGCTCGAATGATGTCGCCAGCAGTTCCACTTGGAAATCACGTGGCGTAAATACAGTTGTGTGCAGTGTATCGCACCAATGGAACGCCATTTTTGCTCAACAGGACACGGGCAAATATGTATGTATACACACAATCCTGATCCAAATTTTTCTTAAGCAAAAAGCGTGGTGTACTTCACCAACTAAGAAACCAGCCACCGGCCCACTCACCCACAGCTGTTATGATAGCAAATCTTTTGTATAAACAAAATTAAAATTTAGGTAGTCACTACACTATTCACTACGGACATGTTAGAAATATATATACTTATATACTAATAATAGAAAAATGTATTTTATGAAGAATTAAATATGCTTTTATTATTGAAAATTTAAGTATTAAGTTGATCATGGAGATATTTTTATATAAAATGTGTTTTTTTTTTATAGTTTTCCTGCCAATTTTGAATGGAAACATTAATTGAAAAGATTTGTAGATGCAATGAAGACTAGAATCTTGGCATTGAGGCAGGAAAACAGTATAGGGAAAGGCGTACAGTATCAGTTTTGCAAGTGAACTCCAAATTGGCAAGCAGCGCCATGAATTCATTTCTATATGGATTTTACTTATAGAAAGAAAGGATATAATCCTTTGGAGAACGGACGAAAAATAGTTACCTTGTCACTGTAACCTAGATTTCGTCTATAACATGTATAGTAAAAATGGCTTGGGTAATACAAGAATCTAATTATCGATTGTTTGTTTTACAGTACGAGGCGAGTAGATTTCATATAGTTTTGATTGCATTTTTCCCCATATGGAGAAGTTAACCAATATTCGGAGTGGTTTTCAGAAATATATCCAATGGATATATTGACATACGTATATTTTATGTTGATGTCCATGAATTTCGTTCTAAAACGACTTACAATTCTTACTTGTTGCTGGGACTTTCATTGCATATGCTGTTGTCAATATTGAAATGCATTATAATGGAAGATTACTTCTGGAAGTGCAACTGGACAAAGTGTACAGCTTGTTGTCTCGACACAATAAAAATAGACGGATTTTTTATTAAAAAATTTAAGATTTTCCATTATATAAAATACCTATATATGCATACATATTGCATGTCGTGCCTAAACCCCCTAAAATATAATTATTTTTTTGTTACCAAATTATTAGAAATTCATATTTATATTTATTTTTTAGTTGAAACTTTCTCTACTACAATATTGTTGAATATTCTTCAAAGAGCAGTTGTGATCAACTTAAATGTACTTCCAATCTGTTATTGTTGTCTCGTGCACAGACCGCAAAATAAGTTAAACTTTCATCTTTCACTTCTAAAAGAAACCATCCCCTGTGTTCAACTAGTTGATTGGATTTCATTGATTTTTCCCACCTTTGTTATGGTAAAGCGACTTAGTATATGAAAGGACCTTGAGAGCGATGCAGTTGGTAACCTACGTTTTCATAGACAGTAAGGTCGAAGGAGCACACTGAACACACTAATGATCAGTCCAAAACCAGGCATCACCTCAAAGCTTTTGGGGGAATTGGACCCTAATGCGAGCAGTCTATTTGTACCTTCTAACAGGTGCATCCAAATGAAAATAATAGTTTATAATTTTTAATAAATAAGAAATTTCTGAAATTGATGAAAATCCAGCATATGCGTTTTAAATAAAGCTATAGGCAGCTTTGATTAGATTAGGGAATGGCGAACGCTAGTCACATCAATTCTGCGACCTTATGTTTTGTTTCCATCCAATATCGTTTGACTTGTAGTACTATTATATGGTTACTTACCCAGCAAGTTCATTTGCATCAAGTTAACCACTATGATGGCCAAATTATATACTCGTAGAACATTGTTATTTGCAGCTTGTATTTTTAATAGTAAGAATTAAGCAGTCTCAGAATAGTTTCGATTTGATCCCGAAAGTCCCGAGTACTTGTAATGCACCCATGTTGTTATCAAAGTGAATTTAACTACTCACCTACTTTCTAGGTTTCCATAGCATAAATTACACTCTGAAAACATAAGTTCTTTTTGTCTATTCTACTGAATAAAAACATATAAACGGAATTCTACAAGGTTCTCTTCAATAAAACATATTGTGTTATTATATATAACTAAATGTAATTTAAAGGAAAATTCAAATTTAATATAATTAAAATAACTAAATACATTTCTCAAAGTAATTGATCCGGCAAACTTTGTTTTGCTCTCAAAAGAACATTTGTACATTTTTAAGGAATCATACGAGTTGTCGATCACAAAATTTCACTAAAAAATTCTTATTTTAGAAATAAGTTTTTAACCATTTAAGTGAAGCTTAAATATTTGGCATTTTAATGTAGGGTGAAGTATCCTCCTTCTTTTTATATAATTCACATGTAATAAAGCCACCAATTGGGAAAATATCTTGAAGTTTTTTGATTGTCTCATCATCAGCATTGATATTTGGATCAAAACCTATAAGAAAATGAATTGAATTTCATGATAAAATGATAAATATGAAACAACAAAAACAACAACAAAATATACTCACCATCTAGAAACACATCTTCAGTTAGTATTGGATAGGTAAACAATGCTGGATACTTGCGAATATTTTCAACGGACACCAAACCAATATTGCCATAATCTATGAAAAATATTGTTGGATGTCCATCGCCAACTAATTCCAAGCAACGACCACGGCACCATTTATCATCTGCTTCATATTTGACAATGCAAAGTTCATTGACCCTGCGGGAAAAAAAAACAAAATAAAAACAAAGTCACATGGTAATGGAACTAAGAAATAAGTACTGTTGAGCACTTACCGTGGAGCATAACATACAGATTCCTGGGCTTCGCCGTAGGCCTGTATGTCAATTTGAAATTTTTCAATTTCACATGCAAGTTCTTTGATTGTACAGGATATAAATCCTGCTTTGATCAATGAATTGTCTGTTATAGCCAATTCTATAGTTTTATCACTTGGCAAAAAAAAGCGCTTTAAACTCTGTGAATGCGCAATATAAATTAATATCAAGAATGACTAATCTATGATTTTTATGCTTACATTTTCGAAGAAAACTTCATTGCTGTCATTTAGCTCACGTGGTGAAAGCAATGAGATGAGATTCCTGTTGACATTCATCCTTAAGACATCATCGAACAACTCAACAATATGCAAACCTGTACTAAAATCAAAAGCACGACTCTCATACTTGATCTGCAAGGCATGAGTCTTTAGTAGACGATAAAGAAAACTGCGATATTGCAGAGACATGAAGCGGTATGGCACATTCTTTAGTTTAACTGCAATCACATAACATGGTAGCACAGACAATTCCTCACTGATCACATAGAAATTGTCCAATGGTTGGCGATCCACATTGCCATGGTCAATATAAGTAACATATATTGAATCCTTGTTATCAGCGTTCAATACCAAAGCTCGCAAATGCGTGCCTTCGTTTTCTAATTTCACTAAAACGAGATCTCCGCACTTCGGTGTAACTTGACATTTTTGAGCATCTTTTCCATATTTGTAGACTTTGCTTAAAACTTTAAAGTATGCAATGTTTGAGGCATCTTCCAATGAACGCAAATACACCACATCCGATTGCTGAAATGCAGTCAATTCTACTTTGGAACCTGATTTCGGAGCTTTGTTTTGAAAGATTTTCTTGGGTGCAACAATCTTCGGTGGTTGATATTCCAAGGCGATTCCTTTGGCGCACATCAACAAATGTTTCTCATATAATTTCGCATGGCAACTACTGAGTGTGCAATAGAATGTCATACACTTGGTACAATGAGATGTACACATTCGCCCACAAATGAAACACCTTTTCATATTCCATGGTTGAGACATTATAGAAGTTTCATTTAGTTGACTGTCGTAGTCGAATTGTTCTGAAAACCTTTAGTAAAGAAAGTAATCATTAAGTCAGCTTAGTTAAACAATATTATTTACTTACATTCGTATCGATCTTCCCGAGCGATATTCATAATTGCCCCCTGCGTCAAATTTGACAGATAATTCTCTAAAGATATTATAACGCTCAAGAACATGTTCATCTTGGATATGTTTTAAACGTTGCAATGGATCAAAATCCTTTAGAAATGAGTCTTTTCTTATATAAGCATCCGGATGAACAAGAAAATTAAATTCAAAAATCGGATGTTTTGGATTATATTCCGATATTTTAATGGTACTATTTGGTTAAAAAATTAAGAATATTAGAAAAACACTTAATATGTATAATAAAAAGAAATACAATCGAACTTTTCTATAAAGAAAATTCTGGAAAATCATTTTTTTCTGACCTCGTAATAATTTACAAAAAAAAAAAATAAATAAATAAATAATTATGGGAGAATATTGATGAAGCAATGCTGAAAAAAATAAGCTTAGCTCGTGATAGAAATCTTCCTATATGTGCATCTTTAAAGAAAAAAAGTCCAGAAAATTCTTTGAGTTTGGTTGGAGCAGAATGATTGGGCGAAATCAAAAATCAACACGATATTGTTGCAAAAAACCTTATGAGGTAAAAGTGCAGATGGTCAGATACACGGACACGATGCCATGCCTAGCTTGGACTACACTTAACTCCAATGTCCGCTTTTGATATTACCAGCATCAGACACCCTTACAACATCCTAGACAACCACCGGCATCGCTTTCCACCTACTTAAACCTCTTACCACGACAAGGTGGTAATCAAGCAAATGGAAGTTTCTGTATGATGAATTAATTTTACAATCCAATGCGAATTCTTTATAAAGAAGTTCTACTGTATATATAAATATATTTTCAATTTACCGAGCTTCCATGTTTATGGAGATTTCCGATTCTGGTAAGGATGAATCTTCAGTCTTCGGCTCATTGTTGTTGTTTTGTTGAAAGATTTCTGGATAGTTACATTTTTTTGCTTGAACATTTCCGACTATGACTGTTGGAATATAATCAACTGTCTCCAATATACGGAAAGACATCTCCAAATCCCTGAGAGAGAGAGAGAGAGAGAGAGAGAGAGAGAGATAATAATATTGTAATATATTGAAACTTGAAAGGAAATGTAAAAAAGTGATTTGTGTTGATACTCACGCAATCGAATTGAAGTAAACAAAAAATGTCTTAGATTTAGTGGCGTGGAAACAGTGATGTATGTTTATACGTTTTAGGATACTACGAATGGTAGTTTCATTGAAATCTGATCCGGTACCTTTAATCACTAAATACGGTAACTTTCCCCTCATGTCGCCACTACTTTCTCCTACGGCCTTAAGCTTTGGCTGTGTAAGCTCATTTAAGCCTACACCAGGACCACTATAGTATTGGTTTAATTCTGTATTGTTGAAGTCCTCCAACATTGGATTCCAGGACTTGAAGTCCACCTCGAGTTCACTTTCAGCATTCATTATTATTAAAATTAATTTTAAGAAAAAATTAATTTCGTTTCTTGAAAACTTTTCTTTTTTTTTGTTTTAATTCCAAAATGCTGCAACTGCACACAACTTTACCGCCAATGAAGAGACCTGACTCCTGTCTCTAGAAATGTTCCGATTTAAAATAACTACTAGATGGTATTAACTACTTTTCATACAATACCAATTACTTTTGTACTCGATATTTTTTTGCAGTACTTGGTATTGAATGAGAAGTAGTTTCGTATCAAATTAATACTTTTGGTGTTGTATGGGAGAGACAATGTAGATGTTGTTTGGACAGAAATATAAGTAATGAGCGTAAAAATCAATTTGAATATACTTATATGAGAATAAAGTAATTCTTTAAAGGTATTGGAACATCCCTATCTGTTTGTTTTTTTTACCAATGCATGAAGTCATGTATGCTGATATCTTTAAATGTAAAGTATAAACAGAGTTGCCATGTCAACAGTTTTCTTGGCTTATATTGTAAACTATTATTTATTTAGATTTTTAATTTCACAATTTGTGTGATTTCAAAAAATAGAATAGAATATTAACTAGAAATGTGGACCATACAATTAGTGAAACTTTTGATATGTAAATATCGATTACATGAAAATCTATACAATGCAAGACTTCCTTGCTACTTCGATCATGATAAACGGATAAATTCAATGCTTAAGATATGTTCACAACTGAAAGAATTCAATAGAAATGTGACTGTGGATGATATACAGACAAAAATTCAATCTTTGAGATTGCAATTTATAGATGAATTACAACTACAACGTATGGCAGCTAATAGTTCAAATGACATTTATGAGCCAAAATTGTGGTGTTTCGAACAGTTGGAATTTTTAAGGCCTCATTGTGATATACAGGAATTGGAGTCAAATATTTGCGAGGTTAGTACGAGATTATAAATCCAAAACAGTAATTTTCATATATATAATTGCAGACGAAGGATATTAACATTAATACTGGGAAAAATGCAGACTCTTTTGACTTAAATAATGCGTCTGAAAGTGTGAGTCTTATATATATTTTATTACAATTTACTAACTCACTTAGAATTGTTTTTGCTAAAGGATTCATCGAATCCTTGTCTAACAGACCTTACAGAAGTCAGTGAAAGTGATGACAATGAAATTGATGAACCCACCTCAGTTCCAATTGATCAGCATAAAATTGTGGAAAAAAAACCAAGATAACAAGTTGTCTTGGAAATCAAAAAAATACTTTGAAACTCGTTTTCCATTAAATTATTTAGTTTTTTTATTCAAATAAATTTTGAAAAATAAATTTCAGTGTAAAATTGCATTTAGAAAAGAAGTGTTAGAAAATGCATTGCTTTATTTTTTACAGTGACTTGCAACACTGACAACAGACGCCTATTTACTGACAGAAGAAGAAGATTATTATTAATTTGTTGAAGAAAAACAAAAAAACAAAAAAAAATTACAATAAAATGACTAAAACAGAAGCGGCTTTCATTGTTGAAAGAATTGTAGACAAAAGGATAACTCATGCTGGTAAAGTCGAATACTATATAAAATGGCGTGGCTATGCGAGTTCGGAGAACACTTGGGAACCAGAAGAAAACTGCGATTGTCCTGCATTGATCCAGAAATTTGAGGAATCGCGAGCCAAGTCTAAAAAACGTGGGGGAGATAAGAAACCCAAGATCGAGGAAATTCAAAAGCCACGCGGATATGCACGTGGTTTGGAATTGGATGAAATTGTCGGGGTAACAGATTTCAACAATGAGATACACTACCTTATTAAATGGCAATTTTGTGATGAATTCGATTTGGTACCCAGTGAGGAAGTACGAGAAAAGAATCCCCAAGAATTACTGGCATTTCACGAGAAACGATCACCTTATCAAAGGATAATCAAGGAACGTCATCAAGGTATACCGGAAGATGTGCGTTTGGAGTGTTCAAATCTTGCTGATCCGAGTGCTGCTAGTACTAGTGGTGATATTCAGAATATAAGTGACACCATTGATCAGGAACCAGTTGATGAAGGAGAATCAGAAGTTTTGGATGATTCAGCTGTTTCATATTCAATTCCATTACCAGGTGTTGGTAGCATAGCCATTGATGTGCCTATTGTCGAATAATTATCACATGACATACGGATTATATTTTATAGTAAGTTAGTTTATACTATGTTGTAGTCTATATCATCTGGATGATATTTTCCTTTATCTGCAATAGATGTATTTACAACGAATTGAAAATTTATTGAAATTGTAACTTTTATCATCAATCATAACTTTCAATCTTCGGTTAAACCGAAGTGAGTAGTTTTTATTCTCTAGAAATTAATAAAAACAACACTTTTGATCTTTTTACAATATAAAATGCTCTCATGTTCTTAGTGATTCATCTAGATTTATGTGTCCAAGTTTCCCTGTTCGAAATTGTTGGATAAATTTCTTAGCTGCAACAAGAAGATCTGTCATAACGACAACTTGACCATTGTACTGTTTTACACGACGGAACAATTGCGACTGTTGTGCATAGTTTGCCAGCACTTTGGTGATCTCATCGCATGGTTCATTCAGACCTAGAGTCTCCACATATTCGAATCTTTGGTGTTTGTTAAGCCAATAGAGTAAATAATCGGCTATTAAATCCTCACCAACCAAATGATCAGGAAGACAACCGACTAAAGCCAATTTCATGCCAGTCTCATCATCTTCGATCTTCGGTTGCATAATACCCGGTGTATCGACCATGTAAATTGATGGATTCTCGTGTATTTTAATTTTCTCAGCCACCGACCTTGTGATGCCTGCTTCGCCGCCAACACGAGCTGCTGATTTCTTTTTCAGATTCCTATTGCGTAGCACATTTATCAGAGAGCTTTTACCAACATTCGGTACGCCTATAATCATGATATTGTAGTCCCTCTCCCCTGAACGATTGAACCGTTCACCTTCGGAGACTAGTTTGGTTGCTAATGGTAGAATACGTTGGATACCGGGACATGTTTGTTGCTTGCAATTAGTAAATATTATATTGCTATGATGTTGCCTTTGACGTAGTTCATTTATAATATCACGATGTGTAGCCGAATCTGTAAGATCTTTTTTGTTTAGTACCAATATATGAGGTTTGATGCCGCTGCCTGTGATGCGATGTTCAAATTCCAAGTTACGACCTGAGATTGGTATACGTGCATCGTGAACTTCTATGATACAATCGATGCTCTTCAGTTTTTGTTGCATTTGTCGTAATCCTTTATTCATGTGACCAGGAAACCAATTAACTGCATCCTTTTTCGGGAGTCGGAATACTTGACGGAAAGACATTTTCCTCCAGTAAATTTGCTTTCAGGCAAATTGAAAACTAAACTAAAACAGCTGATGTGTGTATGGAAAACAGCTGATTGGCTGTAGACCGTTACATTGCAGTCATTTAAAAAAAAAAAAATTGTAATAGGAATTAAAATTTTTTGAAAGCTTAAAGACAACATTCACTGATTATAATATTCATACATAATTCTATCAAATTAGGCTAGTGTGCCTAAATGTTAGATTGTCACCCATAAGCGTAATTGAGTTGGGTACCGGAAAAACACTACACCAGTCTAATAGACGATACCATGGCTAAGCTGTTGGTTGGCTTTTCCGAAAAAGACACTGTGTTGGATCCATCAGTATAAGCTGAAAGTTCGTCCCACCTTATGGCGACACCTTGCTTCCAATCTTCCCTGGAAATCTTATATTAAAACACAATGTACTATATTAACATTAAATGGAATTTATTTAATTACATTTAGGTTATTTTTTGTATTACATATTACTTTTGCACACATTAAGGTGGTTGGTGTCCAAAGAAGTTACTGGTCAATTCAATTGCCTGAATATATCAATTCCGTCATAGACAATTAGGCTATTTTGAGATGTATTAATTGAAGGTAACTTCTCACTTGGTTTAAAAATGTCATAGTAAATCTGAATTTCTGTATTTGTAATTTCCATAAAGTCCAAGTCATTTTTCTTAACTTCAAATTTAAGCAATTTCGCATACTCCTGAAGAAGCTTCTCCCAATAACATTGAATGTCATACATACGCAGATGCTGTAGAATAAAGATATGTCCACGTTTGGCAATTGCTTTAGCCAAATTGTCATGTTCATGAAAATATAAAAGAAGATGTTCCACATCTTCCTCGTTAGTATTACTCTTAACGGGGACATAGTGTACCCAAGGTTTCAATTGATTATAGAAAAATTCTAGCCAAGCATCACCAACATGAAAAACCAATGAATTACAAAGAAAAAGATGCCTAAGTCGAAAACTTGCTGCTGTACCACGGAAATTGAACAAATATTTGAATTGACAATGATACTTCAAGCTAACATCTTCTTCGGGCGTCGCACCAAGAGTGTCTCGATATGTTCTTCGTATTGGATTTGCTGTATAGGCTGCATCTACTAGATTAGGTCTGCGGCGTGAAAGTAAAATTAAAGTGTCACGTTCCGTTGACGAGCGAGCACCACGAAAGAACCCCATGTTGATTTTGTTTTCCCAACGTATTGGTTTTGTTACATTAGCACCAAGACGATAGCGTAGTAAATCCCAACGTTCAATGCCCACACCATATGGTAATAATGTAGGACCATTCCACCAGAATGACCAAGCAGGGTACATTATGTCCAAGAAGTATCTCGTTTTAGAGTATGAGAAAATCGGTCCAGAAAGTCCAGATAAGTAATGTATTCCCGGCCAGTCACGTACTCTCAGGATGAAATCCAAATTTGGTAAATTTGCTGCGATTTTAAGTAAAAAATGTTCAACGCTACTACAACGTTCTGGTATAAGGCAGTGGCGATGTCGGAACAAGCGCCCTTTGTAGATTTTATATGGTGTTCCATATTTTGCTGTTGCATTTAACATTTCCCTTGAGATTCCATTTTCTGCATAGGGCTTTAAGTCATTCGCTATAGTTGCAGCATGGCAAACACAATTCGGATCTGAGATATCGGCACTGCATTCTTGATAAGATGTGAGCGCTCTTCTCACCTCCAATGTGATGGTGCTGATGATTGATACTTCATTAACTCTAATAGGCCATGAAGTGTTGATGGCCTTCACTCCTTCAGTGCAGGTGTCATTATTGAAGGCCCCGACAAAGCAAATCGACAAAAAGAGTGAGAGCCAGAGGAATTTTGACATATTGAAAATTTTGACGAAATTAATATTGATTGTTTCAAATTTTGTTATTTTTTTTATTCCAGGTTGAGTTTATTTTGTTTTGAATTAGTAGGATTTATTTCAATCAATTCATTACTCAGTTCAATCTTATATTTCAAAAGCTTTGCGTAGCTCTTAAGCAACTTGCGCCAATAACATTTGATGTCCTGCATGCGTAAATGTTGCCAAATGAATTCATAACCACGTTCAGCAATTTGCTTAGCAAGTTCATCGTTTTGGCGAAAGAACCTGAGTAATTCTTCTATTTCTTGCTCACTTGGGTAGCTTTTAAGTGGGACATAATGTATCCATGGCTTCAGTTGGCCATAGAAAAATTCTTGCCACTCATCACCCACATGAAAGACAAGTGATTTGCATAAAAATAAATGCTTCAGACGGAAACTAGCTGCAACGCCACGAAAGTTGAATAAATATTTGTACTTGCAATGATCCTCAAATGATACTTCTTGTGCTGGAGGAGCATTAAGTGTATCTTTTGGTGATTTCCATGCTTGATTCTTAGTGTATTGTGCATCGACCAAATCTGGTTGCTTTCGTGAAAGCAAAATTAATGTATCACGTTCATCTGAAGTTCGTGAGCCACGAAAGAAACCAATCGATTGCTTTTCCGACCATGGCAATTTCTCTGCTGTAGTTTTTAAACTTTCCCGCATTAGATCCCAACGACCAATACCAGTGGGATGCAAACTTATAGCAGGCCCGCCTGCCCAAAAGGTCCAAGCAGGATACATAATATCTAAATACTCCTTAGTTTTAGAAAATGAGAAAACTGGTCCAAAGTTTGACTGCCAAGCTGCATTAACTTGTGGCCAATCGCGTGTATTGATCACCATATCCATGTTGGGCAAAACTGGCAGTAATTTAAATAGAAAATATTCTATGCCAAGACAGCGCGCCGGAAACATGCAGTTTTGATCACGGTATAGACGTTTATTATAAATCTTATATCGTGTGCCATATTTGGCGGCAGCTACAAGCATCTGACGTGTAACACCTGTTGATTTCTGATAGGGAGTCAGATCGCGTTCTATGACGTCGGTATAGCAAGAACAATCATCCATACTGCAAGGTGTGTACGATTCTAAGGCTGCTTGTACTTTACTTGAAATTATATTGGCAACTTGCAATTTGTAACATAAAATTAGTTTTTATTTACATTTACATTTGCTTTTGATTTTAATATTTACATTTTGTGTATTTTAAAGCAGCCGGCTCAACCGCCTCAGCCATGTCAGCATTTTGTTCTCTACAACTTTCCGGGCCTTCATCCACAGCATTGCATTGTTCTGTATTACTTGAGTAGCATAATTTTGCATTAAAAAGAAATAACATTAAAAATAAATGCAATTTTCTCATCGTTTTTTATAACAAAATTGATGCAATTCTGAGTTTGTTTACATTCGCTGGTTTTAGTGTTGCGCAACACCATTCTATGCAAACAAAAATGCAGTGTCAATAATGCCAAAAGAGTATTAGCATTTTAAAGAGTTTTTCAACACTGGACTTGTCTGCCATCATTGCAAAAACTAATAAGACGTCGAGGATTTGAGGTGGTCCGTGTTAAAATGTTAAATCAAACGATTTAAACGAAAGCCAAATTACAAACGAAACGAAAAACATAATACAAAGAAGAATTATACATCATAAAATAAAGGATAACAACGACAGAGAGTAAATGTATTTGTGTGAGAAGATCTAAAAGGAAAATTGTCCATTGTCATAATTTACACGACACAACATTTGCAAAAACAAAATACTAACTACATTTATTGACATAACTGCAATCATTAAGTAAATTATCAAACAGCGGAATAAAAAAGAAAGCGAAAAATACAAAAGTAATTTTGGCAACGAAAGAAAGTGTTCCTCATCATACGATCAAATCAAATAATAGCAGAGGAAACACAAACAAGAGTCAAGTCAAGTCAGTCAACAAAAACCAATTGGAAAAGTGTTCAAGAGGAGAGGGCCAACTTAACCAACAACTTGACTGCGACGATGATATTAAATGTTTGTTGAGAAATTGCTTTAAATTATTAAATGAAAAAGGTAAGTTGAGTTTGAGATTTGTGTTGAGTATTATTTTTGTAAATTTATGCATCTTTATTATTATAACAATAATCAGTCAGTGAATTGTGTGTGACACAGCTTGTGGTTGGTTCCCTTTGTCATAGTACATATATGATGGAAGGGGCGGATTGGGGGAATAAGACTAGTGTGTGTGATTTTTACAGTTAATTATGCGAATCGATTTTTAGCAACATTTGCCTTTGTATACCAATAGTGTTGCCAACTGCTTGCATTTATCATCATCATCATCATTATAACTATCATCATCATTATCATCGTCTATTTCTCTTTTATAATTTTCTATGCAAAAACACCTGCTGCTTTAAGCTTTGATTTGTTTAAATGAAACTTCAAAATAATATTTCTTTTATCTTTCATTATTTTAAAATGAATTTTAACAACCATTTGTGTTGTGATGATGATATATATATGGTTTTTTTTTTTGCAAATTATCTTGTTTTGTTTCACACACACACATACATTTACAATCGCCTACACTTTGCCATTTGTTTTGTGTGCTGTTTTGTTGTGTGTATTTGGGTCCACCGCGTTTGCTCTGTCATTCAAAACAAAAACCGCCTTTTAGTCAGTCACTCACTCACTCAGTCAGTCCGACTTTTCTGAATTCTCATTCGATCGCTTATTGTTGCTTTTGCTGTTTATTGCTTTCGTCATTAACTTGATTTTGCAGTGAATGATTTAATTTGTTGTTTTATTCTCATTTCATTTTTTTGTATTTTCAATAAAGCGATTTGCTTTAATTATAAACAATAAGAAAGAAAATAAAAATTTGCTTCGTTAGCGTTGCCTTCATCGCCACCTTTAATGTATAAGCACAACACTCCTTAATGTAATCGGGGTCAATCAGGGCTTAAACAGTTTCACGTGTTGTTTTTTCATTCAATTCACAAAGTTGTAAAGTCCAAACTCACGACGTCGGCGGCGTCACTTATTGGAATTCCATTTGCCTTTATCACGTTTCATAGTAGTAAATGCACTTACATATGTATATACATACTTATATATGTACTTCGTTTCTTGGCACATATTTCTTTCTTCATTCTCAATGGAGCTTATCTTATCGCAAATATTCATATATTATTCATGCTTTAGATATCTTAATGAAGTGAGATTATCAAGTTAATTACTATTACATACATACATACATACATACATATATTCTTATTATTATTAGTTACTTGTTTGTTGTTGTCTTGGCAACCATCTGAGGTTTGGTCAAACTATTGTAATTTACGTTAATTATGCAATATATTAAAGTTGTTTTGTTAATTAAAGCAAATCAAGATCTCGACAACAAAATAACTTCATTTCAAGTTTTTAACACTCTTTGATTTTCCTCACATACAAAACTCATGAGAATGCGCATGACTTCATCATCAGTGACTGATTTTGTTGCTGCAAGTGTTGCAAAGCAGACTTTGTCGAGTTTGATAGTCGTTTCAAATCGAAAACAGGTCTTAAAAGATTCAGAAATATTTATGTACATAGATATCGTTTCATTCGTTTATGGTAATAAAGATAAAATATAACCAGCTATCGTTGATCTCAACAAATAATGGATAAACTTCACTTTTACCCTCTTTGTGAAGAATCAGAAAGTATTCAACACCTCTTTTGTGACTACCCGTTCTTTTTGGTAGATGAACCCGTCTTCTCGGTAAACTGTTCTTTGTAAATCTGGGCAGTAGTCAAAATTGCCACTAGAAAACCTGGCTCAGTTTTTGGATTCTTCAGGTTGTTTTTAGAGGCTGAGGGAGCCCTCTGGGATACTCTACCATCTTATTACCCTAATTTGAGTTTAATATGATTGATTTATATGGTGGATATGGGAAGTTTTTAGTTTTTTACTTCCAAATCTTTATGGATTATGGGTTTTGATTTGTATGGTGACCTATGTCTTCTAGGGGAGGGCGATAACAATGGTTGCAGGAAATGATTTGTTTATAAAAAGAGAGTAGTTTATAAATTAGTAGTTCCCCGAAGAGTTTGTCTTGCCCAGCAGCTAGCACTCTATATTTTTTGTACATTAGTTATTATATTTTTTTATATGTATAATAATTAATAATAATAAATAAAATAAAATTTAATCGATGTATGGACTCTGAATCCGCTGGCACATTTTTGATGGGAAACTCCAGTATAGTTTGGAGAGTGTTTCTTTGAAGTTTGGGGAGATGTCTGCGACTATATCTCTCTCTATATTTTTACAATATCTTCATTTCAAGCCAATGAAGTTAAAATTAAAAACCTGAAGTTAAAATTAAAATAAGATTGAGTAAACATTTTTAAAGTCTAATCCAAATCTTTATAGTCAGTTATAAATTATAACTGGTCTCATTCGGACGACGTAAATTTTATTTCCATTCCATTGCCACCCAACATTTGAATAATCAAACAACTTTAGTTGTGAACTTTGTTTTTCAGAGTATAAAACTTTGTACTTTAAAACTATCACCATCACCACCACAATATTTCACATGCCATTGAACAAAGAAACAGTTAAAAGACTAAATTATAAAAAACAAAACAAACTTCAATTATGTATACAAAATGAGTTAAAAATAAAGTAAATTTTTTGTAGTCTCTTTATTTTGTTTTGTCGCAATCAAAGTCATTAACTTTTTAATATTATACCGATTTACATTCATACGAATATCATCACAAATCCAAAATGAAGCGAACAAAATGTGTGGAACCCTGAAGAAAAAGCAACGCTTCAATAATTTTTTTTTTTTTTTGGGTTTTTGTCTTAAGACAAAAAATATTGACGACCGGAAGTTCTGAAGGCAAATCAAGAATTATTATGACAGACAAAGGAAAAGAAAAGAAGATATGATATAAAAGGGCGCGAATGCGCATAGATTATTTATGAGTTTTACATGATAATTTATTAGATTTATAATAAATTATAATATAAATACCTCAAGTATGTAGTATGTATTGTGAAAACTATGGAAATTATGCAAATGTGCAATTTATTGTGGTTTGTGATTTGTAATTTGATTTTAAGTTAAACCGCAAATTAATTACATCAATGTAATTGAGCTTTGAATGCTTTAAACAATAAGATGACAGTTATTGACTTTAATGTATTAAATATAATATAAAAATAATAAGATTCAAATGGTAATTGAAAGACTTGTGGGGATGCGGTGGTGTCTAGAATATTGAATAGATGCAAATTATTTACAATATAAATGGGAGGCAATTTACCGTGAATTTTGCCAATTTACCGTTAAGCAACAGTTTATCTATCAATTGTCTCTTGTATATATACATTTTGATAGTCAAATGTGTATTTGTTATTGTAACGTGAGTAGGAGCCATGCTGTCTGTGTACTCATAAATTATATGTAGTTCCTTGTCCTGTCCATTGGCCCCTTTACTGCTGAGACTTCACATTTTACCTTTACCTTTACCGTTATCATTTCATTTATTTATGAACTTTGCATGTTGTTGATGATGACTCAACGCTGTTGGTATATTTTGGTTTGATACTTACTGTAATGATCCTTTTTGGGTCTTTTAGGCTTAGTATGTATGTTGTATGCCTAACCTTAACCAACAACAAATGATTCATCAACATCAAACCCCTGCCCCTACCTAGCTTGCATATATGGCATATGTGCATTTCTAATATAAAGTCACCACCATCTTCATTATTAACCCAATGCACCCCATTCACAGCAACAGCAACAGCAACAACAGCAACAACACCGAAGTCATTAATGTTTTGAGCTTAATAACTTCCTTCATTCATGTTAACTGACTGTGACTTCCCTTTTCTCAAACTACTTATTCACCATGACCCTTTGCATGCAAGTATGTGAGTATGGTGAAATTAATGCGCATGCGCTCACTTATTGGAAAGTTGTATGTTGAATTTGTTGTGTGGTGAGTTGTTTCCAAGTTGTTGTGTTAGCGTTTAAAAGGTTAAAAAAAAGGAAAGAAGAGATACACAAAGAGGAAGATAGATGAAGATGTTAGTACAATGATATACTTATGTGTGTCTACCTTTTATCCTTTGCTATACCATTCTGATTATCATTATCATCTCCCTTTTTGTGTGTGTTATGTCTTCTGAATTGATTATGCCAATTGATAAGCGGCTATGCAACGTGACTTGTTTAACCAAAATTGTCAACCATTGTATGAATAAACGTGGGCGTGCTGATTGGAAAACTTTAATCGTTTTACTATTTCTTGAAATTTCCAAGAAAAGGAAATTCTTCTTTTCATTTAATTCCAACTATTTTAACTTCTTTTATTTTTTTTTATTAAATTTCTTTTACTGCATTTATGCATAGTTTCTACTGTAATTATTTCTATTTACTAATTGACCTGCATATCTGCAAGTTGCCTACATACATACATATGTTTTTTTCTAAGTGTCTATCTATCCTAATGCGTATGTTCATGATTCTTGTGTACCTTTTCCATTTTTCTATCATTGCATGTTGAGAGCTCATTCTTCTACAAGAGAATTTCAATATGCTGCTGCTGATGATGATGATGATGAGCATATGTTTTGTCCAACTGAATTTGTTCTTTTTTTTCTCTCTCTTAGCCATATGCCTTTTTCTATATCATATTTTTGTATCTAAAGTTGCGTGCGGTTATTCATGATGGTATTAGATACATTTGTATCTGTGTATCTGCATTTGGTTACGGTGAAAAATAACGTTATGCATTCAATAATCAAACATAATTTATTATCATAGCTGCTTCTTAATTAGGAAAATTGCATATTTTTAAAAGAAAATTAAAATCATTAAAAAATCAAATCTTTTCTTTTGATGAAGATAATTAAATTAATTAAAATAACAATTTTTTTTGTTTATTTTTCTTAAACGGAAACTACTATTTCAATGAAATTGTGCTGCTGTTGATGCTGTTGTGCTACTTAAAAAAAACAAAAAATCATTATCGGGTTTCTTCTGATCTTTGAACTTTTACATGATGAGTAGCGGATGATGATGACTGTAAATATTAGAGAGAGAGATACAGTTTTGTTGTTTTAATGATGTATGTAAATAATGATAACAACAACATCACCATAAACATCATCAGCAATAATAACAAATCTAAAAACCAAAGCAAAAAAAAACCTTCTTCTCTTACATTATCAGCATTTTATTATAATCATAAATTTGTTTATTAGATTAGATGTTGGATGCATGTGTTCATATCTCAACTGTTGCCGCATCTCTAACGAGTTTAAGAGCATTAAATTTTCTTTTTTGGGTAGATATTTTAATGAATTTATATAGTAAAATATTTTTTAGACATTATTGGGCTTGTTTTTACAACATTTAGAGAAAAGAAATTAAGGAAAAAGTGAAGAGAAAATGAAATAATAATTATTATCATCATTCATTTAGAAAATTTTTAAAAGCTGTCAAAATTTCTATAGCAGAATTAATGAAATGAAATTTGACAGAGATTGAGTGTGGAAAGAAAAATGTACAGTATTTGAATGAATCTAAAATGTTGATTATATAAGGGCATAGAGTTGAGCCCAAATATAAGTAAAGAGCCTCATAAATAAGTGGAACTTCTATATGGAACACAGTCACAAGTCCATGCCCTTAAATGAAGTGGATTCAGACATTGAAAAGTTAGAAAATAAAGAATCAATCTAAACTTAGTCATCCCACCAGTGCCATTCAATATTTTCGGATGATTACGCAATTTTTTCAGAATAATTCCAAGCAGATGGTCCTTTCTCATGATCAAAGAGAATTCCAAAATGTGTAGCTTTTGCGACAGTATAATTTTTTTTCTTCATAAATCACATCATTTGGTCGATCTATTGTTGTTTTCTCCGAGCGCCAATTCTTCGAAACAAGAATGTAGTTGCAAGGGGACATCAATATATTACGTAACAACTTATGGGAGGATGAGGTCAAGGAAGTGTAGCCACCTGTGACAGGGAGTGGGGTCATGTATGTCAAAGTCAAGAAGACTAAGATCTGGTGTTTTCATAAAGAGCTTCAAAACTCTAAATTCTTTGGATTTATATGAATCCTAGTATCGGGCCTTCAGCAAGTAGTGATAGAAAGCTTCAAACACTATTTTCTGATAATTACAAATCTCTTAATTAATGCAGTTGGTTACTAGCAGGTTCTTTTAAAAGACTGCCTAGTAAAAAGAAAATATCCATCTTGTCTATATTCAGTGTCTGACATACATTTAATTTGACTTCTTTTTTGCCCATCACTCAGAAAAAAGATAAAAGTCCTCCACTTTGTTCATTGCACCGGACCCCCACACACCTAAATACGGCCCTGTCTATAACGTTCTATGTCATGACGAATATGACGGATCAAAGCTTGTGATGAGGGTGTTTCAATTGAAATGTCTTAACTGTCTGCTATTAGTTTGTGACTGTCGTTTCAATTTTCTTTTAAAAAGTTCCAAGTCTTGAAAACAAGTAAAAATTAAATTTTGGGAGTGTAATTTCAAATAATCAGCATAAATAAAAACATTAAAATATATACGAGTATAAAAAGTATGTACATATCTTAATTTGTAACTAAAAACTGATAATTATTATTATTCATTATTATGTTAAGTGATCATCTTCTTCTTCATTGTATACTTTCCAAGTTTTTGCTTTTGTTTGTTATTGTCTATCGTTGTTTTGTTTTGTTTTGCTTTAATTCCTTATCTATAATGCCTCACCCTCCTGGTTTTTTCATACTCTTCGTAAGTACATAATATAGTAAGGCAGGCACGCTGGCACTCGTGCATAAAGCGATCGTCACTCGTGTATATTACTTAAGACCCATTACTCATTTCCATTAACAACATGATGCACTTCGTTGTTGTGTTGAGTTTATTGTAGTGAATTATTCAGTTTCGTGCTTTTGTCATTTGCTATTTTGACTGCGGCGGCGTACCGCAGTCAGTCAACAGTCTTTATTACGACGTTAACGCAGGCAAACGCATTGCGCGTTGGGCTTACATCCAAAAAACAATCGTGACGGCAATGTAATTTATTGCTATTTACAATAAATAACTTTCTTACTTTTTGTGTTTTGTGTATTTTATGCTTTTTTTTTTTGGTTTATGTTTCAAAAGATGAAAGAGAGCCCCATAAAGTAAAGTGCGTCATTTAAAGAAATAATAAAAGAAAATGGGATTCATCATTAATTTCTTATCAAAAAATGTAGTCAGTATGTCAATAATATTCACCATTAGCAACAAACAACCACCATCCACAGTATAAGCAGCAGCAGAAGTTTGTGTAAGAAACACACCCCACGAAACTTTAGTGTGTTGAAAAAAAGCTCGCTCACTCTCTGTCCACAGTTTTCCTTGCACGTACTGCTCTTTGTATTAAATGAACCAGCAACAGCAGTTCCTTCATTGTCTTGTAAATTCAACACAGCATAGTGCTCCAATTTCTTATTTTCTTATGACATTCCCACACTCTTGCTTGCTCTCAGCTTTTTGTTATTCTCTCTCCACACACATAGTTGGATGTTTTTTTTTTTTGGTATTTTACTCTGTTATGTTGGTCAAACTACTGGAAGACCATCACCACTCCAACAGCAGACACTGTTAAGTACGTTTTGGCCATAACCAAAGACTGAAAAAATACTTTTGATAACATATACTTAACAGAGCAGAGCACAGCTATGTTGAATGGTAGCTCTGACAATGTTAATAGCAGCAGAAGCAGCAGCATAAGTTTTATGCGTTGCCTTTCTGCTTTAGCATAAACGCGCGGGGAGTGAGCGAGTGCGTTACATACATCGCTCGGATCGATTGGTGTTGTCGGTTAGTTGTTTGTGTATCTTTCAAAATATCTCAAAAAATAAACCTTTTCCTGTATGTATCTTTCAAAAAAAGATAATTGTGCATAAAGTGTATTTTAGAAATCATAATCTTATGAAATTTTTATGTTTAATTTTGAAAAAAAAAGCAAGAAAAGTTTCTGCAACATTTTTCAAGTGCGCCAATCGATTTTTTTCATTCCTATCTATCTTATTGTATGTGTGTGAATGTAAGTGCGTGTGTATTTTTATTCACCACACCACCCAGAATTACCCCACGCGGATATGAATATTTTGTTGTTATTTTTTTATACGTGCGTATGACATTTTCCCTTAGAATTTTCCATGCAATTTGCTCATTTCAATACAAAATTCGTAATTCTTTTATTTATTATTTATTTTTTATTTAAATAATTTGTACAAATGTTTATTGCGCGAAAGTTGTGTATTAAAGATAAATGAATAATAACAAAAACAAGTGTGTGTTCTTTCTTCTGTATATATTGTTGCTATTTTTGTAATACAATATATTTCAACATTTCAAAGAAAAAAAGCAAATGTTTTGTGTCTTAAGAAGGAAAAATCTAAAAAAAAAAATAAATACATAATATTTTCTTTCATTTTTTTGTAGTAGAAAAGTGTAATTTATAGAAAATAAACTCGACAATTTGAATCTATTTGCAGTGTTATTGTTTTTTATGTTTTATCTATGAAAACAAAAAACTTATATCACTCATAATCACCGATTGTATTTGGATTTCCTTCTTCACTTTACTTAATATGGATCAAATCAGAAAAAGGTAATATGCACAACTCATCATGTCTAATTTACTAGAGATTTCCTTATCAAAATGTCTAAGTTTAAGTTGGAAAATCGATTTACGTTTTACAAGTTCTGTCTACGAAACAGAAAATAGTTGTACTACTACTCCTTCAATCGTCGTCACTTCTACCATCGAAGGAACTTTGGAACTAAAATGAATTTTTTTGTTTTTGATTTAGCACGCTATGGTATTTTTTTTTTTTTTGTATAAATTTATAGTAGTAATTATTAAAACCTTGGCCTATAAAATTTCCTTGAGTTTGAATAGATTTTTCTGAATTTACATTAATAAAATTTTATTTTTCTTTATTAAATCGAATTTCATTTCTTTGATATTCTTATTTACGACTGTTGAAAGTTGAAAGTTTTATAGTTTTTCATTGTTGCGTTCAAGGACAATTTGTTCACTTTTTTTGCCATAAAATATTCACTATAATAAAATAATTCATTGCATGTTGCCAGTTCATCATTTTTTTGTTGTACAGAAAGAAGAACCATGATTTTTTTTTGGTTCATTTACCATTTTCTTGGTGATTTACTAAATTATATTTAATGATGATGATGGTGATGATTTCTTCTTTCACTTTACTTTATAATTATAGTTTGGCCAAATAGAAGAAGAAAGTCTTTTTCTTCTTTTCTTGGTGCATAAATTAGAGAGATGTGATTGTGTACAGTAAGAAGATATTTCATGGTTCTTTAAGTATTGCAAAAACGTAACGAAAAGAAAAGAAAAATCTTGATTTATTGGTTAAATTGTTTAATGAGTAATGAGTAAAAGAAGAAACAAATTGTCATATTTCACTTCTTATACAATATAAATAAATAAATCTTCTTTTATTTCCAAAATGTTAAATATATGCGATTTATTCCAATATCTATGTATGTATCTAATACTTATAGTAACAGAAGTCTTTGACCTTTAGTCTATTGATTATTTTAACACAAAAATGCACTTGTTTGTTAAGACTTGATTTTGTCTTTTGTCTTTAGAAGTAAATCTTTCCGACTCCAATTAATTGAAAAGCAACTGGTTAGGGGTCTTTTGTCTCCCAGTCATCAGTTAACAAAGAACTACCCCCATATTGCATGCTTTAGAACTTAGTTCTACCCCAATCACACCCATCCAAGTGTGATGTCCAAGTGCGGTGCTTTACATTAACTTAGTATGTGGTTGATTTTTATTTTTTATATTTTTATTTTGCTTCTCTTTTGCAATTTAGCTTTCATTCGGTGTGTCTGTTGTATCGTTATACTACTGCATCAGTTCAGTTCAGTTCAGTATATTTGTATTGCCTGACTGTGCTACCCTTAGATTGTATGATTATTGCATACACTACACCCTCTACAAAACTTGGTTTTATTAGTCGCTTTGTCTGCCCCTCCAAGTCATTTCTTGTTGGATTTCAAATAAGCTTGACAGACAATTTACAACTGGCGACGTTCGCAAAAATAGTAAAGACAAAATAACAACAAACATCGTGAATAAATACTAAAACAAACCAAAAATGGCAAACAGCTTTAATTATTTGTATCCGTTGTGGGCGCTGCCACTTCCATCATCATCATCATCATCAACTCTTTTTTTTTTTATTTCTGCGTAGAATTTAATTAATTTTTTTATTTTTTCATATAGATTTATTTTATATTTATTTGTCGTAGCAGGTTTACATTCAAGTGGTGGAGGCGGAAAATCATAGTGTATTTTATAATGTATCTATCTATCTACTTTGAATTGAAAATAAAATCATAATAAAATATTTACTTGATGAATATGAATATGATAAATGAGCAAGTAAAGCTCTACTGAATTTGGCGCTCCTCTAAAAAAGTCAAAGGCAAGAACAAAATATTATTGTTTTAGAAGGCAATGATGACACAAAAATACAGGTACAAAGTATCTGTGTCTCTCGGAAGACTAATAACCTTGAGTACATTTTCATTTTCTTTCTAATTTAATCATATTAGTAATAAAAACTTATATTATAAAGTATGTACAATCTACACATGATGTGTTGTATGCTTTTGTTTTTTTTTTTTTTGCAACAATTTGTCGCAATTTTCCTCTGTAATGAGTTGTTATTCTTTATAATTTAAACTGTAACATGAGTAATTTTCATAGTTGTGACATTTAATGCTTTTGTTTGTTGTCCACTTTTCCTAAAACAATCTAACTAACTTAAGCTAGTGCAAACTGCTTTTGTTTCTTGCTCTGTGTTTTCCATAAGATTTTAGCTGCATGTGTCCAACGAAAAGCAAAAAGTTCAACACTTGAACCGGTTTTAAATATTTCTATGATTGGAGCACTTTTCTTTTATTGCGTTCCAACTCAATCTAATCCAAAAATAGAGAAACAGATACAGAAACAAAATCAAAAACAAAACCAACCGTCATCACTTCATTACCAGAGGCAAGTAATCTGGAACATTGCTCTTTAACTGCACCAAGCATTTTAACTGGTTTTTTTTCTACTTCTAATTTGTACTTATGAAGTCAGTTATTCACATTGAGTGTAGCGACGGGAGAATTGTCCATAAAAAGCGTACATTATTCTTTAATTTGGAGTAGCAAAATGTTTCTCAAGACCTCGTCTAGTTGTTTATATTTTTCACACTTTCGTAATGCTTAATTCCATGTCCATTGCTAATTATAGTCATTCATTGGTGGTTTGGTTTGGTTTGTTGTGTTGGGTTGTGTTGTGTTGTGTTGTGTTGTCTTGACTTAGTTTTGTTTAGTATGATGCCATTCTCTCTCTAAATGGTTTTGTTTAGTTGAGAGTTTGACTTTTTTCGCTTGGCTTCGTTTCGATTTTAATTGAGCTCTTTTTTTATTTTAGGACAAAATGCACTTTTACTTCTTGAGTTTCTTGTTTTAAACAGATTCAGTTTCTCTTTCGTTTTTAGTATTCATTTTAAAATTACACTTTCAATTTAATTGTGGGAGATATTATTTCACAAAACAAATTATGATGGATTACAGTAGAGCAAAAAAGGGGGGTCTAAGTAATTTGGAATTGATTAATGTAAATTTCGATAGACTTTCAGTAAAGAAAAACTGTCTAGAAAATTGTTGCGTTTATGGTTTTTGATTTATTTGATTCTTCAACAGGAATTTTGTCTTACGAACAGAGTTTTGTGTGCGGAATAATTGAGAATATTGCGGAAGTTTTTTTGAGAGCATAAACTTCCAAAGAAGGCCACGAAATGTGTGTGTATCTAATAAGATAATATGATCTCGATGACCTTAGGGTACGTTAAGTTAAACAGATAGCTCACGAGTACATGCGAGTTCACCCAGATGTCTTGTGGCCCATTGTGATACCTTATTATCGAAGGATGAGGAAGGGCGAAGGGGTTGGTGTGGGAGATGGAATTGGAGTAATCATTTGAAAACCTAGTTGGTCCTAGAGATCTCCCCCAGATTCTAAATCCAACATGAAGAGTGGTACTTTTGCCAAACAGCCCAAAGCATCAAAGAATGGTTCCTCGAGAAGGCGGGTACGTCTTCCAAGAAGAGCAGGGCAGTCATAGAGGAGGTATGGACTACTCTCTGAATCTTCTTCATCTTGACAGCTTTTACAGAAGTCTTGGTGTGAAACGTGCATCCTTTGGGCGATCAGACCCATTGCGTAGTGCTCCGTGAAGACTCCAGCCATCATTCGAATCCTTTTCTTGTAAAAGCAAACTCATCCGCTAAAATGACCAGGCACCCAGATTAGCGTAATTGAGATATACTTTTCTAGGTCTCCCCAATTGTGTTTATCAACTTTGCTGCTTTCTAGAGTGCATATATCTCTGTCTGTAACACACTGCACCAGTCCGGTAGACGATACGATAGATGAGCTATTAACTCTTCTGAGAAGATGCCTGCCCCCGTACCCTTCTCCGTCTTGGAGACATCTGTGTAGATTTAAAGCTCATCTTGTCTGATAACGTTACCCTGCTTTTAATCATATCTCACCGGGAAGCTTGTATAAAAATTGACATTCCATTTTAGTTTCGATGACCTTAGACCTTTTTACATATTTTACAGATAAAATGAAATTGAAAGAAGTTGTACTCCAAAATTGCCGAGAGATCATACGTGATATATTACGATTAATTTTTCTTTGTTTTGTTCTTTTCTTTTTGAAAACAGTATCAACAAAAATGCAATTGATAAAATGATGGACTATATAGAAGCATATCAAATGAAACCTTCTGCAATATAAACTAATATTGATATCTCTTTGCTTTGTTTGCTTATCTAATCTTTCATAATGTTAAAGTTGAGATTCTTTATGAAGTCATTTTGTAAGATACTTAAAAGATTGAATACTACAAAGTAAATATTTGTTTATCTTAAGTGATAAATAAGAAAAAAAAACAAACAAACATTTATCAATATTTGAAAAGCATTTGTAAATATGATGAGAAGCAGCGACAAACATTTTTGATAAAAATTTAAGAATTTGGGTTAAAAATGTGTGAATGATATGAACAAATATTTATATAAATAATTTATAAGACAAAAGATACAAAGAACTTAGCACTGAAGTTGGTTATAGAGCCCAAAGCAGCAATGAATATAGAAATACAGATAGACAGACAGACAGACAGACAGAGAGACAGTCGAACGGACTAACGGACTAACGGACGGGTAGAACTATAAAACAGAGGTAGTAGAAGAGATAAAGAAGTATGAAGTGAACTGACATTATTGGGTAAGCAAACGCTGCATGAGGCACATTTCATATACGCAGATACATAATATACGACTAGTATACATAGATCAACTTCTGTTTATTGGATGGTGGCTGTTCTTAGTTTTCCATTTTTTACTGAGAATTATTGTAGAATAGATTGGTTTTGTTTTCAGTTATTTTATTTCTCTCTCCAAAGTTGATGCAAAGTGGGTCATTTGCTCTTGGCATGTTGTGGCGCTGAGTGACTGCCTGCCTGCATGTCTTAATGCCTGGGTGCCTGGGTGCTTGGGTGCTTGGCAGTTGCTGTCTGTTCCAGAACGAGCTGTAAAAAATACAATATACGAGCACATATACATAGTATACAGAAACGCCTGATTTATTGGCCTTCTTTAAAGTTGATTAATCAAAAAATAAAAATAAAATTGTGTCAAAGTTGTCAATGAATAACTTTGGGGATTTGTTGTTGCTGTTGCATGACAACGACGACATACATATTTTATTTCCAATTTCATAGTAAATTTGAAAAGAAGAAAAAACTTTCTTCATCTTTCTTATTTTTGAATTTTGTTGGGTCTTATGAAAATCCATTTTGTAGATTAAAATTTTCATGCCATTTCAAATTTCCATTTAGCATAATCACACTTTTCCTTTGTTGCTTTTTGTTGTTGATTTTGTTGATTATGTCACACTTAGTTTTGAATACCAACTCAACTGCATGCATGCCACAATTTCTCATGCCTCATTGTATCTTTAGTATGGCAAATGCAAAGTGCATTTTAACCCTTTGAATGCTTTCCATGTGTTGTGCATATGTACGTAGATGATGAGACCAAAAATAAGAAAGAAATATAGTAACAATGGAGCAACTTTGTAAAATTGTTTGTCTGTCTATTTGTCTTTGTTGGTTGGTTGGTTGGTTGGTTGGCGTTGTCTCCTTATCTTATTATTTATGGTTTTTATAAAACCTCTTAATTACACTTGATTAATATTTCTGTATTGTGTGGTTTTGAAATAAAGAAGTAGGTGAATACCATACATATTTTCTTTACTTTTTTTTCCCCACTATTTTATTTTTATTGTATAATGTTGTCTTTCGGATGGCAGTTTATGGTTAACTTTTAATGCAGCAGCGGCAATAGAAACAGAAAAATGTCAACTTAAATGGTTGTTGTTGTTGTTGTTGTTTGTTACATAAAAACGAAGGGGGGAAAATGCACAATAAATTGAAGATAAGAGTCAAGTCAACAATAAAAGGTAGTCAGGTAGATATAATCAAAGAGGCAGACAGAGATACATCCAGTCACATCCAGTCACACCGATGACAAAGTTGTAGTAGGCAGACAACTAAAGTTAAAATGAAAACAACAACTCTTCATTAATGTTGCTTCACTGGGATGACAGCAAAAATGGACGCTATAAAAAATGATAATAATAAGAAAAGAAGATAAAAAGGCAAACAATAACAACAATGAAAACAAAAAACAGAAAAAGGATCAACACAAGACGACCACACCCAGCGTTGACACATTAACAAATGATAACACCAACAAATTTACATGATGGTTCATCTTGAGTTACAATAATAATAATTATAATTTGTTAAAGAAAAGACCATTCAAGTCTTTGTGCTTAGAGTTGTGGGTGTAGTATATATGTATACATTATTCTTTTACTTCTTCATCTTCTTTGTGTTTAGATATCTTGGTATTGATAATCCCATTTCATTTTCTGATAATATACATTTTAAAAGACCATTTTTGTTTGCCTTCGAGTCAAGTCTCAAGTAGTCAGTTGTGTGGGTATCATAAAAAAAATGTATAAAAAATTAAAAAAAAAAAAAATTTTTCATCATAAATTATGGACAAAAATCTATTAAGTAAGCATCTATCAACTTAAGCAAAGAGCTACTGAAAACAGTTTTCATTATAAAAGTACCATATAATGGCTCAAGATCTTAAAACCAGTAGCCGCTTTAGGCTTAAACATACAAAAGGAAAAATTTGCATAGAAATTGCTTTAAACTTAAAATGTGCTCGTGTGTGTTTAAGATGAAAACTTTATGACATTAAGAGAATAAGGCAATAGCTTTAAGCAAACTTTTAGATTTAATAGCTTTTTCTTTTCCACTCCTTTACCACCTCGTCTTTGAAAACTATCAAATAATTTAGTTAAGAGAGGAGGAAAATTGAAGGGGAAAGAAAACGTTGGATGTCATAAAAAAAACTTAATGTAGTTAGTTAGACAAAAGATGTGGAAACTTAATATTTTATACTGTCTGCTGGCAGACAATAGTGAACCTCATTCTTTCCAAACACTCATCCGTCTATTCCATTTTTTGAAATGCACGAGACGACGTTTTCAGACAAAATTGACAGCACCAAAAATTACTAATGGCAAAAATAAAGCGCACAATTTTTAATGCTCGCTCCTCAATATTCTCTCCTTTTCCATAATTTTATTATCTCTTGTTTGTTCTTTGTTTTCATAATAATAATAATAATAACAACAATAATGAATTGTTTTGAAGTCGTCGTCATTGGATATTAATGTTTCATAATTTTTTCTCTCCAAAGACGTCGGTCTTGCATTGTGAATTTGTTGTTTATTGTACTAGTATAAATAATACAATAATTATGAATAATAACAGAAAAACATTCATTCATTCTTTGTATGAAGATTTTATATTATATAAACGAGGGTCGATCAATAAAGCTCACTTTTAAAGAATAAGGACGCAATCTAATCTCTTCTGATTGATACACTGAGCTCCATGTTAATCAAATTATTTAACTCCTTTAAAAAAATAAGTAAAGAATTCTGCTTTCTAATATTTTATGAAAGGGAATGATAGAAAGAAAGATATTTATGTAATGTTGTTGATGATTCTCAATTTAAAAAGTGATGCTTGAGAAAGACCATTTATTTCAACTTTTCTGGTAGGTTGATCCGTCTCAAACTTAAAAGGAACACTCGCTAGACTATGCTAGAGTTTCCATGAAAATTTCACAATAATCGGGAAAGCGGTTTTGGAGTCCATAAGGAACAGACATACATACTATATAGACACATAGACTTTGTTTCCTTCCTTAACATCACTATATTCTCTCTCTGACTTTGGTGTTGTTTGAATATCCCAGATATTGGGAACGGGATAGTTTTGGTCCTATGTTCAAGCCGGGAACCAACCATACACATTCACAAAATTTCAATGCATTCCATTTAAAAAATAACACTAAAATATCTGAAATTCAATTGGTTTTGTTTAAAAAATGACAGTACATGACTATAACAAAGACTGTTACTAGTTAATCGATTAACCCTCGTACAATGCTACTTGATTAAATTGTGAGTCGAGGGCGTCGTCGCTAGCACAGCACAATATCGGGGTAACTTCCTTTCATAATTTAATAATTAATGAAACTTTTTATTGTTCTTGTTTAATTTTTTTTTTTATTTTATTATCATTATTAATAATTTTATTGTAAGCGATAACAATATTCACTTAGAATGGGTGACAATATTCATATAGAATTTTATTGTAATTCAAATGTGGATGGATGTGTGAAAAAGATTTTCCAGTTTTTCAAATTGAAAATTGAACAATCCAAATATGTTCCCAAATATATGATATAATATCATATTCATTTATTGTAATCTTATTAATACAATTTGCTTCTTAAAGTCAGTTAAATTTCTTACATAACCCTCAGCGTAGTCTATTTTAAGACCATGAACTTTATTTTTCTAAAAAAATATATTTATAATCTTTTTTCTTTTCTATCTTTTCAGGTAATTTTATATGCTTAATCTGTTTACAAAATTGTATTTTTGACTAAGCTAAGATCTAAAAACAAGAAAATAAACCGGAAATGCGTGAGTTTTAATATAAATATTTTTTGTTTTTGTTTTTTCTTAACCTCTAATTTTTGTTATTTACAAAAACCAGCATAGCTTTTTCTGCATTCTCAAGACACGCAGACGGACATGTAACACTGACTGACTGACTATCTGACAATCTCATGCGTTAAACATATTGATTCGTTTCAGTTTGTTGTTTGGTTGAAGGTCTTTTTGATCAAAATCTGATTTTATAAGTTTGTCATTTATTTTTGTTTCCATATGGTATTTCCCCACTAGATTCCATTACTACTGAGTATGATTATAGTAAAGTTGGAACGTGTTTAAGTGTAATTGTGTTGTAGTTTGCTGCCCTGCCTAATTACAATAACAAAACACTAAAGACAAATAGATTTGATTGACATGTTTTCGTATTGTTCTCATATACCATTCATTATATGAGTAAAACATATCATCTACGCAGCAAAGTCTTTATACATTTAAGGCTAAATTATTACTTACCCTTTCATATGAGAAAGAAAAAAAAAAGATCTATAATATTATAATGATGATGATGATGATGATGATGTTATTGATGATCTGGTCTGATGCTATATATAGAAAAAGACTCAATTGTTCTGTGTTCTTGCATATTTAATGCCTTCCTCGATGGCATGCATGCCATTTTTAGTGCACTTAATTTATCTACGTGCCTTAAATATTAAAATGTGCATGTTCGTTTGGGCTGTCATTTTGCATTGAATTCGAATAGTGTCTACGACAGCCGTCGCCTGCTGGTAACAGTCAGTTGCCTGCCATAACCAGTGGCGTCAAAGACACACTTTGCCTGGCTGGCGTCATAGCCTTGATGACTATGACGTTACTATTTGGTTTCAAAAAGTAGTTTCACTTTATCGCATGCAAACGTCCTGAAGTAAATGTGAAAAGTATTTCAATCGATTTGATGTTGATACAAGAACAATTTGACCCAGTAGAAAATTCGATTTTGATATTTTAATTTATATATTTTTTTTTTTATTTTAAAATATAAAAAAAAAAACTCTTTCTTATCTCTAATATATTAAACATCTATCATCATTATTCATTTCACTACCAACCGCACAACCAAATTCACGTCCAAATTCTTCATAATTACTCAATGGTCCATTGACATCATAAAATTCCGGTTTATGACGTTCAAGTGGTAAAAATTCTGGTGTCTCCTCTTCCTCTGGCTTGGCTATGCAATGCGTTTGAGCAAAATAAATGAAAAATAATTGAGTATTTGAGAAATTTAAATTCGGTAAAGTTTCTCTACTCAGTAAACGACTTTTGGTATCCATACGTTCTAACCAATTCAAATAGGCACCAAAACCAATATTTAATGCACTACTATCGGCTATCAGTTCTCTTAGCTTTGAGGCATTACGAAATGTCTCTGGATTATTAAATAAATAATTACTGTACTGAGCACGATAACATTCTGATCGATTGCGATAGGCATCCATAGTTTCGCTACGCCAACGCATTGGATTAACTGGATTTTGATTCCAACCTTGTTCATCGAATGCATAAATCAATTCACGTGCTATGCGTTGAGCTAACAAAGCAAATTTCAAAGACTTTGGATAATAATAATTGTAGAATGGTGGTTGTAGTAGACCCCAGCCACTTGAGATTTCTTGATCCATGGGCATAATTTGCATGCGTACTTCATAGGAATCGACAGCTTCACCCCTCTGTCCATAGTCACCGCTTTGAAGACGATTTAACTTTTGTTTAGCATTAAATTTTAGGATTTGCTCTAATTTGCGCCAATGATCCATGCGCTCAAAGTGCAAATCATTTAAATCAAGATTTTGATAATCTGCAAAACTCAATTTGTATTGTGTCAACTTTTGACGCACCGCGCGCTTATCATTCTCATCCATCCAATCGTTCTCGAGGCGTTCATCAAATGTTTTAATAATCTCATTGAATATTTCTGCTAAATCACTGCGAGATTCACCACGGTGAATGCGTCTCAAATACATTTCACCAATAATTTTTGGAAAATAACGTTTTACAAGTTGTACGCAAATCTGTGGTCGTTCGATTTGATTATCATTGCTTGGCAAATTGAGTTCCAACATGGCACGATAGAGTATGTAACCTGCTATTGTATGCTTATTCGCCTGGGACTTGGTGACACGTGCCAATTGTTGCAAATATGCTTCATTGCGTATATAGACTGGACTATTGATGCGTGTCTCGAAACTTAGGTCGACAAACATTTGATAATCGATAAGATTATCATATTGTTGGGTTAATTGAAGTAAACTCATGCGTGGATAAGTGGTTGTGGTCGTCGCCGATTCACGTAAGCCATGCAAACGATTTTGTCCAATACGAGAACGTGCTCCTCCATTACGTTCAGGAAGACTTTCCGGTCCTGCATTTTCAGACTGTGAATCAACCATAGAATGATCAGAACGCATACGTTTACATAATTCAAATTCAAAGCGTACTATATCGCCTGCAAAACGTACTGAATCCGATTCACCCATATTCAGCCAACGTTGCATATTCGCAGCTACATTACGTTGTATCTCTTCGTAGACTTCATCTTTTGAATTTGCTTCTTGTGTTGCTATTGTACTACAATATTCTGGTGGTATGAGAGTTGTTTTTGGTTCACCCAAATAAATACTATTGCCACGCATTGATTGCAAATTCGTATCGATTTCCAGACCAATGAGTATATCCATGCCATAATTTGCTCTTAATTGTGCTATGACTTGAACCCAATCATAGTGTGTTTGCCAGCCACTGTTGGGTATCAAGAGTAGTCCACCATGCATCTTTATAAAGTTGAGTAGAAAATTACGCTGAACAGATGATGGATTCTCAACCTTAGTACAAGTCGCATAGAAATCGCGTACTTTACGCATATTGGGTCCATCTTGTTGTTTTGGTGGTTCCTCTAGCATTGATTGTAGTTCCCTAGAAATTTGTATTTCGACAAGATTTTGTGACGTACGTTGTTCGCCGTCTTGCATATGCTTACGTTGATATTCAGCCCATTTACCACATGCGTAATCATAGAAATCCTTACATGGATCTGCTTCTAGATTCATATATTTCTCAATTTCTTTTGATTTTTGATTACGCACATTCATCTCTTCGCGAATATCGATGCCTGTTGGACCTAGGGCAGCCATAGGGTTATGCATACCACCACCACCACCACCCGTGTAGGCGCACATACTTTGTTGTTGCCATAGGGCAATTAAAATTATAAATAACTTAAAAGCACTGCCGCCGTTGAGCTTAGACATTCTTACGCGATGAATTCCTAATTTGTACTAAATTCAAAATCTTAAAGTTCTCATGAGATTCCTTGCCAGAAATATGGGGCGTGGTGAATTGAGTGACTGACTGAGATTGATAAGCGGTTGTTGATATTTGAATATAAGTATGTATATTTAGTTCAAGTTCTCTTCCCTTGATATTTTTTTTTTTTTTTTTTTTTGATATTGGTGGTGTACAAGTTCAGCGTCTGAGGTTATCAGCTACCACCAAAGCGAAATGATTTTGAGACCAATAATATACATACATATATGTATTAATTTCTTTAAAATGAAACGACCTTGTTGTAACATATTATACTTATTAGTATGCATTATATTATTTATAGTATCTACAATATGTTATTATGGTATATAAATGAAATATTTTGTATTTATTTTCTTATACTTTTTTTTTTTTTTTATAGAATTTAGTATATAACACACTTATCAGCTGGATTCATAGCTGTGCCTGCTTTACAACCAAATTCACGAGCAAATTCATCGGAATTTCGTAGGGGTCCATTTACGGCATAACGCGACAAAGTATGCCTTTGGCGCGCACTATAAATGGGTTGTTGAATATGTTGCGTTCTACTTTGTTCATCCACATGGCATTGTAATTGAGCAAAGGTGATGAAGAACAATTGGGTATTTGAATAGTTGAGACCAGGCAAAGTTTCTTTTGTTAGCAATGAGAAATCATTGTTTGGACTACGAAAGTGTAACCACAGCAAATAAGCCTTGAAGGCAACATTCAAGCCAGCACTGCTTGCAATCAATTGCCTCAATTGTTGTGAGTCATTGTGAAAACCCATTGGATCATTGTACAAATAATTGCCAATCTGCGTTTGAAAGCATTTACTACGATTGCGATATTCTGTAGCAGTCGCTGGATCCCAACTATTGCGCTCCAAGAGATCAACAGCCCAGTGTATATCATTGAAGGCCATTGCAAGCTGTGTAGCCAATTGATGGCCAACCGATGCATAACGCATGGCATGACTATACTGAGCATGATAGAATGGTGGCTGTAAAGCACCCCAACCAATATCAATACGTTTATGGACAGCACGGTATGCTAAACGGGTTTCATATGCCTCCAATTCATCACGTGGCCGTGGTGGATTCGCTTCGAAAATACGTTTAAATTCCAGTGTTTGCACTTGGCCCATAACTGTTGCTAAATTGTGCCAATAGTTCATACTGTCAATTTGTAGATTAGGCGCTTGCGTTCGTTCATATTCGATGAGATTGAGTACAATGTCATGGAGCTTACGGCTACCTATACGACTAGTGCCTTCTTCGAGCCATGGTCTGTGTAAGCTTTGCTCGAAGGATTCCTTAACTTTGGCAAAAAGTACTGCCAGATCACTCTTGGCACTATCACTGGCATGTTGACGTACATAAAGCTCACTCAGACCCTTAGGAAAATAACGCTTGAGTACATTCAAACAATAAAGAGCACGACCCCGTGGCTGTTCTTCTGAAGAGGCGGGAAAAGTGAGAATATATAAAGCACGATACATTATATAATTCGCTATAGTTGTCTTATTGAACTCTGACACTGTTTTAATCAAATGCTTAAAGTATTCCGGTGCCGTCATATACACAGGCATATAGATGGGTGTACCAAAGCTATTTCTCATATAGTCATTAAGATTCAATTGATCATCATATTGTTCTGTGAATTGAAGTAGATTTTTACGTGTATAATTAGCTTGGAAATCTGTTGCTGGTCCCAGTGGAAGTAACACTGAGTCTATGCCTTCCATTCCCATGCACAATTCAAATTCAAATGTGACTATTTCAGCAGCCACACGTTTCGCCTCTTTCCCATCAAGGGCTAACCATTGCTTTAGATTATCAGCTATTTCGCGTTCAATGTGCTCATATTCACGTTCTCTTATATCAATGCGTTTAGTACCTTTAGTACTACAGTAAGCCGAAGGAATCAAAGTACTTGGCTCTGTTAAATATATGCTATTCTCATGTATATTACCATGATTGATATCTACACGCAAACCAATTAATATATCCATGGCATAGTTTTTACGCAATTGCGCTACTATTTCTAACCATTCATAGTTATGATGATGCATTTGCCAATTATTACCTGGTACTGCTGGAAAGCCTCCATTGTTCTTAATGAACTCACTGAGAAATTTTTGTTGCATTGCACCATTACGTTCGGCATTTAAACAGGATTTATAAAAGTCCTTTGCCCGACGCACTAAACCACTATCCTCCAAACGGGTCTTCTCATCAACTAAACGACGCAAATCATTGTTAATGCTTGCCTTAAGTTGTTGGATGGGTGTTTCGGCTTCCTTATTATACCGACCATGACCATATTTAGCCCAATTTCCACAGGCATATTCATAAAAATCTTCACAAGGATTTACACTGAGTTTCATATATTTAAGTATTTCATTGCTCCGTGACTGTCTTAGTGTATTTTCATCATTAAAAATTGGTTGAAAGCCGCCGTTGCTAGTACAAGTAGATTTTCGAATCAGTAGAAGAGGAAGAAGGAGAAGAAGTTGTATTATTATAAGAATAAAACGCGTAGCGCTTGACATACTCGTTAAACGCTTAATGACGAGCTACTATGAGCTACTGAAGCTCAAGCATACGTAGTTCTAAGCACATTTCTAAACACACAACAACGGCGGCATCATGAGATAAGCTCAGAGAGAATAGTGACTTGTATCTAGGTTGTTGGGTTATCAACATATTCGTTCGTTTATAATATTGTTTTTTATTTATTTAAAAAAAAAAAAAACAAAAAAAGAAGAAAAAAATTATATTAATACATATGTATGTAGTACATGCTTGTTTATACAATATATTTTATGTAATCTTTTACTAATCATTCTACTGAAGATTTATATTCATTTATTAATTGTTGTAAATTATACAAATACCTTACATTTCTTGGTTGGATTTAACTTATCGCCTACTTCACATTTAAATTTTTCTGCAAAAGAATTTGAATTTGATACCACAGCATTAACACGTAATATTTCTGGTAGTTCTTCATAGAGTTTAATACCCTCTAAATAATCAGAACACCATAATTGTGCATATCCAATGAAGAACAATTGATGTGGAGTGTAATTCAACAAAGGTAATGTCTCATTCTGTAGAACATGTTTTCCTATTGATTCATTTTTTTCAATCCAACGTATATAGGCACGATAGGCAATGCTAAGTCCACCATTATCCGATATGCTTTTACTTCGCAAGCCCTCATCACGCACTTTTATATTATTATACTGATGAAATGAACTATATTGTTCTTCCAAGCACTTAACACGTTCATTAAACACATCAATTGTCTGTCGATCCCATAAGCTATTCTTGTTGTCCACATTATAATTACGACCGATCATATCGAAGCCACGTAACATTTCCTTTGCGTATAAATAACCCAAAGTAGCATATTTGAATGCCATTGGATAGGAGGAATCCCAAAAGAAATATTGATTTAAATAATTAAATGGTAATGCTATTCTATTTCTCTCCACTTGATATGTGAATGTTTTGAGTACAATTTCTTTTGGTCTGGGCAAGTCAATTAATTTCATTAAATATTTCTTTGTTTGCCATTGAAGAATATTTATAAGATTTTGATAATAATTATGTGGTTGTATCGTTAATCCCCTTAAATGTTTGAGAAAATCATATCTATCCGGACTGTATACTTCTACGTCCATATTCTTTAATTTGTTCATTGAATGTTCACGAGATTCATGCGACATCCATCGATACTCATTAGATTTATTCAATGCATCATAGAACATTTCTTTAATGTCACTCCATAAGTTGAAAGATTCAGTTACCATACGTTCACCATTGAATTTTGAAAAAAATAACGTATCCAATTGTTTTGGGAAATACTCAGCGACCTTTTGAACACACCAAATGTCTGGTTTTTCATGCATTGGCATTTGCAATGCATCGAAATGTTCGAGAATACGCCACATTGTGTAATTGGCTACGGTGAGTTTAGGTCTTGTGTGTATAATACTAAACACAGTAAACAAGAAATCCTCATGTGCTACATAAATGTCTGTGTGCACTGTCTCGTTAAAGACTAGTTGCAAATATCGAGTTATATTCAAATACCTTGAATATTTTTGGGTTAATTCCTGAGCGGTAGTAAGACGTGTTACCTGACGCATGGTTAGAGTTTGATCTGTGCCTAATCCAAATGCCAATTCTATTTCAATGTCGATTACTTGTTCTGCCACCTCATCGGCCCATTCATCACTCATGTATCGAAAGTACCTGCGCAATTTTTGTGCCACACGATACTTAAATTTGTCGCGTTGCTTTTCAATCATGGTATCATTAATATTAATTTTTCCCAGTTCCAATTTTTGGGGATTCAATCTAATACGGTGCACCATTTTTTCGCCGTAATCAGGTATAATTTCCATGCCGATCAAGACGTCTAGACCCAGTTTAACCTTTAATTGGGCCACGGTCTTCAACCAATCATATTCATTTTTATACCATCCTGGATCCTTTACCTCCGGCCAGCCTCCTTTAAAATCCACAATATTTTGGAAGACATCGAATCCGGTTTTAAAGTCCATTGCCTCCGCACGACAAGATGCATAAAAATCTTTAATTAAAACGTCGCTACTATGATCGTTTTTGTTACGTTTGTTCAGAGCATCCGCGCATTTGTGTGTGAATAATTCATTTTGTTGTTCCATATATGTTGTCTTTGAGCCCGTTGCAATTGCTGGATGTAAACGTTGCCAATTGCCACAGGCAAAATCATAAAAATTTTCACATGGCGGCGTATCCTCTTTCATATAAGCTTTAATGTGTGCTGCCTTGGCCAGGCGCAATACTTCTCTACTATACTCCGGTTTGGGGTTTTCTGTCGTAAATCTTTCCGCCTGTATGCCATTGGACAATAAGATGCAAACGGTTATAAGGCAAAGCGTTACGAGATAGTAGTCAAAGTGAAACGTCTTCATGCTTGTTAAGTCGAATCAGAACTGAGGCAAATTTTCAAAAATCAAGCACAATTAAGACACCGAGTCTTCTATGATACTACACACACAAAAGAATGATAGACTTACTTTTACTATAGTGTGATTGAAAGAAGAGTGATCGAGTGAGTATGTATACGATGTGTATGATGATGAGTCTTTCGACTGCCTGCCTTACTGTATGTATGTCCGTCGATCCATTGGTGTGAGTGTACAAATGTGTCGCAAATGCTTATCAACTTGATTAGTTAATTTGTTTTATTAATTGATATAAGTATAGTTCATATGATCTTTTTGCTCATTATTAACATTGTTTTCTAGAGATCCCAAAACTGCCTACCACTGTTTGCAGCCCACAGCAACAACAAATAGTATAGTATAGACTAGTATCATCTAGATTTCTTCTTCCATAACTTTTGATAAGTGAACTATTTCTTCAACTAAAATATTGTATGCTTATGATAGACTGACTGACCGATTATATTTAAGTAAGTAATAGTCGTCCAGATGTTAAATAGATAATGAGTATGTTTTCTAACTTGAATCTCAAGGTAGTATTCATTCATTCATATGGTCGGTCGCTAGATCTCATTCTCGATCATCACACACATCACATTAATATTCATCACATTTTATAACTTAAACAGGCAAATATGGTTTTTTATTGGTTATTATTTCAGAGTGTGGGGATGGATCATTTGATTATTCACTATGTACGAGTATAATGTTGTGAGTGATAATATGTATTATTACATAAGTTTAGTGTTTGTTAAGTATAGAAGAAATGTACATTGAAGATGGGGAGACCTTATTCTATACAGATTAGCATAATCAGCATTGCAATGATAATCTACGAGGGCCATTCAATAAGTGATGATACAAATCGTTGTTGTGTAAAATGAATTAATCAATCAATAGAAATAGTTTTTACTACATTTGAACATAGTCTCCAGCAACATTTATATACACTTGTCTCATCGTTCGTCTCCCTTTGGCATAAAATTCTGTGTCGACATCAAAGTCACTTTTGAACCTGAATTTTAACTTATTCATTGGATTGAAAAAGTCTCCCACGTAAAGCATTTTTGAGAGGTCCAAACAAATGAAAGATCGATGGGCCTGGTCAGGCATGCAGGGGGAGGGAGATGTGGAAGGAACTCCCATTCCAAATATTTAAGTGTTTCTTTAGTCAAATATGCAGTGTGTGGGTGCTCGTTCTCATGCACTCCTTTCGTCAAGAGTTTACGACGATTCGTTCGAAGGGAGGAAGTTTCAACATCAACCTGTCGTCCACTTCGTCTGCTTTTAAACTGTTCTGCTTTTACAAATGAGTAAACATTTGAACGGTTCCAACAATTATTCTCGTAAAAATGCAAGATTTTTTCGTGGATTTCACTACCTTTGATAACCTATTGCAACTTAAATTCTAATTACTGCGCGTTGTTCTGCTTTGGTGCAAAGCCAACTAAATACTTTTGAGGTTATGCTTACCAAATACTCTCGAACAGCTGATTAGAAACAAAGTATTGTACAAGGATGCCAACTTGATGCACTAAAACTATTGTATTAATTAAACAACTCATTTCTGAGCTACATCGATTTGTCTCGTTACTTATTGAATGACCCTCGTATCTTTTTATTTATCACTGTCACTTTTAGATAAACAATTTATTTATCATAATTCGTATAAAAAGATTTAATAAAATAAATATATCTGCAAACAAGTAAATATAAATTAACTTAACTTTCTTTATTTTCTTGTTGAAAGATTTCTTGCTTTTTCTATTATAAAATTTAATAAATTTATCCATTAATTTTTATAATCTAATTTGTGATTTTCTTCTTCTTTTTTTTTCTCTTTATAGGCAAAGTCTTCAAGCTTAATTTCTATATATTTACATATAGTATATATCAATTTATATAGTATATAATCTTAAGCATACCCGGATTCATATCAATAACACAACCTATACACATATAATGCATTAAGTTGATATTGAGTTTTATCTAAAGTATTGTACTTACAAGTATATCGGGTCACATTAAAAAGTAAAAACAACGTGTGCTAGAAATTTTGTTACATTGAAGATTGAATTTGTTACCAACACATTGAATAAAACAATCAATTGAAACGAAAACGGCTTTAAAAGAAATAAATAAACACGGTAAGCAGAATCATCTTACTTTACTTTATTACTTTAAAATTTATCATTTTTTTTTCCAATTTGAAATAAAACAATAATATCCTTTTCATTTTATTTGTATCTTTTTTTTTTTTTTTTTGTTTTACTTATGTGAAAAATGTTGACAACATTTTATGCTTTCGCTTCTTTTGACCATTTGGCTTAAGGCCAAATTTACATTTTAAGTTTGTCACTTGGCGCCCATTTTACACATTTCTGTCATGTGATATGATGTTGTTGTTGACGCATTGAAGTTGCTGTTGCAAACTAAATTGCGTAATTTTAATGTTTTTTTTTTTTTTACAAAAAACTTCTGTTGGACAATTAAATTTATCCTTGGTTTGGAAAATTTACAGAAAACATTTTCTACTTGTAATTTATGGTTTGTAGACAAACTTCGATAGTCTTTTTGGAAAAGTTGACGACATAACGAAGAACACTTAGTGTTTAGTTTCTTCCTGCTTTGCCAAGTTTTCTTCATTCACTTTCAAAGGCTTTCGTTTATGGAAATATAATAATTTTTCACCGGGTTTCTCACCCTGAAGCCAACGATGTCTGTTTGCGTTTATGCTACACTTCAATTCGTTTTTAAAAAATAACGACGAGTTTGAAGGGTGCGATTATTCAAGTCACTTCGAGTTTTCAAAACGAACTGAAAAAGTGTTCTGAATCGAACCGAATCGAGTGCAAACTGTTTCGGGCTTCTTATAAACGATGTAATAGATTGATTCACTATGAGGATATCAGATTTTTTTTTTTTTTTATTCACTCAAAAATTCATTTTGCAATTTTTATATTAAATTTCTTAGATTATTTCATTGTTTATTTATTTGGTTTATGCTTTTTGATTTTTGTGATTATTTCAAATTCACACTTCTCTTTTTTAATTATATTTAACTAATTTATAAATTAAAAAAATAAATAAATAAATTGTCTTAATACTCTTTTTGTTTTTTTCTTTTGAATGCAAAATTTTGTTGTTTGTTTCTAACCAACAGTTGTCTTGAGCGTGTCTGGGTTTAAGCGAGTACCAAGTTCTACAGGTCTTCTTATTGAAAAACTATTTCGTGCTTTATAGCCATCATTATCAGCTGTATAAATTGTAGTTTCCCGATATGTACTTGCTGTCAAATTATTTGTCCCTAAGGTTAGCAAAGCTTTTCTGATGCCAGTAACAATTAATTCAGGTGCACCGGTACCGTTTATGCTACCTTCATCCAAGTCCAAGTCCTTTAACACGGCAGTTTCATTGCGTTCTGTGTGGGTTTCACGAATTTCAAAATGATAAAGTACTGTGGTGGAGGCATAATTTTTGTGTATGTAAACAAATCCAATTATGAAGGCACAGAGACACTATTAAAAAAATAAAAAAACAAAAAAAAAATTGATTAGTCCTTAAGTCAGTGGACGAATTTTTCACAATTCACTCACAATTTTTGCTAGTATCATTTTAGTTGAAACTGTTAAGTTGAACTGAGTGTATTCGCTTTGCAGTTTATTTTATTTCTTTATAGAAACTATTTACTACGATGTGGTGATGCTGTAAACTAAACTTCTTAACAATATTTAATAAACGTGTTTGACAAGTTTCTCGCTTCCAAGTACGAAATGCAATTGAAGATTTTACAATGTTGATCTCTTGTTTATATTCGCTTTTCTGAACAATTATTAATTTTAATTTAAAACCACTTGGGAAACACCTTTTAAATTGCTCACCACCTGCCTGCCTCACTTCAGATCAGATCAGATCAAATCATTGTTAGTTAGTGAAATTCTATTGATCCACTTAAATTGTGAATTGAATTTCATCATTTGCCAAGAAATTTCCATGTCACTCAATAGTTGTAGTGTTCATAGTTGAATAGTTTTTCATCAGGGGTAAATCTTTTCTACTTATATATGATTTTAATTATTATAAGTTTAATCTGAACTTTATAATACGTAAAGTTGCACTTCGGAGAGTCCTTAGAGAACAAAAATAAAAGGATTCGTATTACTATTTATGTACTTATCCATCGTATAAGTAATTTGTTCCGATAGTTTTTGAAAAGAAATTTTATACAAACTCACATCCACTGGACGATAATGCCAACCATCATATAAACGAACCATGTATTACGAATTAGTCTCTTAGTTTTAGAAGTGAGTAGCAATTTTGGAGTAAGATTTATCATATTATTACAGTAGTTTGCTAGTTGACTATCAATCAGATCAATGAAAATATAAAGTTTTCAATATCAGAGGGACAGGAGATAATCACCACGTCACTGCAGCCTCAATTGGGCATATTTTAACAAACCCCATAATAACAGTTTCTCCGAGATAAAGAATTGCATGATTTGGTTCGGAGATTTTATGCAACCCATACATTATTCGATAGGTTGTGCAAAAATCTAGTTGACTATCAATCAGATCAATGAAAATATAAAATATCCAATATTTGAGGGGCAGGAGCTAATCACCACGTCACAGCATATTTTAATAAACCCCATAATAACAGTTTCTCCGAGAGACTGGTACTTATTAAGAATTCCATGATTTGGTTCGGATATTTTATGCGACTCACACATTATAATACGATCGGTTGTTCAAAAATCTTTGATATTTCATACAATTAGCTTACAAACAGCATGCTATTCTTCCCTGCACACATTGTGCTGTGCCAGTGTTTGAATCCACGGCAAAATGTTTCCTATGTTTCGTCTTCTTCTTTATATAATCTAAATTTCGTTATGACGCCTGCATATTATGAAAGAGCTTCCTAACTACAATGTTGTCCTGTTAAGAAGCCTTAAACGTTTTCGATTTTGCTTAGTTACTTTGTTTAGGTTTTAATGTTGTACAACTCCAAAGGATCCCGTAAAAGAGAATTAATAAATAAATATTGATTGATCTTCAGTGGTAAAGAAATCCAAAGAAAATGTCTGTTTAATTGTAATAAATTATATTTTTATTTTTATTTTTGGCTTTTAGTTCTTTTTCACTAAGTACACATTATAAACTTAAATTTAAAATTAAATTTAAATTTAATAAATATTTAGTTTTAGTTCTATTTTTTGTCTTATTTTTGAATACTTTATTGTTGTTGTTGTTGATAATGATTTTGTTTAGTCCATATTAACCAGTTACATCCTTGAGAGCTTTAGCACTCAAACGTGGTTCAAGCTCTACAGGTCGTCGTGTTGTATTGGGTTGTTGTTCTTGTGGTGCTCCCAATGAGAAATTATAATGCACTTTATAGCCTTCATTATCAGCTATATATTCTGTAGTTTCACGATATTCAGTCTTTGTCATATTCTTCATAACAAGCGTCAGTATGGTTTTCCTATTACCGGTAATAACCAATTCAGGTTCACCACCAGTTTCTGAGTCCTTGATCACGGCGGTTTCATTGCGTTCACTGTGGGTTTCGCGTATATTAAAACGGTACAAAATTGTGGTGGCAGCATGATTTTCTTGTATAAAAATAACTCCAAATATGAATGTAAGGATAAACTGTTTTGTGTCAGATAAGAGAAAATATTATATGAAAATTTAATTTTTGTATAAAATCACTTTTATTGTATTTTTTACTCACAATTTTAGCTAATATCATTCTAGTCGTAGCGTTTTTTATAAACTGAATGTTTTTGCTGTTTTGTAGTATCGCCTTTTAGTAGAATTTACTATTTTACTCCGACTTATATAAATATATAATTATTATTACTTAACGTGTTTGACTAGTTTCACCTTCTATAAACTTTGAGCAATTGAATCTTTTGTAGTATTTATCTCGTGCTTATATTCATTTTTTTGTTTTATTCAAATGCACTACAACTGTACAATTTCAATTGTATTGGAGACCACCTCTGAATAAGATTTGTTTAAATCAATTTACCTGCCATAATATTTCGTCATCAGACAGTGCAAAATATTCATTTTCATTATCATCATTATCTTCAATATGATTATCATATATTAATTTGAATTGATTATTGACTCGTTGACTGTTGGAATTCCTATCATTGACCATATGTGCTGTGCTGTGCTGCTAGTAAATTCTCAGGTTTTAATAGAAGTCAAGTCGTCGTCGTCGTCATAGTTATAGTCGTGTGCTGTTGTTGTTGTTAATTGCCTTGTAATATTATAATAATACTTTTAATTACCATTTTTCAATGCAACATAAGTCAGACCAACTTAGTTAGAGTCGTCGTCGAACGTGTGTCAATCATAGAACTATTCAACCTATCACAGTTTAGTACAATTAGTTAGTCGTACGTCGGTCGGATTATTCGTGTGTACAGTCATTGGGAATTTTAAGAAAATGTCTGATGGAAAATGCATTAAATTATTAATTGTAAAATTGGATGTAATTATATCCCTGGAATTTTGTCAATTTTAATGGTAATTTCAATTCAATAAACGTCAAAAGAAATGTGACAAGACAACAGAATCATATATTCTTTATTGATTTATTTTGATTTATAAGAATAAAGCGTCTTTCCAAAAATATATATATGTATCGTATATATATATATATATATATAAAATTCAGAGATTACAAAGAAATGCAATATTTATGATGGATTTTACTAAGTACAATAATTAAGATTTTCCCCCTATATCTTCTCTTTACAATATAGAATTCCAAGTATTTAAATTGAATAGTTTTATTACTTGAACTTAGATGATCTAAAAATACTTAGATGGGGTCTAACTGCCCCTTTAGTTTTTCAATGGTTTTCATTTTTAGAAATGAGCAAATAAATTTTGAATCTTTTATTTATTTGTTGTTGTTGTTGTTGATGATGGCTTCATAAATTTTTAATTAATATTGTTCTTATACTTTATTCTTCCTTCTCCTTATTTATTTAATTTAAAAAAAAAAAAAATAATAATAATAATAAAAAAGTTTATTAATGATTAAACTATTTTCTAAAGTGTAAACAGAAAATTTAAAAAATTAATTAAAAAAAAAAAAAAAAAATTAATAAAAATAAATACTTGCTGCTGTTTGAAAATAAATTCAACTATTTTGGAGAGGGGATAATAATGAACTTTTGCTTATATTTTTCATTTTAGTGTATAGAAGCCAAATATAAAATAAATTCCACAACAAAAAACTTATGTTTTTAGTGTTATTAATCATAAAAAAAAACCAAAAAATTAAATTAAAAAAAAAAAAAAAAAATATTCAAGCTTCAATAATTAATATTTTTTTGTTTTTGTTTTCATTTTGTTTGTTATGCAAAGTTTTTTACTCACGTGTATCCCCCTCTTCAAAATTTTTATTTTCAGACAAAGCAAATCAATAAAACAGGTGTTTAATGCGCCTACAGTTATGCAATAGCACAGACAAATTAATCCAAAATAAATACAAAATATAAAAAAAAAAAATAATTTAAAATACATATACTACTAAACAAAAATCATTCATTATTGGTGTCGGTTTCTCGGTGTAACAATCACCTCATACAAGCACCTTTTTTGCTAACCAAAAATCGGATCATCAAATTTAGTGAAGAAATATGGGTGCAAATGTCTCACAATTGGAACGGGAAATCGGTTCAGATCTATTTCCACCGAATGAGCATTACTTTGGGCTAGTGAACTTCGGTAATACGTGCTATAGTAATTCTGTGCTGCAGGCGCTCTACTTCTGCAAACCATTTCGTGAGAAGGTGCTTGAGTACAAGGCAAAGAATAAACGTCCAAAAGAAACATTACTCTCCTGTTTGGCGGATCTATTCTATAATATAGCAACACAAAAGAAAAAAGTTGGATCTATAGCACCAAAAAAATTCATAACACGTTTGCGCAAAGAGAAAGAGGAATTCGATAATTATATGCAACAAGATGCGCATGAGTTTCTTAACTTTTTAATAAATCACATCAATGAAATCATTTTGGCCGAAAGAAATGCTGCCAACAAGAATGGTAGTAATGGAAACGGAAATGGCAATGGCAATGGTAATGGTAATGGTGGAATTGGTATTGGCGGTAATGGTACAGCTACCAAATCAAGTTCATCGAATTCAACATCAACTTCAACTTCGAATTCTACAACAAATGGCAATGGCAGCTCATCGGGGTCACTAAATGGTGTTGGTGTTGGTGTGGGTGGTGGTGGTGCTTCTGATGCAACAGCAACTGCTGCTACACCCACACAGAATAATGCTGCTAACACGGAACCCACTTGGGTTCATGAAATCTTTCAGGGCATATTGACATCAGAAACACGTTGCCTTAATTGTGAGACTGTTAGCAGCAAGGATGAGAATTTCTTTGATCTACAAGTGGATGTCGATCAGAATACTTCAATAACGCATTGTTTGCGTTGTTTCAGCAACACAGAAACACTTTGTTCGGACAATAAATTCAAATGTGACAATTGTTGCAGCTACCAAGAGGCCCAGAAACGTATGCGCGTCAAGAAATTACCCATGATTTTGGCATTGCATCTGAAGCGTTTCAAGTATATGGAACAATTCAACCGACACATCAAAGTCTCACATCGTGTTGTCTTTCCGCTTGAGCTGCGGCTATTCAATACTTCTGATGATGCAGTTAATCCAGATCGTTTATATGATTTGATGGCTGTTGTTATACATTGCGGTTCGGGTCCGAATCGTGGCCATTACATAAGTATAGTAAAGAGTCATGGACTTTGGCTACTCTTCGATGATGATATGGTTGATAAAATTGAAGCATCAACTATAGAAGATTTCTATGGCCTCACATCGGATATACAGAAATCCTCGGAAACTGGTTATATATTATTCTATCAATCTCGGGATTGTGCGGCGTAAAAATTGTGTGGCGTGGCTAAACAAAAAGAATACATAAAGAATATATAAAATAAAATGTTATTAACTCTTCGGTTCTATCGAAGATTAAATACCTTTCACACAAGAATAATTACAAAATAAACAATTTGTCATACCAAAAATTAAAGTTCAATTGTTATAAGTTATAGTCATCTCCCATCATTCCAAATTGATCATATGTTGCGATGAATGACTTTTTGTGAAGTTTGGATGTCCTAGAAAAATAAATAAATAACTTACTTATATAGAAATTGAAGTACTAATATAGTTGGGTTTATATTATTATCGATCAAATGCCTTATGTTTATATAGGATCTTTTTTTACTATAGTGATTCGAACAACATTGAAGAAATGTTTTGAAAATATTAGCTGAGCATTATAACTACCAGCAATCAAGGAACTTGAACTACAATAAATGTAGAAAAAGCTATCTTCACATCCTGATACTGATCATGTTAGTATATTTTGTACTTTGTGGGATCTCTGAAACAAGACAAAACTATAAATCTCAGTCAATATATATTGGTGATTATGTGAAAGGTATCTATTAAATAAATATATATATATATTTTTAAATTTTGTTGTTAAAGTAAAATTTGTTTCTTTGTGTTTTGATTATTATTAATTATGTTACTTAAGAATTCTTATTATTAATTGAATGATTCTAAACTAATTGGAATCGTCTACTACAATACACATATGTTAAACTTTTGTTAAATTTAAGAAGAAAAGATAAAGCTAAAGAAAAAATTGTTTATTATTATTTTTTCTTTATTACATTTTTTTTTTTTGTTTTTTTTTTTTATAAGCAAATTGTATATTTATATTTAATAATATTGTGCATGCTAATAAACAACTATTAAACCATAAATTTTATAATATGTATTTATTATTAGAAGGCAGGAAGAAGTGTTATTACTACAATATAATTTACATACTTATGAACATCATATTAACTTACTTTGTGCTAGGTCAAGGTATTCAATATATAAATAAACTTCAAGGCAAATAATACACAATACTTTCTTTTAATCACAGATATGATAATTTTTTTTCCACATTGAAGTTCAGTAAACTTTTGTACTCATTAAAAAAAAAAAAAAAAATACGTGAAATGAAATCTCTTAGAATAAAATCCCCATTAATAATGTAATACTTTGTTTTTATCTATTGCCAGTCAGTCAGTCAGTCAGTCAGTCAAGCATTCATTCATTCAATTCATTGTTAATTATAAAATTTTATTTTATGACAAAAATGAAGTTTTGTCTTTTGTTTTTGCTAACAATTGTTGTCGGCAATTCACAAATAGATTTTATGCATTTATGTTTGTAATTCCCCTGGGTGTATTTAAAAAACGAGTAGATAACTACTCATTCATATTCAATGATGGTGATATGTATTGAATTTCGCATAGATACTTGTTTGTGACCATATTTAGTAAAGATTTTTATCTAATTTATGAGAATTAATTTTAGAAAATTATTTCTATAGTAGATTATCTTCAAAATACGTATGCGAGATTCCCATTACAGATAAGAGCAGATTTATAAATATTTTTTTTTTTTGAAGGTTTTTTAATTTAATTAATTATTTGTGTAATTTATAACTTCCACCACCACCGCTTCTTCTAGACGGCACTGATTGATACAAATATTATTTTAACGATTTGTGAAGAGACGAGTTTATTACAGCCGTGAGGGCAGAGTATTGGTTTGGGAAACGACTATATTTTACAGGATACTGATCCCATTCACAATGCTCAAGTCGTAAAATCATTCATTTCAAGTCAAAACATTAGTGTTGAATTGACCCTCCTGACCTCGTGGAGTTCGCACGTTTACAAAGGAGGAAGACAGCATGAAGATAAAGAGACGTTAAGGGAAGTAATTAGATTCGCTTGGATCGATATTACATTGGATTATCTGAATACCCTGTAATGTAATCCTCCATAACAAACAGGATTTTCGAAGTTATAATCATGAAAAGGTGACAGCACTCACTATTAAATATCATATTTAATTTCATTTGAACTATATAATTAAAATGCTTAAATTCCCATTTTATAAACAAAACAAAATTTCTTTTTTTTGGTCTATTCATTTGACCAAGAAAAAAATTTGCCAAATATTAACAATTTTAGAAGAAAACTTGAAAAAAAAAAAAAAATTATACTTATGTTATTTATTTTTTTAAAAATTGTCTTTTGTATAAAAGCTTCAATGTCATTTTTAAAAGAAGTTAAGTTGCGTATACCTTTTTGACCAGGAGTATAGCTGAGATAACCAAACATTTGTTATTGTAGTAAAAAAGTAGTTCACTCTTATGAAATTTACTATGAAGAAGTGGGTTTTTAGTTAATGTACTCACTAGTTGTTGACCAATTGTTTGTTGAGTTCAGTTTGCAATGAACAAACATTGATTTTCAAGCAACAATAAATTTCTATTCATAGCTCTAATAATATATACTAGATAGATACTTAACCATAGATAGACTTGTGTAAAATGTAAGGCGTGAATATCTCAAGAGTTAAAGTGATTAGTTTGCATAAGGGCACATGTTTATTGGTGAATAAATATGAAGTAATATTTAGTTAATTTGTTGGTTTAATGCATTTGTAAATATCTGATTGCTGAATACTTTCAATATTTCATCAGAAAAACTTTAATGAATTCAGTGCAAATGTTATGTATACAATTTGAAAGAAATAAACAATGAATCCATTATAGATAGACTCGTTAATGTTTCAACAGCTTTGCTCTCGACTACTGTATCATTGATGTCCATTAAATTGCATAGACAACACGTGAAATTGACAAGAAAGAAATCCGTGCGTGAGTGTATCTGTGACAAAATTTTCCTTTTAGGTGCGCGAGTTTGTTGATGGTCATGATGATGATGATGATGGTGATGACGATCATCGATAAACCGGCTTTCAATGCATCTAAAGATGTGTATTTTTTGTATAAACTATGAACACAAATCTTGATTCGTTGGGTTGTTGTCTTGACACGCGTTTGAGACAAGCTCAAAATGAAGACAGGATCGATCGACAAGCGAATAAATGCACTGCAAGGTACAGCAAAAACAGAGTGACAAGTTGTGCTGTTACTTGTATCTCATATCTGGTCAAGTAGGTTGCAGTTTTTGCGTGCTTTAGATACTTGAACTGAACGCATGCGCGTAGGAAGTTGGTCAACAATACAAAATACATAGTTGTTGGTTCAGTTTTGCTTTTGTAAATAGTTTATCTATCTATATGTATATATGTTTATCTGTCAGCTGTTGTAATTGTAAAAACACCATCATCTATACTTCATGGATTAGTTTTATTATATGTATGATGTTTTTAGTATTCCGCATTTATATGCAATTAAGCTTGAATAGTATAAAACTCACTTTCACTTTAATTATGATTTTTTTTTTGTTTTTTTTTTTTTTTTTAAATAAAAAAAGGCGTATTTACTATCACATGTTCATGATACAAATACATATAAGTAAATACTTATACATATTAGTTATAGATTGATTATACATATAAATACTATTTATAGTATTTCTTGGGTTTTTTGTCTATCTATGGATTTGTTATTTCATTACACATTTTGAAGATACAAATGTGTCGTGACATTTGACATATTATTTTTGTCAAACTGTGACAACAAATGTGTTTTGGTGTAACAGATTTTTGAAGTTGAAACCAAAATGTACATATCCATCTATCTATCTATCTATCTAAATGATCATCAGCAGCATTCAGTGTTGAGCATATCAAGTGAATGTTGTTATTGTATTGTGTTCTATATTTTTTTGTTCTTCGTTGACATTATTCAGTTGCCTGTCAATGTCAATACTCTCGAAATATGTTGCCAATGGTTAATTAAACTGTCAGATGTTTTGTTGTTTGTTTAGTTTTGTTGGTTGGTTAGTTGGGAATTTTTTGTTTTCCATACTCATAAATGTTTAATTTTCTTTTTTCCGTTGTTATTCAACGTTCATTGTCCTCGTTGTTGACAGTTAAAATATGCGTAAAAAGCCTGACTGCTTATGCCTATCTGTTTGTCTGTCTGTCTGTCTATTTGTCTGCCTACCACTTGTCAAACAAGGAAGTAACTTACTCAGTGAATAGTGTAGTAGATACTTAAGATAATAATGCATACTCGTTTGTTTGTGCAGCAGCAGTAGCAATAGCAGCTCATAAGTTAAACGTAAACTTGCATTAAGTTGAGAGTTAAACAACTTTTCTTTAATGCATTAAAATCGAAAAAAAGCATCAGAGAAAAATATTTGAAATTACTTTAAAGGCATAAAGATTTTCCTTATTCCCCCCTTTTTCCAAGTGCTAGTCATCTTAAATTATGTGTTAAGTTAACAATTGATCTTTTAACAAACCACCTTATAACCCTCTGTTTCTCTAAACCGTAACCCTATAAAACAACTGCTAAGTACTTCGCATTTGTTGTGTCTTTAATTAGCTGTTGCAAGGCATTTGTTGCTTGCATCACATGCCATGCAATGCCATGCCATGCAATGTCGTCTTTGCTTTACCAAATGCACCAGATGACGATAACAATGATGATGATGAAGATGGCAGGCATGTGTTAAATGAATTCCCCATTCTGTGCAGAGTATATTTTATCTTTGGATAAATATTCTTACTTAGTAGGGTTGTCAATATTAATTTGTCACATTGCAAGCAACATTCCCTTGGTTGATTGGTGGATCGTTTGGTCAGGTTCATATTGAAGTCATCATGTGACGACATAATTATGAGCTGCAATGTAATATTATATGTCATTAAAAATACATCATCATCAACAGCAACAGCAACAGCAGCAATAACTATCACTATCACTATCTTAATTAATATGCTTTCAACTTTGAATACAAATACATGATTGCATCGGAAGCTGCTTTAAGATCTTTTCATTTTTTTTTTTTGCTTTTGCTGCTGTGTTTTGTTTGATGATGAAATGTGAAACCCTTTTGGAAAAGTGAAACTTTGGCGCGAATTTTTAATGAGTTCAGTTGAAGCGGGGCAGACACATGTGCCTAAAAAAGGGAATACATAGTATTTTCATGATAAATGGGATGAGATTTCTCAAATTTGTATAAATAGTTTGGGTGGATGTAAGAAAGTTTATTAAAATAAAAAGGGGGCGAATACAGTTGAGTTTAGGGTTATAACATTTTATTATATTTTCAAAATTTTACTTGAATTCATTTTTATTAGAATGGGAAAGTCTAATATAAAAGTTGATGGAAATGTAAATAGATGGAAATAAAGAAAATACATAAATTTTAAATTCTCACATTATTAATGTTATTTTTAAGTTTAAGGTTTATTTAATGAAGTATTTTTCTTTCTACACATTTCATATTTATAATCACTTCTCGAATATCTTAAGGTTTGTTTAAATCTTTATTATAATCCAAGCAAATGAGGTTTTTCTCCCAGATAAAAATCATTGTTTTTTCCATTTTCTCCCCGATCCGCGTCAACATTGTGTGGATTTTTCTTTTCTGAGGCTTTTATTTAAAGCAATGTAGTGAAACAGGTAGTCTCATTTCCCCGAAATCTTATTTATTCTCTACGGCCGACTACATTTATCCAGAACCTTTATAGACTTCGTGGAACTTCTAGAGGCCTGTTTTTAGCCGCCCCCACGCAGAGGAATTAGGCGCAACATGAAAGAGTTGATCTTGTTGTGTGCTAACTGTATATAAATCATGACTATTATCCGAATTTAAGTAAATTAAAATAACTGCTTCCCTAGAACTGCACTATGTGCATTTAGAAATTGCGAGCTACAAATATTTTAATCAGTTTTTTTTTTTTTGTTGTGTGAGGTGGGGAAGAATCTGTTCGGACCTATAGTCACCTCTAAGATAAAGAGCACTCTTCCATTGCACATAAAGGGCAATCTTCTATTCACCTATGGTTACATTCACCAAATTTGTAGCCAGTATCATATTATAAGCTCGTCATCTCCCGCAGAGAGACGCTCCAATTCACTATTGTGTGACGTCACTTCTTCATCATCTCGTGTATTTTTTTTTTTACCAAAACGGTAGGCTGTAGGCAGTCGATATTATATAAACATTACTTTGACTTAGTGTTAAACTTTGGATATGTTCTTTTTCTAATTTTTATCTCTTCTTAAATTTGGTTTCATAATCTTAAATACTTAAATCTTCATTTCTAGCAAACAGAAACTTCTCTCTTAGATCTCTTTCTTTGTATCTTTATTTCAATTCTAAGATTTGTTCATACATTTCCTTTGAAATAACTTTATCTACATTAAAGCATTTTAGCTTTTTAAGATTGCATAAACATAGAAAAAACATCTTTTTTATCCATGAGAGGACAACAGTGATTGCACAAGTTAATAACAATGTTCCCAACTTATAGCAAGTAATTGCAAAATGACGTGCAAAACGTGACCAAAGTGAAATTTCCACTTTATTTGTTTGGATGGTTGCATTAAAATTACATGGAAAACTTTTCTCATGTTTACTATTGCCATCCAAACCACCCACAGTAAACCTCAACTCAAACTCAACTTGGCGTAACACGTAACAAAATAGAACAGAACGTAACGTAACGTAACATAGCTTTTGCGTCTTAGAATGAAATGCGTAAAGCGACAAAGAGAAGAAAATTTTATGTAACTACAAAAATGTTGTCGCTCTTTACTGTTGTTGCTTTCGCGACGCATTGTGGCAACAAAATAATGACGGCATTGAGACGCCATTCGCATGCAACGCGCGAGTTCAAAGTGCAGAATCTCTCAAAGTATTCAGGACCAACGGCCAGTCACTGGGGATTATAATAAATGTTAATGATGATGATGATGGTGCTGAGAATGAGATTAATGCCACCGCCCACTGTTGCTAGCAATTCTTATGATTTGCTTTACTTTGTTTCACTTGAGGACCACAACATCTCATGGTGGCGACGCGTGAGGTGATCATTTTAGATGACGACGACGATTGCAGCACTTTGCCTTTAATTAGTCGTCGATGGAACTCTTGCAATTGTTTACTTTATAATTTATTTTTAAACACTTTTCTCGATTACATCTTTGGGGTATTTTCCTCGTTCTGCTTCGTTTTCTTTGTATATTTCTTTGCTCGCGCTATAAATTGATTTTGCCAAGTAATTAATTAATTTTGTACTCTATGTATCTGAGTATCTGTGCAAGTAGGAGGTAGCATTATTATCATTGAGGGTGGTGCTTTGCTAATTTTTATTCGTTGATGCTATAATTAAATTTTTGCCAACAGTAGTAGTTTGATTATGGTGTTGATTGATTTGGTAATGACTACTTCGTTGACAATGGCGATGGCGATGGCGATGACAATGATGATGATTATCTATTAGGATTGTTATTATTATATTATGAATATTTAGTCGTGTGGGTCTTTAATCGTGTGCGCCACATTGTTTTTCCAGAGTAAAATTGATTTGTCAGATAATTTAAGTTTGAATTTCAGTTGTATGTATTTGGATGACTCATAGAATAAAAAACAATGTACATAGTAGTTTGCTTTTGTTTAACTTAAGTATAATGTTATAATTATCTTCATGGAAATAAAATACCACTGAATCATCATCATCATCGTCATCATCGTCATCATCAATAGCAACATCATTAGTAGTGTCTTCATTTTGCTTATTAAAATTGTGAAATATATAAATGAGATTTTTTCTTGATGTGTATAAATTAGAAGCACCTAAAAGTATGCAACATTTTCTAAGCTTTGTCTAAATTCAATGCAAATTCTTCTTACTTTGTGCTTGTTGTTGCTGGCTGCTGAGTGCCGCTCTCATTTTCATTTAAATTCTAATGCAAATTTCTGGGTTTCATTGAATTTAAATTCAAAAGTGTGCGCTCCTCTTCTCAACACTTGAATTCCTCGCATTCCATCTGTTTTTTTAATTACAAAAACAGCAGCAGCATTCAATAGACGCTTTCATTGAGAAAGAGAGACTTTAGTTTTCTCTTTTACATCAAATTCTTCTATACTTTTTCCATCTTTGAATTCATTCATTTATTCATTTAGTCAGTCAGTCATTCATTCATTCATTCAGTTAGTCTGTCTGTTGATTTGACTTACTGCTTCTGTGTGTCTGCTATTTCAATTTATGGATTAAGACAAACAGACAGACGAACGCTTTATGACATTTGTGGAAATAAAAATGAACTTAAATGAGCCACACTGCCTACACAACAACAGAAAAAAGCTTCGTGCGGTACCCAACGGATGCTTGTTATTATGCCAAAATGATGAACGATAATGAAAATCGTATATACATGGAACTACATACAAGAAACAAAATTTATTTACTTATTATTATGTATTTGCTGGTTATAGAAGTCATAGATAAACAAATACATTTTCAATTTCTTATTGCTTATTAAATTAGCACAAATGAGACATGATTTTTAGCATATTCATGGTGTTTTTTGTTTACTATACACGTATTTACTTACTGTTCTTGTGAAGTTTTGTAATAATCTACCATTTTATATCTACTTGAGTTTCCCCTCTATTTTTCCCCCTTTATTTAATAAATTTCAAATTCAAAGATTTAATATAATACTTCATAAAGATGTCATTTTGTGTATGCAATACATGCCATAAATGTATCTACAAAGCCATAATGTTATTATCACTGTAAAATCCTTTAAGAAGCCTTCTGTATAATCACTTGAACACACAAACAACCCCTTTGCAATAAAAATCCACTCAATGAACTTGGAAGTCACTTGAAAATTTCATATTCATTCATTTAATAGTTTTTATTATATGACCATAGTAACGATGAAGATGATCGATGAATACGTGAATGTATTTATTAATGAGGCACACTCTTCTCCTCAATAGTTATTCGATATGTTTTATTATTGAGTGATGGTTGGTTGGTGGTGTTGCACCCTCATTCTTTGTTTGTTGCATGCATGCATGCTTGGCATATCACATTACGCCCAGATGTTAATCTCTGCCACTTCCTTCTGAGCACTTTGAACTGTTTCCTGTAAGACAAGCGAGTTGCGCACGCGCAGTTGTATCTGTCAGATGCATCCTAGATTCAAAATACAAGTGTTTGTGCGCATGTAACACACAAGAATGGCTCAATTCATTACTTGAGTTCGAATGTATAAATTTACGACTTTGAACTTTGTGCATTTGGGTTGTTTGTCTTCATTCTTGGTCTTTTTGTTTATTTAGGAAGATAAAACCGAGACTACTTCAGATTCTACTTATTTATGTTTATTTGTTTCGCTCTTATGGCAAAGTATGCACTTTATCAAATTGTTAAATATTTAAGTTGTCTGCCTATTTTATTCAAATAATGTTTAAATTGCTAGTTTTGTGTTTTGGTTCATTAGCAAGGAAAATAAATCAAATGTATCTGTTTTATAATTTTATATTTTTATTTGTCTAATGATTATGGCGGCAGGTTATTTAATTTTCCTAATCGTCAATTGAGACGCCATTCTTGATGAGTTGCACTGTAGGGCAGGCAATTCATCCAAGTTGCTTTGAATCACCCTGCAATGTGCTCTTCATAAAGCAAAACACTCGCGCTTCTATCTAACGAGAGCGAAAGTAAACTGTGCTTCTATGAGTGAGTGTATCTACGTACTCGTATGTGTATGTCGAATAGAATACACAAGTTCCACAAGTGAACGGTCATAAAAACAGCAGACATTTAACAACAACAACAACAACAACGACTACGACGACGACGACGACTCCTAATGACATTCTAATTAACGAATAATAAAATTTTGGCAATTTTATTCTACTATTTTTGTTGTTGTTGAGATACATTTTGTCTATTACTTTTAAGATACTTTTGAGTAGGTAACTGGAAAAGAATTTAATTTGTAGAATACGCAATTTGTTGACTATTTTCGTTGATGCTGTTACACTTGATGCTGTCAGCATTGCGTCTTATGAAATATAGAAAAGCTTCTCATGATGAAACCACAAAAGTATCTATGCATTTTTGTAGTTGTAGTATTCAGGCCCCCTTAGTAGTATTGTGTATTGGTGTGTGTGAGTGCGCGTTTTTGGGGTTAACTTTATACTGTTTCTGCTGCACATTGTTGTGTTGCTGTGCGATACATTCTATAATCCACAATGTTACTCTGCACGAGAGCTCCCCAAATCATCATGCTCAGTACTAAGTACATATTAAAGAACCCCACAGGCCACAGTCATCACATGCATTGCCTAAGAATTCAGAAAGAGAGTCAAAGAGAGACAGTCAAATAATGAGAGAAATAGAGTAGTGAGTGATTTTGAGAGAGCGCAATGTATCTTTATGCAACAATATAACAATAACAACAAGAAAGCATTTGATGCTTTGTGGTTGCTCACTCGTTTCAAAGTATCTCTGTGTGTTCGTTTGAGGAAAAACGCGAGCGCATCAAAAGGCAACGACGACGACGACTACGACGGTATTAAAGTTGTTTGTTAGCGCGCTCTCAGGCAAAGGCATCGTTTCTGTTTAGTTCACTCAGTTCAGTCTAGTCTCCTTGAGCTTGTGTAACTGTGAAAATGTGTGACTCGCGTTAATTTCTGTTTTAAGATATTTTAATTAAAAAAAAAAATAAATCTCATCTCATTTCATCAAAATGAGTTTTTAAAATATTTTCCTATAAAAATTCATTAATTTTTTGCATTTTTTCTCGGGACTTTAAGAATTTCATTCTTTATAGTATACAATTGTTCGTCTTCCAATTGGTGCAATTATATGTGTATATCGCGCGTTTATGACCTCGTCTTCCTCGTCGTCGTTATCTCCGTCGTCTTCGTCATCTTCGCCAAAGAAAGGAAAATTTTTGCAATTTTCCATAAATTTGTGACGCATTTTATATTTGAAACATAAAAAAAACTAAAGAAAAGCATAATATTCATTGCTCAAAGCAGTAAATAAACAAATAAAAAACATAATAATAAATATAGTTTATGTGTGGGTGCTTTGATAAAAAAGACACGCCTCCTAAAAATTAATACTATACCAAATTAATGTCAAGTACATTAAAATTTAAAATCAAACAAAAACAACAAGAAAAAAAAAATAGAAAAGAAAAAACTATCTTAAAGATATTGACTGTGCTTTAAACAAGTGTGTTTTATAACAAAATCAAATTCAATCAATTGTATTTCATGAAAAGAAAAAACAGATTACAATTATTATCAAAGTGAAAAGTCAAGTGTTAAAACTCTCCTCTTCTTATTAAGTGTATAACGAACTTTTTATATATGTATATTTTTGATTTATATATTTTATTTTGAATATATGTATACGAGTATATTATATTCTTTATTTGGATAAACTTCAATAAATGGTAAAATTCAAAATTTTCATTTTATTCTTTTCTTTCTTTTTTCTTAATTGATTTTAATTAATTTTCAAAATAAATTATTAGTATTTGTAGTCATTTAAATAATTTCTGAGTTTTCTGTGTGTAGTAGATCAATGAATGATCTCATTGCACTCTTCATGGATTTTATTCTTAAAGAGAAGTCTGTACGAATTTTTTCATTATCTTATCGACAATGAAAACAAATATAAAAAGGGTCGTTTTTTTTTTTTTTTGCATGAAAAATTATTCATTTCATGACAACTTGATAAGCGATTAAATAAATGTCATGAAAACAAATTTTTGAAAAGAGTCGTCGAATAGAAAAAAGTCTTAGATAAATATTAGTTCTTCTGTATATTGTATGTATTTCTTTATGTATAATTAAGAGGTTGCTATACGATTTTTATATGATCAACATCATGCAACACATTTTCCTTTTAATACATTTTTCATAAATTCTATAGAATTTTTTAATCCATTCAAGTGTATTTTATGATATTTGGCAGTCCCTAAACGCGTTTCTACACTCTGGCAAAATTTTATCAAAATCTGCTTTCCCAGGAATTTCGGAATTTTCTTGTGACTCGAATTTTCCGGAGGTCCGATCCACTTCTAACTTACCAGGAACACTCTCCAGACCATGCTAGAACTTTCCTGAAAATTTCATCAAAATCAGTAAAGCGGTTACGGAGTCCATAAGGAACATACATACATACAGACAGTTCCATTTATATACAATATAAATGTACAATATTTCCCCTAAAAATTCTTTACAAATTCTTTTGCAAATGAAAAAAAACATTCATTATATTGTTTTAACTAAAAACAAAATTATCTTATCATAATTTAAATGGATTAAGTCATTTATTTGTAGACTTATAAAATTTTATTCTTCAAAGTTGTTTTAATTACATATTTACAATAATTAAAACAAATTTTATCATTATTTCACATGATGAGATTCAACATTAATTTGACATTAAGTTTTAATAATAATTGAGAGATATTGACTATAATCTATCTATATTAGATATATAAATTCGTAAGCCTCTTTCTGTTTGTGCACGCTAATCTCATAAACGAGTTAACATATTTTTGAATGCGGTTTCCACTGATGTATTATAATAAGCTTCCTGCAACTAATAGCGTTTATTTCATCTAAATCGATTTACAAAATGGGTCGAAATTAGTGGATCAAACTTTGCATATAAAGCTTAGAGACATATTTTCAAATCAATCATGTTGAATTGTGAGTCACATCAATATAAAATAAATTGCATTATTTCTATCATTCCCGTGTACAGACGATTTCGATAAAGCACACTGGTTTAATAAATTATTAAAAAGAAAATATGTAATGAGTTTTCCCAACTCAGGGAAATCCCCAGATAATTTATTTCGAATGTCATATGAAACATATGAATTTTATTACCATATTGTTCAATGTATCCTGACACTTTTTAAAGGAATTGCTAATTCCTTGAAGTCAGTTTCGGGTTTGGAGTTTCCGATCGAGTGTGAAAGAGACCCAGTCTACTTTTCAAATGGAAAAAGTTTTTTCCCAGCGCAATTCTTTCTTCTTCTAGGATTCTGCACAGAAAATAGATAATTTTATATTATAAATTGTTAATACAGAAAGAGTCTTTATGCTTTTAAGAAATTTATTGATTGATTATCTTTAGTTAAACACATTTTTCAACTGAATATCTTCATAAGATTAAATTGTATAGAAAAATCATTTGAAACAATAGATTTCATAATAAGTTTCTATAATTTTTTTTCTTCTTTAAAGTATCTTTGCATTTCTGAGTGTTGATAATTTTATTTATTAATAAATACGATCCGATTTATTTATTAATTAATACGATCGATCGTCTAGTGAACCCTTAGATCAAGAAGGAAAATTCTTTGACCTTTACAGTTTCGTAAGCGATTACGAATACAAAGAATAAGAAAAACAACAATAATAACAACATGATATTATTTCCGCATGCGAAATCACAAAATAGATTTTTCGATTTTTATTTTTCTTGTCGATTGTCATGCGATGTTGTTATTTTTCTAATTTGTGTATAGAGGAAAATTGCACACGACGATCATCGTCATTTCTTTAGCTTTAATGTTTTTAAATAGGTTTTTTTTTTAGGTAGAAAAGTTTTCTAGATGCAAACCAACAACTTTGTTGTTGTCTTCACTTATGCAGTTGTTATTTAGTTAATGTTATGCTTAAGACAAATTGTCATGGTAGTATATAGTAAAGTATAGTATAGAATTTTCGATGATTTTGGCGCGTAACTATTTTTAGAGAAAAACTATTTACTTTTTGTGTTTGTTTGTTTGTTTGTTGTTAGTTTCGCGTAAATATATTCTGAGGCACGTTGAGGTTGCCAAAACATACCATAAACTTCTTCTTCAACAAATGCGTTGCATGTGGTGGCTGTGCTGACTTTACTATGTACTATATTTTGTAAGAGTAAACTAGTGGCAGTAGAACTGGTGATGATGCTGGTGATGATGCTGGTGATGGTGGCGGCGTACAATGGGTGTTGTATTGTATATACGCAAAGCAATGCGAAGTACTTCAATGTAGGCCAACAAGTACATTGAACTAGGCTGTGTTGCATCTTATGTTGTTGCTACACGTAAAAAGCGAATGTATTGTGTATTTGGGTGTGTGAGTGTATAGTATAAAGGCTGCTTTTACTGCTGCCAACACCCAAAAAAAAAAAAAAAACTGCTTACTCAAAGGCTTTTATACAATAAGTAGTATGGTGGGGGCGGTGGTTGTGACAGTGCAATGTAATTTAATGTTGCTTTCATCGTTTTTCTTATTGTAAATACAAGCAGTTGTACATTTTTTTTTTGTATTATTCTCTAAAATGTACATTAAGCTCACTTGAATGTTTTTTTTTTCCCAATTTATTTTCCTTGTTTGCAACTTAAAAATCATTTCTTTTTTTTTATTTAGGGCGGCATCTATTTGTTTATGTTTAAATGAAAAAAAAAAAAAAAGATTCTCTCATTGCATGCATTCAGATACTTTGGCAAATTCCTCTTAATACACAAAGCAATAAATACTGATGAGAAAAGTTCAAAATGTGATTGAACTTCATCATCAAATCATGAACTGAATGAATGCACGCGTGATTTTTAATTACCACACGCAGATGCACCTTGCAACAAACAACTCAACTGTACTCAACACCATCATCAGCATCAGCATCATCATGATCATGTTTTTGTTGTTTATATTTTTAACAACTTCTCATTTATTGTATGTGTACGAGTGTGTGTGTGTGTGTGTGTGTGTATGTAATTATTTCCAGCACAAACGTAAGCAAATAATTAGGTGCAAAAAACACAAACCTATGCGCGAAAATCATCCACATTTTTAAGATTTCACCAATACGCAGTATTGAGTATGTGGCAAACAACAAACACCGAACACTGAACACATTGAATTGAATTTTCGCAGATGCATCATTCACACACACACACAGACACACGCACACTGAAACAATTTGTCATGCAATTTATTTAAATTTTTATGGTGAAGCTGCTTTTGCTTTAATTTTTCCCAATTGCTTTGAAATTGAGTTTTGACTTCTTTCTTAGTTGTTTACAGAGAAGAAGATTTGCAAGGCAGCGGTATGATGAACATCATCGACAAGCAAACTAAGAACAAGGAAGCACTCAATGTTGCTGGCACTTTTGTGTATCTTATTGGCACTTGCTGTTGTTGCTGCATCTATTTCTAATAAACTAAAGTACAGTTTTGTTGTTTTCTTACGCTTTCAATTGCGTATGCAACAGAAGAAGAAGAAGCAATACAAGAAACAATACTACAAAACAACTTTTTCATTTCATTCTTAGTTTGTTTTTCCCTTATTTTTTTTTTTTTTTTTATTTTTATTTTTATTGCTGATATTTGCAATTTATATTCATTGCTGTCTTAGTAAGTGAGTAAGTGAGTGAATGAGTGTTGTTTCTTATGTTCTTGTTCAAGAGTTTTCTAGAGAAAGAGTAAACGCATTAAATCAATAAAAACGCATTACAATGAGTTGCTTGCATTCATGAGTGAGTGAGTGATTGCATGTGCAGTAGCAGTTTTTTCTTTTATTTTTTCATTATATAAAGATACTTTTTGATTTTCATACATACATACAATATGTAATAATAGATTGCACTTGACTAGATTAATAGTTGCTTCAAGAAGGTTATATGTACTTATAACAATTCTTTCGATTTCTATTGTCCACTCTCATAAGTCTCTGGATGGATGGATGGATGGATGAGTGGATGGATAGATGGATGAGGGTCTTCTCCTACTGCCTGTCACATTCACATAAAACACACACTTTTTTGGCTATTTGCCATAATTACCCAACCCAATACTAAATAGTATTTGTATTATTCAATCGTTTTCGTTTCTCTATAGAAAGAAAGAATAAAAGAAACGAGAAAACTCTTCAAATGAACGCCATTTTCTTTCTTTTGTTCACTTTCTTTTCCACTTGAATGCCCGTTGGACGCCATTTTGGCATTTTCTTTTTTGTATTTTGCATTTAAGGTTCCTTTTCTCCTTGGTAAAATAAAAGGAAAAACGCTTTCTCGCCAAAAAATATATTTTGCAAACATAATGAGCCACTTCAAGGATGCTGTGTCCTTAAAACTTCATTGCGTACTGTGTGTGTGTGTGTGTGTGTGTGTGTATATGAATTGAAAGATGTTGCTCAACTTAAGGCAAAGTGGAATCACCTTCCTTTTAACAACAGAAATTCAAACATACAAACAATAAACAGACAAAAGAGAAGATGATACAACACACAAAATGGCGTATGGCGTGTACAACACTGCGTATGTTTACAAAGATGGCATCCTTCGATAGTCATAATGCGCCACCAGTGGTAGAGAATAACCAGACCCGTGGCTTGATTTGATGTGTGTGGTTTGGTTTGGATGGCTGGCAATATTTGCTAATGTCGACAGTCTGGTCGTAGCATTTGTGTCTGTCTGTCTGTCTGTCTGTCTCTCATCCTAAACTTGGTATCTTTACTGACTGACAGTTGGTTGTTACTAACTGCGCTACTTGTCGGCTTTTTCCCTTCTATCTAACTCTTGTTGTTGTATCTGCTCTGCTATTTCTCCTGGCATCAGACAGACAAACTCTACTTCTCCTTTCATCAAGTTCTCATCAATACTGACTACCTCACTTTATATGAGACTCTGTTTTATTATTTCAATCTCTTTGTTTATTTGTTGTTTTACTGAGGCTTTAACTTTCTCTTTTAAGCTTTTGCCAGAAATATATGAACAATAGTAGATACTACGTGTATAAATATCTATGTATATATCGTTTTTTTACCAAGTCTCTGTGTAGTTTGTTGAAGGTTTAGTAACTTATTCAATGCGCATTTTCCGCCTTCTTTATCTCCCAAACTAATCGGGTGCTTTATAAAAGGATATTGCTACTGACTGAAGACTCTTTGTCTTGTTTGCCATTCAATTTTGTATACAAACCATTTGTCAGAAATTATTTTTTTTTAAGTTTACCGCTCCACATCATTTCAATCTTTTGCCAAACATAATCATCTATCCCGGAAAACGCTAAAAACTTCTACGATATGCTTACACTACACTTCATTTTTGGGCGTGTCTATTTAAGCTATAAATTTTATATTAACTTTAATTATTTACCATATGTTTGTCTGCATTCATTGCTATATATCTGTGTATCTGAAGCGATTTATGATGCAACATTTTGCATCTAATGCAAGTAAAATTTTTGTGCATAAAGTTTCTTTAGTTGTTAAGCATTCATTTCATATATAATTTTTCTTTAAGTTTTATAGATTTATAGATTTATAGACTTTTTCAAACAAAGGAATTTTCCTCTAATTTTAAGTGTCTTTTGTATCTTAATCTACTGCACACTTTAAAATATCTTTTGGCAAGGTTTATATCTTATTTACAAATTTGGTGTTATATCTATTATATAATTATTGTATTTGTTGATCTCAATCATCAAATATTTGTTGTTTTGTACTTATATTTGAAAAAACAAACCAAGCACCTGGCAAAATTTTTAAGTGTGAAACTTAAAATTTGAGGAAAGAAGAAATAACAGACAAATATATTTGTGTTTATAAGATTTTTTCTGTTTTCTATGAACAAAAACATATTTATTTTTCTCTCATGCTTGAACTAAATATTTATTTTCATGAACAAACTATTATTTGTTTGTTTTTCATGGTTTTTTTTTTTGTTGGCTAAGATTTGTAGGTTATGACACATCGAAAAGAAATTGATTGACTGGGACGAGGCTGTTGTGTTTCATGCTAATGAACTTGCTTGCTTTTGACATAGATACACATGCATATAAGTATGTGAAGATATATACATTTCTTAGATGATTTATGTTATAATTTTAGATGCTGTGATGGTTCAAATTTTATATTCTTTTGTAGCAGGTGAATTTTTATCATTTCTGATCAAAAAAGAGAGACATTTGGCTTGGTTTTTGTTGGAAAGTTCGTGTTAATCCTCCATACATTTCCGAGTTATTTTGATTTAAAGTATTCGATCAACATTCGAAGTATAAGTATTACTTCTCTATTCATTGTTGCCTAAACTGCTTGATGGTCACCTCTTCCATATTCAAGATTAATACCCCATTTCCACAGGACTGTATCACGATGATACACTTTGGCGTTAAGACAGGTCAAATTGTATCAAGAACTTTTGTTGTGGCTAATTGTGAGAAATTAAAATGGAAATTTGGTGAAAAATACATGCTTAAGAACAATTCGCAATGTATGCAAATAGTTTTGCAACTCCCTTTTTCATTTCTGCTATGTCTTTTATTAAAATATTAACACAAATTTTACAATTTAGAATTTAATTATAATTGTTTTGTGAAATGATCAGCTTTTTAATGTTGACCTGATTGTTATCGAATGAGATATGAATCATGGCCCTGTGCAAATGCGGTATTAAACGTCTTGAGTCATCTAGAGATTTTAAATAATAGTAATTTGCAAATATAAATGGTTTTTTAAATTTATTTTTACAAAATGTGTACAACTGAAATCATAACTTTCTTAAATATTTTATTTCTTAAATTAATTAAATTTAGTAGTACAACTTTCTTTACATATCTTTTAGTAGATACCTTGTAGATTCTATTTTTCTTGTAATTTTGTACTTTCTACTACTATTGTATTGTAATGTGTATTTTTGTTTAGAATTCTTAAATAGTTTCCATGACTTATTTTTAACAGAAAATGAAAAAGAAAAAAATAAAAATATTTTGCAATAAATAAACCTTTAAAACAAAAATATGCGCATAAATTAAGTTAGTGACTTCAAGTAGAGCGGCAGCATTATTTGCCTTTTTAATGACGATAGTCGTTTGAACTGAAAAGCTCTAAATTTAAATGTTTGGAAAATTTATTATGTGACATGTAACTTGTGTTTTTCTGGTTGTTGTGTGCTGTTATTGTTGCTTTGGTTAATTTAGCAAACTCAACAAGCCAAATAACATTCCGGTACACTTTGCGGTAAACGCAAATAAATGCATATAGTGGTGGTGGTGGTGGTGATGGTGGTGCACTTGAAGCCTTGTCACGCGCCATAAACGACATAAATCTGGTAGTCAAAATGGCGTTTAGAGTTTAGAATTCTTTCCTTTTCCATTTGAATCGAATAGTGTATTAAGATCCAAGTGGCCCAAATGGCTTTCAATGGTGGTCATTATGTTGTTTGTTGTTGTGTTGAAAGGGAACCAATCACAACTATAAAGAGAAAAGCTAGAACTACTAAAGCAAAGCTCCTTAAGCAAAAATGTTAATGCCAAAGTGGCATTTTATATCAACCCGCTGCATGGTACGCCTTGCCTTTGTCGCATGTTGCAATTGAGTAATAAATTCTTATTCTGTGTGTGTGTGTGTTGTGTGTTTGTGTGTGTGGCGATAATCCTCATGTTTTTGAGGTTTTGTTTATTTGGTTCGTTGGTTGCACTTTTCCTTTTCCTTCAAAGAGAGAGTCGAGTCGAGTCAACAACAAAATGAATTTTATGTTAATTTTACTTCTGTAAACTGAACCGAATGAAATTCGAACGAGCCAAATTGTGTTGTGTCTACTAGTCATGGAGGCAGGCAGGCAGTCAAAGATCGAGCAAGCGTCAAGAATAAGGAAAAGTTTTTAATTTTTTTTTTTTTGTTTCGGTTCAACTTTTGAAGAAACATAAAAGTTTCGTCGTCTCTGATATAAGAATGAAGAGACGCGTCTCGCCGCACAGAAAACTCATAAATTATTTTTGTTTGAAAATTTCATTTTCAATTTGGTTTTTGGAAAAATATAAAAATCTTTTTCTCTACTCGCGCACGTACACACAACCGACAAATTTTGGTTTATTTTGTTGTTGTGTGTTTGTTTTTGAAGAAGAAAATTTTGAATTTTCGAAAATTTATATATTTTTTTTTTATAAAAATAGAAGAAGAAACTTGAAAGAAAATTAAAAATAAAACAAACGAAATAAATGAAAAAAACAACAACAACAACAACAAACAAAAAACTGATAATAAAAGGAATGTGAAACCAATCAATGCAAGAAGAAAAAGTTGTTGGCGCGTTATTGTATTGAACCCTTAAAGAAAGAATAACAATAATCAAAACAATCTATAAATAAAAAAAAAAAAATCTTAATGTAAAATCAACTTAACGACAAAAAGTAAAAGAAAAAAAAAAAAATATTCAATGAAAGAGATTTTACTCTCAATGTCATCGCGTTGGTCTTAAAACAAGAAAACAAACAAACAGCAGGAAAACAAAGATTCTTTATTAAAATAAAAAATAAAAGAAATATTGAACAATAAATTACTAAGCAACAAATGCTGATGATCGATCTCAACTAAATGTTGTTAATTTTGCTAGCCGTCATAATGAGATACGTAGACATTTCCAAACTGCAACAGCAGCAACAACAACAACAACAACAACAGCAAAGTTGTTCAAACTGTGGCAAAATCATCATCAACAGAAACTCCACCAATAACAGTAATAATACAACAAATATTGGTGCAACATGCGCTTCATGTTGCTGGAGACATGTTGTCGATCATAAGGCAACAAATTCTAATAGTAGCAGCACAAGTAGCGGTTGCGATAGCAATGCTTCATCATCAAAAGAGAATTTCTATATGGGAGGAGGCAGCGGTGTTGGTGTTGCTATGCGTCAGCAACAAATGCAACAACAACAACAACAGCAGCAGCAACAACAACAACAACAACAACATCATAGCATCACACCACAACAACTGCAACAATTGCGTTACTATCAACATATGCAGCAACAACAATTATTGCTTTTACAACAGCAATTAGTGCAACGTCGTCGCTTGCAGCAACAATTAAGGGAACAAGGTGTCATTGTTGGTGGTGGTGGTGGTGGTGGTGATGATGATGGTGGTGACACTAATGACAACAATAATCTAAGAACAATAATAAATAATAATAAAAAGACATCATCAATTGCTTTGACTTGCAATCAACAATATTTGATGCAACAACGTTTGCAACAGCAACAACAACAACATCACATTTACAATGCAAATCTTCATCATAATAATAACAATAATATAAATGATGTAGACTTTTTAAATAATATGAACAACAACAACAACAATAATAATAATAATAATAATAATAGTAACAATAATAATAATTTAAATAAAATATTCTCTGGTGTTGGTGCATTCTTTGGAAAAGGTTTGCTAAATATTTAATTATCTATAATTTTCATTTAATTTAATTTTCTGTAATATTTTTATTTTTTTATTATTAATACTTCTTTTTTTTATAACTTCTACTCAATTCCCTCAATGAATGTATGAAATAAGTGGAATAGTATACTATTGATCCTTTGTATCCCTTGTCTTCAATCGTTAAAGGTGTCCACACATTATGCGATCGCATATACAACATATAACCAAAAATCAAAAAAATTTTGATTTCCCATACAAACACAATAACATTTGGCATGCTTCAATTCCCCTACCAAGACGATGTGTTCCATTCCATGAAATTGTACAACTTGGTCGCTTAAGCATCATCCAGCTACCCATTCGTTTTTGGTGGCTCACAACTAAGGGGAGGTTATCACCACTCACAGTCTAGTAATGCTTCAGAAGAATATGATTTATAGATTCCTTTGCTTGTTTATATGATTTGCATGTTTTCGAGCTTAAATTTGATACAAACTTGTTTTATTGTCTCCGATTACTGGAAATGGTAGATCTCTAACAAAATGTGCTTCAAATTCATGTGCATTAAAATTGGAATATTACAATTGGTTATTTTCAGTCCTACATATGTGCTTTTTAAAGCTTAAAAGCTTGGATAAGCCTCTGCTAAAGACTAAATTATTATTATACTAGCTTAACTAATCAATCGAACATGTTTTATGTTCGATGAGCGGTCATAGTTGCTGCTCACTAATGACTTGCACCGTAATATTCCGTTTCACCCTTTAACCTATGGGAGGCATTAATTCCCTACAGTATTTTGGATTAATATATTAACTCCTCCCTGCTCAAATCCAATCATTTCCGAATGGTTTCGATGTTATGAATAACGAGTATTTAAAAGTACTCATTGTCTTTCTATGTCGAATCATGGATTAAGTCTGGAGCGGATGCCATTGGGTTGGGTGTCAGTGGTGCTGTTGTCAATTGTTGTCAATTTAACATGTGTTAAGGATCTTATTGTATTTGCGTCGATTTAAAAAGATTAGATATTGAAAAGATCATTGAAAATGTTTTTTTTGGGGTTTTAAAATTTTTTTTTTTTATATATAAAAAAAAAAGTTCATATTGCATCTATTTTTAATTTACCAAAGCATTTATCTTGATAACTTGATATAAATGAAACCATTGTGGTTTTCTTTGGAAAACTTTTGTCTTTCTTAAAATAGTCAAACAAAACTATACAAAACGAATATCAAATGGCAATAAATATACTTAAAATATATAAAAATTATTTCTATTTAGTTTTGATTTTGATTTTTTGAATCTGTAGAATATTTATATTTTAATAATTCATTTATTATTATTTTCTTTTTATTATTTATTTTCCTTCTTAAAACTGAAGGATTCCAGTTTGAGAAGTGTGTGACTTACGGTTCTTAGAAGCTAAATGATTTGATATTCCATTCTCCCGAAAAACAATCCAAATGTTAACATGGATTGCACCACTGATGTATCAGGTATTTCTGATGTTGGTGAAGGAGATCACAGTAACTGCATTGAAATTGCAAAATCCTCAGATGATACTAGCGTCCAGCAAGTAATGGTTAAAGCATTAGATATTGAAGACGAAGTGGCTAATGTTTATTCCGCTGCTAGTGGAGCGGTTTCACGCAAAAATATAAGTCGAAGGGTTCTTGAAGAAATTGTCATTCCTATTGAGAATGAGGAGACCTTGATGTCGTTTACAGATGATCATGTAATTTCAGCAAATGAAGTTTCTCAACATATTCAACCTTCTGATAACAACAAGGCAGCCAAATTCAACGGTATCTATAATTCTCTGAAAAGCCAGTTCTATTTCTACTATAAAAGTAGAATACATAAATCCAAAATTCTCGTTTAAAAAATGTTTTTTTTGTTAGTAGTAGTAGTATTTATTATTGATTTCTTTATACTTAAATGTGTGTAGCCCCTTACCATTGTCTTACCATTAATGTGTCTATTGTTCTCTCTGTTGGGATTCTACTGTATTTATTTATTTGTTTATTTTGGTTCTTTTTTATGGTTTCAATATTCTTTTTGGCTTCAAGCCAAAAAACATTTTCATTTATTATTTTTACTTATTTTTTAAATTTTTTTTTTGTATTATGTATTTTGATTTCTTATTTTTTGCCATCGTTAACTTAACAAAAAAAAACAAATAAGAAATAAGAAATATAAAAATGTTTGTGCTGCCAAAAAAGCCATACAAAGTATATGATATAGTAACATTGTATTCTTATATTTTATTATTTTCTATTATATTTTATTATAATGATAGAATATTCATTCTATATGAATTCAAAGTGTCGTCTGGTGGTGGATTATCGAATGTCATTTTATTTATGAATTTTATAAGGTTCTTTTTGTCTCAGAATAAATATTTTTCCATTTTGAGTCAATTAAATGAAGCTCACTTAATTAACTTTAATTATAAACTTCATAAAGAATATCATTGTTCGTTCTGCTTTGCATCTAAATAATCATCATATGACTTGATAGCAAAGGGGACATGAAAAGAAGCAGTCTCAAGAGTATAAGATGCAATTGTAGTAAGTAAGTGCAACGGGATACACAAAAAATTCATTCCAATTCAAGCAATTTAGGTCCAACAATTCCAACAATAAAACTGTTGTAAATAAAGAGTAAAAATATGAATGCATTATATTTTCATTGATATGCATAAAAATTTCATGTGACGCCATCAGAAAATACCAAGAAAGAAGAAAGACCCGCGGAACGTTTTTATTACACCCGGGCACTTGTCAACGAATTTTCTTTATTTATGTTACTATTATATTTTTGGGGGTGGCAGTCAGTCCCTTTATCATCATCTTATGGGTAGAGATAAAAGTTCTTGAAAAATAGCTTTGCATATGTTAAAGTTGAAAGCTTTTGAGAAATTACCAAATCATGTTTTACACTTGTTTCAAATAACATGAACCAACACCCGCCTCCTGCCTGACATAAAACAGTGGAACGAAGGAATGAATGAATGAATGACTGACTGAACGAACGATCGATCGAATGAATTTGAATTCTCTCCCTCATCTAGTAGAAGAGAACTCGAATCATCATTATATACACAATACAGAGTTGTTTTTCTAAATGAAGCAAGTTAATTATAAATTGGATGACAGACAGACAGACAAACAGATAGACAGACTAGTAATGTGATGGCTGAAGGAAAGTGAGGGAAGAGATGTGATGTGATGTGATGTGATGCTATGCGATGTCTATGGGAAGAAGTTCGGTACCCCAAAAACTGAAGGCGTATATTGTCGGACATTTTGTTGATTGGGAACACAAAATATTATAGTAGAAAGAAGAAAAACTGTTAATAATAATTGACTATTTATATTTAAATGTTTATTTATCTTAATGTCGGGGAGGCATGGCAAAAGCATTACAAATAATTGAAGTTTATAGTAGAGTAGTTCGTCCCTTTTTTTTAATTTGTAAGAAAAGCAAAAAACCCTGAGAACTTTGATTTTTGTATTTTTATTTTATTGATTTAACTACTCCACCGCAGTAGAAGCAATTTCCTTTTTTATTGGTTGCTGCATTTTAATTTAAATTTTTGAAAATTATAACATTTAAACATGCAACACGAAAAAGAAGTTTACCTTCAACTAAAGGAAATTTGCTATAAATTTAGTCAAAGGCATGACACACAAATTATTTCTTTAGATTTTCTTAGGTCTTAGTTTGTAGTATGAATGTATGAATTTTGTTGTGTTGTGTTGTGTTGTGTTGCCATCATCATCATGGTTCTTCTCAATCCAATTTCATTCTGTCTAGTATCTGACTGTCTGTCAGTTTGTGACATAAAATTTGAAATCTATTGAACTTTGTGATTTCTTTTTTTTTTGATTTTATATTTGAATTTGATTTGGTTCTATTCTTATTCTTTTTATGGAGCGTGTCATGTTGCTGCTACTAGTGCTGTGTCATTGTGAAACCTGCTTAACTAAATAAATGAATGACATACTCACTCTTCTTTCTTTCTCCTCTACTCTTCTCTGTGTTCTATATCTATCTTTTTCACTATTATCTACTAGTAGATGATGGGACTAGTATAGATGTGTGGTGTTAAGGAGTCATAAAAACACAAAAATAATTTTTATAACTTTTTGTCTTAACTAAATAGTGTGATAGATATTAAGTAAGTGAGATTTTGGTTGAACTTGCAACATAAAAATTAATTGAATTGTTTTGTTTTGTTTTGTTTTGTTCTCTTGTATTGTGTGTGTGGTGTTTATTCAAATTGTAGAGGCAAACGCCTGTTGTTGACTCTAAATCACAAGTTCATTGTCAACTTTCCTTTTCTTTTATTAACAAAAAATTTTATGTGATTTTTATGATTCTTAATTAATTTTATTTCTATTTCTATTTACAGGACCAAAATTCCGACGTGGCATGACAGAATTCTCAACAAACAACAGCAACAACAACAAAAACGACAACAACAACGACGACAACAACAAAAGAACAACACAATTCATACAACACCAACACCAACAACAACAGCAACAGAATCAATTGCTACAAAATTCACCATTCAATCATCAATTTAGCAATTCAAAAACATCTCATCAAATATCTCATATACTAAAACAACAACATTTTAATAATAATAATAATATTAACAATAACACAACAACAACAACAACAACAATTGTTAAATTCTTCTGCAATAATAAATAATAATAAAACCGCCAACATTAATTCGACAAAGGCAAACAACGTCATCGTCATCGCTTCATCATCATCATTATCATCATCGCCTGCTTCAGCTTCTGTTTCAGCTGCTGCCACCGCCTTATCATCAATTTCATCATCACCGGCAACACATTCCCCCCTGCACAGTTATAAGAATCCCTTGAATAGTCCGAACAATTCTCCATTTGCTTACGCCTATCATCAACAACATCAACTACAACATCAACAGTTGCAACAAAAAGGCAACGCCACGGCTACCAAACTACGCAAAGGCTATTTAAGTTGCAACAGCAATAAATTCCCATTGCTGCCGCAGACACAATATCAGCAACATTTGAATGATCGTCTGTTGCAGCAGCAACATTTACAACAACAACAACATCAATTATTGCTGATCAGTGCCAAAGCGAATGCCAATGCTGTCGATGCTACAAGAACAGCATCAACTGGAGCAGCAGCAGCAACAGCAGCAGGATCAACATCTGAAATAGCAACAACAGAAACAGATGCTGATGATGCTGAACTGAGCGAAGAAAGTCTCAAACAGAATGTTGCTATTGTTTTAAACAATTTGGATCGTTATAATAATACGTTGCGTAGCATCATTTTGAATGAACAAGTGTGCAGCAACAGTAGCATATTTTGTGACGATAGTTTGCTGATTGACGACTACGACGGCAATTATAGCGATAATAACAATTTTTTGCTCAATAGCAACATAACGACAGCAGCAGCAGCAGCAACAACAAAAATGGCAACAACACCAGAATCGGATTATAATAGTAATGCCACGACGCCGGGTTCACGCAGCAACAACAGCATGTTGCCACTCGATAGCAATATGTTGCAGCAGCAGCAGCAGCAACAACAACAACAACAGATGCAACAGCAACAACAACAACATGTGGTAGGTGGTATCGCTAATAATGTTGGTAATGTTGGTAATGGTGGTGGTGGTGGTGTTAGTAATATTATTGGTGGTGGTGTGGGTCTATCTAATGTTGGTGTCGGTGCCAATAATCTCAATTGTTCGCTTGCTTCGTCACACGATTTTACTCATGACAATTCCGATTATCAGTGGTTTCTGGACTATGGCTATCGGGATGGTTGTGGCGGCATGCAACGCAGCGTACTCTCCTCGCTCTCGGCCTCGTACAATGCAATGGGTGATCTGATCTACTACGAAGATCTTGCAAAGAATATTGATGCCAATCTAGCTGAAGTCGATATGGAAAGTTTTCGTGCCGAAGACATACATTCATTGCTATCACATTTGCCAGCTTATTGTAAAAGTTTGGGTAGTGCCAATAGTAAGTTACAGCAATCATTGTTATTGCATCAGCAGCAACAACAGCATCAGTACAACAATATGTTGCCTGCAATGAATACTGTACAGCAACAACAATTTGCTATGGCAGCAGCAGCAGCAGCTGCATCACATCAAATGATGTCACAGACATCAACAACATCAACAAATGAACTCATTGATAATTCATTTTGTAAATCTGAATTACTTTTCTCACCCGTCAAAGAATCACATATCTCAGTGAATTCTTTGGATATGGATGAATATCCCGATGATGGTGATATTATACTAACATGTAAAGCGAATAAGGATAATTATACTATAGCATTTGAGGGTAGCGTCCTATACTCAGACGAAAGTTTCTATGGTAAGTAAAATAATATTTCAATATAAGTAAACAATTAACAATCTTCATCAATCTACAGCGGAACCCAATGAAATTGCCATGAAGAACAAACATAATTTTATCAATTTGCATAGCAATCTTGAGGATATCGTGCAACGTAAAGCGTTGGAAGTATCAATGTCACGTTCTGAGCAGGCTTTCCAACCAGTAAACAAATTACAGAAATGTAATACAACACAATTGCAAAGGTAAGTTTAGTCTTAAAAGTATCTACCTAAATACAATATTGAGTAGATAATAGTTTAGTTTTGAATTGTGGAAGTACGCAAAAGTACATAATTGTCAGTTTTTAATTTCGAAACAATCACTTGAAAGCAGGGCCACTGTGGTACGAGCCCCGGGCTCCCACACATTAAGAACCTCCTCAAACCCTCATTCCCTTTTTTCATTGCCCCGGGCCCCCACAAACCTAAATCTGGGCCTGCTTGGAAGAGTCTATTAGAACCCGGCAGTGTCTCGGAAATAAGAAAATATAGAGAATAGCATTCTTTAAATAAAATTTAGCCAATGAATGAGGTTTTTAATTGCCTTCAACTCCACATTTTTCTATCTCAATTATTGGATGTACAAATAAGTTTTGAACCTTTTTTTTTTGTTTTGGTAACTTTAAAACTTAATTCAGAGATATTGATATCGTTAGTTACGACACTTCCCCATCTTTTTTTTTAGCAGCACACGCATTCCGCGTTACAGAAAAAATCATCCACTTTTGAGGCGATCTAAAAATCGAATCGAAGTACTGCCTAGCCAGGACATAAGTTAACGACCAGAACAAGTGATAGTCGGAAGGATTAATGTCAGGTGAATACAGCGTTTGGGGTGGGACATCTCATTGAAGCGAGTCCAACGTTTCGTTAACAACTTTTACAACATTTTACCGAGTGTTGTTGTGCTGAAAAATCACTTTGTCATGTCTTTCGGCATATTGGGGGTGTCTAAGCATTAATGCTCGGCTCAATTGCATCAATTATTGCTGGTAATGCTCCCCAGTGATGGTTTCGTTAAGCATGATTAGCTGATAGCAGAATACTCCCAGCTGATCCTACTAGATGCACAGCATTAGTTTGTATTCTCCGTTTGGCCGTTGAAGTTTATGCATGGCCGGGCTTAACCCATGATTTTCTGAGATTTCATCCTCTATCACAAATCGATGCAAAAAACCTTTCCACTTTTGCCTTTAAAGCAATTTTTCACACGTGATAAAAAGGAGTTCGATGTCTCTTGGCACGAGTTAATATGAGACCCAGTTTTCTCGTTTCTATGTATGGCCATGAGACGGGTTGAAATCATTTATTAAGAAACTCTCAAGGTTTCGGAGAGATTCTCTTGAGTTTGCCATGACTTTAGCTTCAATAACGTCTCAAACTCTTCTGGGCTTCTATTCTTTGTCGTTGATATCAAAATCTCCACGCCGAAACCAGTATTGAGATGTTTTTTTTTTTTTTTGTTTTTGATCGAACATACTTCACACAGCAATCGATGTTCATCAGAGATGCATTTCCCGCAAATTGCTTTTATAGTGGTAAAAAAATATGTTGTTTATACTTTAGCGAAATTACATCTTTTGTAAAAGAGTCAAAACTTATTTGTACACCCAATACTTTGTTAGCAAAATGTGCACACTACTTGGGCTACCAAGACTCAAATTTTCAAGATCTCTTAGAATCTCAATTGGCTTAAGAACCTTAAGTTTGTTTGACATACAAATCTTAAGAATATACTGAAGGTTTACTTGAGTCCAAAATAATCTTAATAATTGCGCATTTGTGGATTAAAAAAAAAAAAAATAAATTTATTTGCTCTCGTGTCTACATAAGTATGTACTATATATATAATTTTATCTGATCTGGTGGTCATGCAATAAATACACACGTTTATGAAATAATGAGTAATAATTCAGAATTTATCCACAATTGCTGGCTGCTCTATTCTGCTCACTCAATTATTTACTCTCGCATGTGCGATAAATGCTAAATGCACTTCTCTTTGGGGTCATTTCAATTGAGTTCAATTGAGACTCATTTGTGTGAGTTAAACAAACATTCATTTGTATATTACAAACTTATATGCATGATCTGATCTGATCTGATCTATATATATAGTTTATATATACACATGCCATACTTTATTATATGACGACAAAGTCATTGAAAGTGACATATGAAATATGAAATTCAAACAATTTGCTGCTAAACTTTGAGTTAAATACAAAATCCGGTATGATGAATTTTAGTTCACATGCCAAGGGGTAAACACATTGCGAACATATGAAGAAATAGTTTGGGAATTGGACACAAAAATCTATTATCTAATTTTCGCTATAGCCAGAGGCGTTTGCATTTCTGCGCTTGATCCTCATTTATAAGAAATAAGGATGCGGGAATGTACGAGACAAGATCGGTTTTCCCAACACGTACGATTTTATGAGAATGTCGCGCCGGCGCGTCATTCAGGTAAAACCACTTTATGAGATAATCAATTAACTGTGCGTGCGTGCTTCCAAGGAAAATCATTACTTTGTAGACTTAACACAGCCACAGACACGTACTCACACACATACACTTATAAATAAGTATATACACACATACACAAAACAACATATATTAACACCGAGTCTGTTTTGATAAAGACGCTCGCTTGTTTTTATCTCACCCAAACGTAGATATCCTTCGGGAAATAACAATACCGCGGATATCATCACAATTACTCGTCATTTGCCTCAGTGCAGCGTACGAAAGAGCAACAGTTTACCAAATTTACGGGACTCAAACGACACTATGACTTGCAGTTTACAGCTGCAAACGCAGCAGGAGCAAGAACAGAACGCACAACAGTCGCCACAGAAGCATCATCAACAATTAAATGTCTCACAAGCTGTGAGTACATCCACAATGGAGTCGTGTAAATCGCGTAATTTACTTCCTATGTGCCAGATGCCAATATCAATAAGTGCATCGATATCGGATCGTTTACAAGCAGAAGAGAATCTAGAGAATCAGGATCAGCAGCAAATGGGAACACAACAGCAACACAGGCACAAGCACTGTCATCATTATCATCATCGTTGTTCAAGCAATGCTTCCAATAATGTTGCCAGTCATGCTGGGTCAACTGGTGGTGCCGCGGTTATCGTAAATAGTCACAATTCCTGCTCCTCTGGCTCTGGTTCTGGTTCTGGCTCTGGACAACAGAAACATTCTCATATCTCTGGTTCAGCCTCTTCGGGTAACTCAAATCCGCCTGCATTCAATCTAGTCAAATTGTTTATTAAACAAAAGAGCAGTAATTGTTCCACTGAAGATGCCCAAGTGAGTACACACACCTGTATGGATGTCTCATCGGGATGTTGGCCTTCAAGTGATGCAGCTGGCTCAAGTAGTAGTTCATCGCTGGACCAACGTTTGCGAAAGAAGAGCATGAATGACTCAGGCAAAGGTTCAGCTGTGAGCAGACATGATGAGGATGATGGTGTAGAACATGATGCGGATGACGATGATGACGGCGACGATGATGAGAATGCATTGCGTGGTTGCTGTGAAGAACTTACCCCCACTAAATCAACCACCTCTACTAACACCACCGGTCATTCCACACCCAAGCGACAATTGCGATCACGTAATGATGCCGTCTTCTATGATGATGCTAGCTCAAGTTCAACTAGTTCATTGACAGCCACCAATTCGCCAGCCCATAGGCGTCGCAGTGTGCCATTACGTAATCCACAATTGTATCAACTTGCAGCTGCTGCCACCTCCACCAACACCAATAGCCAGCAATCGTCGGATGCTAGTCGTAGCAATTCAGAACAATTGACACAAGTATATCTCTCGGCTGGTACAAATGCCTCCTCAAGCGGTGGCACAATGGATCGTAAGAAGTCACGTTCGTGTGCAGCCGAAGCAAGCCGTCCCATGTCGACTGCTTCAAGCTCAGAGATGATAACACGTTCGATGCAAACCTCCTGCGGTTCGCTAAGTACAAGAAGTAGTCTAAGCGATCGCTATCGTTTTGTGCCGCCTTCGTTTTTGGCCAAACTCAATAATCTGGGTGAAGAGTGCCAAGCGCCAATTTATGTTATCTATCCGAACTATGCTCTACCTGATTTGGGTTTTGTAAAGACAAGCACTAGTCCGGATGTGATCTTTTCGCCCTTTAACTATAAAACGACAATGGCCAATGCGAATTCGGGATCAACATCGTCGCTGAAGAAACGTTTCAGCCTGAGTAGCAGCAATGAGGATGAGATTCTTAAGACTATGGACTATAAGCACGTAAAAGATTGGCAGTCGTTGGCGACATTATTGCCCGTGGAGTATCGACGTCGCTTGAAACACATTCCCGATGTTAATAACATCATGAAAGATCTGGATGCCGAGTTGGCACAGCGTCCACTCTTCTGTATGTCGCCACCAATAAGACGCAATCGTTCTCATCTATGCGATTGTGCTCAGTACTTCCAGCAGCAGCAACAGCAGCAACAACAAACCGAGGAAGCGGGCAACTCAAGTTCTGGTTCTAGTCAACAGCCCAGTTCTGGTTATCGCGGTTCATCTACTTTGCTGACGGATTCTGAGTTGGACAATACAGATCCTCTAAAGCAAATGTATGTCTATCAATATGAACAACAACGCATGGAATCTGGCGTTGAAACAAGTCCAGCATCTGCCAAACAGACGCCACCAACTCCTATGCCACGAGGCATCTTACGCAAAGCAAGCTCAGCTGGCTCTCGTACGAAGCGAAACTCCATGATCGAAGCCCAACAGACAAAACTCTCAAAGTTGGAGAAACGTCGCAGTTTACAGGAACCACCATATCATTATGGCCTTGGCTCTGCCGACGAACTTACCGAAGTTTTTGAGGAGGAAGCCGACGCTGAGTTGTATGCTGCTGTGCCCGATCCTCGTAAAGAGCGGCTATCACGCAAAGACATGGATGCGCGTGCTCGAGCTGAAAACTTCCTATCATCGTTACCACGCAATGAACTCAAGTATTATGCAGAAATAGCTTCAATATTGGAATCTTCCGAACAGCAAGTACAATATGATGCGGCGGCTTTGAAGAAGGAAGTCAGTCGTGTGCTGAGTCAACAGAAGAAGGTCTCCTTTAATGATAACGATGAGACTTTGACACAACAACAATTAGCGCTGGCTACTGAAGAACGTCATAAACGTTTTTCGACGCCTCCAAATTCACCTAATATTTCAATGGCTGTCGGTCGGTGTCCCGCCACTGTGCCACGTCGCAGCACTCTAGAGGAACAAGAACAACGTAAGATTGAAAGTAATCGCTTTAAGCGTTTGCAAATACAATGGGAACTGATGAGTAAAGACTCGGCAATGCTGAAGGAACTTGCAAATGAAGATGCCACCAAGAGTGGTGGCTCAACACCTACCTCGGCAAATGCGGCGGCGAATACACCCAAGTCGCGTATACCACGTCCTGTTAGTTATCCTGCTGGCAAGTGAGTACCAATCTGTGCATTTAATTTATATGTGATGGTTTTTATCTTATTGTAGAATTGTATTGTCTTGACTTTGGTTCCTATAATTTATTATTTTTCTTAATTTTTTTTTTTCTTTGTATATTTTTCCATTTGTTGCAACAAATTTTACCTACTTATGTATATAAATTGCATCCCTAAACTTTGGTTATCAACTCTAAAATACAATACTCTTTGCCTGCATGCCATTTTTGGTTGGGACAACAAAAAAAATTATTTGTTTTTGGTTGGGTTTGTAATGTAAATACAACATATAGTATTCCTGAAAGAGAATCCAGAACACGAACAAAAATACCTCAAGTCACTAAATCTAAAATTGCTGTTGTTGTCTCCCCACAAATCGCTAGGGTTAGCGCACAAGATGCTGTCAATGGTAAGACAACTCGTTCACCCAGTCGCATAGTGCCACCGAAGCGTTACAGTATGGCTACTACGTCACCGACATCTAATGCCTCCACACCAACAATGGCAGCACGTGCACGTACGCCCTCAGCAACTACCCCTACATCAGCCACAAGAGCCCGCACGCCAACAAGTCGTGGTGTGGCTACAGCGCCAAATACACCTAAGCGAAGCGTACAATCACCAAAGTAAGTACGAACTACCAACGTTATACTTATAATAATATTGATACTAAAATTTGTTTTATTTGTTACAGAACAGTATCAAGGGTACGATAGATGAACCCATTAAAAAATGAGAACTAGAACTGAACGATCGAGCAGCATGCACGAGTCATTTGATATAGACAAAAAAAAAAAAAAAAAAAGGAAAGAAAGAAAGAAAGAAAGCAAGCATATGAGAAAAGTTACCAAGAGATAACTTTAAAACAAAATTGAATAAGTTATCTATTATACAATATTATCATTTGAGACAAACAAAAACATGATTATAAGGACAAAAAGGACTCCTCCCCTCAACCAGAGAACAATGCAACATTGTAAATTAGTTTAAGCGCGTGATGCAATTATTGTTTTTTTTATATTATTATGATTTGCGAAAATTAGTGCTACCTTTTCATAAAGTACTCCCACACCCATCATGTCAGATAATGATGAAGATGATAAAGACCTTCCTAATCCAACACCACCACCAGTAGCACTACCACCACCACCTCTGAAGAGTGAGTGATATTTAGCAAGTGTTTAATTAAGCGTAGCAGCGCCCAAAGTGCTAAAAGTATTTTTTTATTTAATTTTGCAAAAAACAAAAAAAAAAAATAAAATTATATAGACAATTGTTTTTTATAAATGGAAATACATACTAACTATTACATTTTGATCTATCAATGTATATAATATTCATGAAATATATACGTATACCCATATACAAGAATTATTAAAGTTTATATAAAGAAAATCGGATATCGGAATCATGCTTAAAACCATAAGATTTACTATAAAAGCGCAGCGCAACAGTTTATATAGAAATACACACAAAAAAATTGATCAAATTTACAAAGAAAAAAAAAAAAAAAAACTAAAATAAAATAAAATGTATAAATATTTTCTATATAACACATATACGAATATATCTCGAAAAGAAAGAAGATACAAGATACTCTAAATTAATAAAAATATTAAACAAAAGAAAGGAAATCCAAAATGCAACAAGAAATACAATAAATAAATAAATTATATTAAAATATAAAGCAAAACTTTAGCTCAAGACGACAACAAGTTAAAATTTATAAAGGCCATGATGAGATGAGTAGAACAGATTGATTAGATCGGATCAAATCGGATCCTGAGATATATATTATAGAAAGATATTCAATTGAGATTGAGATATCAAGAGTGGAAAGTTGATTAAATGTCTAAATTTTGACTTGAAAAAAAAAAAAAACAAAATAAAAATAATAAACGCTTCTTATCAAATTATTTGTAATATTTCTTATACAAAAAAAAAAAATTAAAAAAAAAAAAAAATTTAATAAAAATAATAAAACATACTTTGGTAGAACAATTATCGTTACGACGATATGATATAATATTGAAGAGAAGAAAAGATAATAGTATGATGATAAGAATGAAAAGTGATGGAAGTGATTCATTTCACGTTTGAGATGAAGAAGAAATGATAGCAATGGCCTTGAAATGAAATGTTATAAATGAAGAAGATTGAAATTATTTAAATGAATTTTCCTTATGTTGCTGCTTCCCTAAACTAAAAATAAGATTTTTTGTACCTAAGTTTTAGTTAGAAGCTTCTGTATATTTTTTTTTTGTTTAATTTCTTTTGTGTGTTTTTTATTTACTTTTAATATTTGATATTAATAAGTGTGAATAAAGAATAATGAGAATCAAAACAAACACTTTGCGCAGCTCAAGCATCTTTTTGATTAATATAAGCTGATTTAATTGAATTAGATATTTTTATGTTTTCTGGTGATTTCATTTTTGTATATTTAATTATTTTTCTTATTAATTAACTGATATTAATAAATTATATATAAAAAAATAAAAGAAATATATGTATATTTTTTATATTGTTTCCAAAATATGTAATTTAATTTATTACTATTATTTTTCATCATTATTATTTAAAGATGATGATGAAGATAATTATTTTCTAATTTTAATTTAATTTAAAATCAAATGATTTTTTTTTTTTTTTGTAAGTGTAAATCCTTAATTGTAAAGAAATCATCTTTATTTTTATATTTATTATTAAATTTGCAGAAGAATTTAACAAAAAAAAAAAAAAAAAAAAAACACACACACACACAATTGAATAAATTTATTTAATTTTTATTAAAAATGAGGACAAAAAGAATAGATTAAACTACAATAAAAAAAAAAAAAAAAATATAAAACCCAAGAGCAAATAAAAAAACCCATGTATAAACAATTTTTAATTTAAATAAAATATTAATAAAAAGTATTAAAAAACAAAATAATAAAAAAAGTTGTATATGTTTTTTCAATTGAAAATTAGTGACATCTTTCTAAAACTTCCTTTTTATAGATTACTAATGATTATTGAATCATGTTTCAAATTTAATAAGACTATTGGGGTCGCTCACCAAGTACTTACACCTGTAGTGTAGGGAACAGAATTTAATCAAGCTAAGTCAATTCTATGTTTTGAACCATAAAGAAACAAGCATACAAAATTAGCACATGACAATTGACAGTAACAACAACAAAACAAACATAGGATAGTTGACAATAACAACAACAAAGCTATCATAAGAGTGAGATAATTGAAAAAACAAAATCAAAGGTTCTAAGCCATTGAGGGTTCTTAAGTTCCTGGATTCATATGCTTATTATATGTGAATTTTGTACATATTTAGTAGTTTGTGTGGTCTCAAACTACATACACATTTGTCCATAACCCATTAATTCGTTATATTGTTGTTAGACTCAAAAAAAGTCTAATTAGGAGGGATAATTATGTAATTATAATTTAAAGATAATCCTCTGTTCAGGCTGACTAAATTGCCTCTCGTACTGTTGCTGCTGCCCTGTCAATATGTCCAGATAGACAGTGAAGTTTCGGCAATAGCATTGAATTGAGATTGATATCTTTGCTTGATTGGAAGACAGCTGGACTATTTTCTATGTCGTAATTTTATTTACCATATAGACATGATTGCATTCCCAATTAAATTTACTTTCATTAGTTGTTCACCGAAAGTGAAAGAGTTCGGACACCCACTCATCTCAGTCCTTATTCATTTTTTTCATAATTAAAAAAATGTTCTCATGGTTACCCCAGCTAATGTTTACATCCAATAATATCATTAAGTTGTTGTACTATTAAGTCTCATACTGTTTTATTTTGGATTCTAATCCTATAATGATTATGTAGTAGTAGTTGCAAGACAAACAGGCAAAGATGAGTTCCAAAATGTTTTAACACTTCTAGGAAAAGATAGAAAGAACTCTCAATTCATTAAACTACTACACTATTTGTTCTTTGAATTTTAAAGCAACTTGTATTTGAAAGATGAAGACTAATTCTTTGTCATACCTAAAACATTCTTGCGTTCCGTTTTTATTTTTTCAAAAAATGTATGGCACTCAATACTTGGATGTCTTTGAAAGTGCATGCGTTATTAAAAAATCTTGCATACTTTTAGGTGCCACATTAAAAGGTGTTCCGAAAATCGCAATCGTTTTATTTGGAATGAAGTGTGGAAACGATTCTATTTCAAATCAATTTTTGTCTACTGATGAAACTAAAGAAAAAAAAAATTCTTAAAAATCGTTTATTATCATTTTAATTGATTTAAAGTTTATTAAAAAGAAAAAAAAAACGGATGAAAATTGACACCAATTTGAAAAACAAAATAGAAAAATTTATAACAACCTTAATTTGTCTTTCTCACAAAATAAATCGAAAACCAAATTTGACCTTATAAACTTTTAAATAAATAATCGCCGCCGCATTAATTAAGTGCGAGCAACGCCAACGTTTTGATTAAATGCTATTGCAACGAATATGGACAAACTAATACATTATTTAAAAAGCCAAGTGATATAGTGTGAGTGCATTTATGTGTGTGTGTGTGTAGCAACAATAATTTATGACATTTAAAACAACAAATTAGCAGTCAATATATGAGAACTATAAATGATGATTGGATCGGATGAAATCAAAGGCGCGTCAAGTCACTAAGCCGGAAAACTGTGTCATGCAACAAACATCAGGGGTAAAAAAGTAGAAAATGAGGAGCAGAATTTCAAAATGATCTTTCTATCTATCACTCTCCATATGCATTGCGCATCTATCTATCTAACATAATTAGTTATGCACATCTTCAAACCAAAATGTATTTAGCAAGAATTTATTTAGATTTAAAGAGAGTGAGAATATGTTTCTGATTTAAGTTTTTTGTTATTAAGTAAGTAAGTGAGTGAGTGCTTTAGTTTGTTAATGAATGAATGAATGAATGAATGAGTATCATAAACAATATACATACAAAATAATAATAAGAAAAAACTTGAAAATCGAAAATCGAAAAAAGAAAATGAAAAGTATAGAATTGTTTATATGTATTTTTTTTTTTTCATTAAAATTAGGATCGTGATCTTGTGCATTTGTTGCGCACTCAATTTGGGATTTGTTTATAAAACTTATTATTCCATAGACACAAGAGCTTTACTATTTTGATTTTCAATTTGATTGCATTTTATATTGCACAGTGGTTTAAATGCGTTTTATTGAAAATTAATTTAAAATTTAAGAAAAAATAAAAATTTAATAAAAATATAAATTGAGATTTGTTTGAAAACAAAACATATAAATTTCAATAAAAAACCCACAAATATTTTGAAATCGATAACCACAAAGCTAACATAACACAGCACAAGGCAACACAACCAATTGCAGTCAAGTGAGTGGAATGTGCTGTGCATAGTCGTAGATACATTTGTATCTTATTCACAACACACACACACACATTGCGGTCAAATTGTATGTCAATCCCGCATTATGAGCGACAATTGAAAATGTATATCAAGTAAAGTAAAAGATTACATTACGAAATAAAGCTCGAATTGCATACCAAATGCAATACTAGAGAGAAAGATGATGATGATGATGATGATGCATAGAGAAGTAGAAGCAGAAGCAGAAGCAGAAGCTGGAGATGGCGACCAAAGTAACAAAAAAAAAAAAAAAAAAAAAAATAGTGTGTGGTACTAAAATAGCAAGACAAAAGCTAAACCACTGTGCTGCAGTATATGTATATGTTTTGTATCTAAGTATCTTTGTCTAAGAGCAATTCAATGCCGAGGGTCTCATAAAAAGTTTATGTGGAAATAAAAGGAAAACAGGAAAATAAAAATAAGTTAACATTTTTCAATTTTCTCTACACTAATTTGGTTACAGGTCACTTGATTTGTTTATTCAATGTAATGTTAAAATCAAGATGTAAGTATAAAGAGTCAAATATGAAATAAAATTTTAATTTGAAGCATAAAAGAATTAAAAGATATTTATACAAAAAATAGATGCTCGAGCAGATGTTGTCCTGCCTCTGCTTCCTAAGAAGTAAGTGGATACTGATTGTTGGACCTAATGAGATGTTTGACAAAGACGACTTGATTGATTTGAAAATGTGTTTCTAAGCTTTATATGCATCTCACTTGCACACCTTTTTTTTATCATATATTTTTTTGTTTTAGTGTTGTTGATATTGGATTTTTCGAATTATCTTTTATTCTAAACCTTCTCATGAATAACTACGCCCCACGGTGACCACCGTATGAAAGTCCGTTCGGTAGTTTATGAGTTTATAGCGAACAAACAAACAGACAGACGCGTCAAGTTTTATAATATGTTAAGATAATTTCATAGCATATTATGATTGCCAAAAATTTACTTTATCTTTAAAAATGATGTTACAATAAAAATTGGGCTTTCAAAATTTAAAACTTAAAAAAGGCCTCACTTACCGGAAAATATTTGCAAATAATTTTGCAATTAATAATATAAAATAAAAGAAAATAAAATAAATAAAAAAAATTACATTAAAATAAATTAATTAAAATTAAATAAAATAATATTAAAATAAAATTACATTAAATTTAAATAATGAAATAAAATAAAATAATAATAAAATAAAATAAAATAATGAAATAAAATAAAAATACATAAAATTATTATATTATTAAAATAAAATTAAATAAAATAAAATTATATAAAATAAAATATGTTTATATTTCGTAAAGTTTGTTGATATTTCAAATTATAGCTCGAAATATACGTATGTTTCTAAGTAGATAAGGATACCATAGATAATGTATTGATTGGAATCCTTATTCAATTAATTAATTTCATCTAATACTTGACCGTGTGCTGTAGGCCTTTGTTACTATTGCTCGTAATTTTAACTAGGTTATAATTTGTTATAATAATATTAGCTCTAAATAAATAAATAAATACTTGACTAATGTGTACTTATGCAGTTGATTCTTTGTACCACTTCTTAGAAAATAAAGGAACTTCTGAAAATTTAACAGATAAATCTTGTACTGAGTTAATGTTGAATTTAAAGGTTTCCTATTTTTATAGTTTTATTTAGTTTTAAGTCATGATATTGATATAAAATGGTCAGCACAACAAATTTTCAGTTTTCCCTTAGTTTTCAGATCCTAATTTCGATGCCTTGTAAAGGGAATCTTGAGATCCTTCATTCTTATTAACACATTTTCTCAAATGTCTGCCTTCAATTGACTGAATCAGTTTGTTTCATTAGTTTACTAATTTTTTCTTATTTTTCCATTTATCCAGAAAATTTGAATATCTGATTCATGATGTGTTTATAGAAAATGCTGAATCGTCCATTATTTATCATGTACTAAAAATACAACCCTCGTATGTAAATACACACACGCACACGCACACGCACACAGACCCATTGAATGAAAATGAAAAATATATACAAAACGGAAAATACTTTTCTCATTTTCATCTTAACCCATTTTCCGGCCTCGGTATTAGTAGCAATATCAGCAACGTCAGCATGGTCGAGTCGTCTAAGTTGTTGTTATTGTTGTTGTTGCTGCTCATCGCTCGTTTGTTTCATTGCTCGTTATTTGTTATTTGCTTGTTGTTCCGTTCGCTTTGAGCCACCAAAACTATAGACGCTGAACATGCTCCCAATACAACAAAATTTTCTCATCTATTATTTTACTATTTTTCTTTCTCAATTTTTTTTATTTTCAAAATATGTACAATATTTATAATGTTTTTTCTTTCTTTTGGCTTTTGCTTTTGGTGTCTGCGCGCGCGTTTTGTTTTGCTCAAATGCCAACGGCTGAAGCAGCAGCAGCTGAAAGAAACTCAAAGAGAAGCAGAAAATAAAAAAACAATTCAGTTTGCTTGTTGCTTCGCTCGTGTGTAGTTCGCATTCTTCCTTTCTCGTGAGAAATCGAATTCTAGAAAAAATTTGAAAAAAAAAGAAGTATTTCAAAAGATTTCAATATAAAAAATATTCTAATTAAAATAAATATTTTAATCCGCGCGCGTTTCGTTCTCCCCCAAACAATTTTTGATTATGTTTCGTTGTGGTTTCAAATAAATAAAAATAGAGAATTAAATGCCAAAAGATTACCAACCTGGCGTATACTCAATTGTTTTCTAATTAGAAAAGTAAAATTTTGAAAAATTACTAATAATAAATTTTATAAAAACAAATACTTGGACACACATCAAGGATATGAAATACTGAATTTGTTGTGTGTGATTTATTTCTTCAAGGTATATAATCGAAATGCGAATAAAAAAAAAAAATTAAAAAAAAAAATTGAAGAAAACCTCTAAATTTGTGTTAAAAAGCGGAAAATTTTTGGCACTCAACAATGTTGCTTTTGGTGGCTTTTCTAAAACATATGAGTCACTTGATAACGACTTGTATACACATATGATTGTGGTTTTATGTATTGTGTTCTCAATGTGTGTGTGTGTATGGCGGCGACACGGCAATGAATTTTCTATTTCAATAAACAAATTCACTTGACTTTCCTTTCATTTCATTTCATTTCGTTTCGTTTCCTTTCATTTTCTTTTCTTTTATTTCATTTGTTTTATTGTTTTTACAGATTTATGCTTCAAATAATCAGAGACATAATTATTCTTATGTAAACCATCTCTTACTTCATTGTGTGATTTCCTTAACATTGTTTTGGTTTTTAAACATTCTAAGAGAAAAAACAAAAAGACAAAAAAAAAGCAAAAAAAAAAAAAAACAAACAAGGAAAGCAGAAAGAAGATTTTATGATTTTGTTTGTTTTGTTTACTAGTTTTATTCTTTTGCATAAAAAGACATAACAATAAAATGTTTACACTATTTTCATCATGGTTTAAGTTTCATTTTATAAACTACGCAATAGTTGAATTGTAATGTGTTGTCTATAGAAGAATAAACCTATTGTACCTGAAATTGTGTTACAGGTTTGTGGTTTGGGAGATTTACGCAGTTTCAAACATATGAATGAATTACAATAGTTGTAACATATTGACAGGAAATTTATAAAAGTTGGTGACACAGTGACTTGACTTTGTTTTAGAGGAAATCGATTATTTGGTTTCCTTAAGTATTCAGTTTTAATTTATTAAGATTTCTTGGGGTTATGGTGAAATAATAAAATGATTTATTGGCTATTAGTTTACTAGAATAGATTATGGGATCTACTTAAGTTTAGTTTAGTTTCTTTTTTTTTTTTTTTGCTCAAAATAAATAAGTTTGTAGATGATTTAAAGAATTTAAGAATATACAAATGGATGTACATATTAGAGTTAATGGTGTCTTGGGAAGTGTGATTGTTTTTGTTAGTATTATCTCTTCTTCTCCTATATTTTCGATAATTGAATTCGAGAAACAATACCCCACACAATTTGGAAATAAATATTGTTCAATGTTTTTATTTTCATATCATAATAGAACGAGACTTGTAAGTGGCTCACACATGCTTCTTATAAATATTATGATTAGACCCCTTAACTAAATATATATTGGATGATAGGTAATTTGTCTTTAGATCCATGAATGATATTTATGTGACATCTAAACTGCAGTTGTCTCTTTTTTTGTTAATAGGATTTTCTTTTTTTTTTTTTGTGATGCCAACAAGGGCGTAAAAATCTTCCAAGGATACTTATGGCTCGTGCCAATACTAATGTCTCTGTCTGAAAAAACGTCCTGTCGCCTCAAATCCCGTTTGTTCCACACGTTACTACCAAATCATTCATTCGTTGGAATAGATAGTAGTCATAATTAAGTCATTATTCGCACGTTCGTACACGTTGGAAATTTCTGCTGAAACTGTCTAGTCCTTCGTATAAATGATCAAGCGCCTTACAATCTCTTGTTAGCAAATGGCGCATACATTCTACGTCGCTCCACTTCAAATCAAGGGGATTTATGGGCAATGTGCTATAGATCCTGCACGACATCTTTGGAGAGACCACAGTATGGATCCACAGCATTTCCAGACATGTATAAATACCGCATATAGGATCCTTGGCCAATTGAGAATTGAGTAAACTCGAATGTTAATAAGATTAGTTTAATTCAGAGGTCATCACTTTCATGCTCTCTTCAAAAAAAAAAGGTGTTGTTTAAAGAGAAAATGTGTAAAGGTTGCAAAAGTTTTACTCACTAATGATTTTTTCTGTTTGTTATCGCTGAATAAATTTTCTAGATTTTTATTTTTTCCATACTTGTCTTCCATCGATCGATTCGATCGGAGAACAAATACAAAATCTCTTTTGTATGCATTTATGCATTTGTATGTTTGTCTGTTTGCTACCTGTCCCCTCTCTCTATCAACAACAAAATGAGACCTTTTCGCTTGTGACTTTTCTTTTGTTTTCTCCTTGAAAAACACCTTTTTGGTGTGAGATCGATCAAAAGGTTTTTTGTAACTATTCTTGTTCAGAGACCGTTTTCTTTCTCATCAAGAAACAAGAAACCAAAAACAAACAAATCAAAGTATTCTGCTCTGATAGGGAGACATTCTGCTTCAATTTTTTCACTCTTTCCCAGTGCAGATCACATTGAAAATAAAGGTTGATTATTATTTGCGACATCTCGTTTCATCTTAGTGAGTAGTATATAGAGATCACTCAGATGCAAAAACGAATTTAATATAATTAATTCATAAGAATTATAGAGTTTAATATTGTAATATTAAAGAGTATTAGAACTGAATGTTTTTGGAATAAAAATTTTCAATAAACTTCCACTTGTTTCTGTAGTTTACTAACCTTTAGTTGGAAAATGAGCTCTTCTTGATCTATTGATGACTTCTTTATTCAAATCTTCTACTCCCATCCATTGGAGTAAACCCTTAGTTTCTGTTAGTAATAAATATAAATCATAAACTTCAAAAACTCATTACAATATTTTAATAATAAATTTTGCCAACAAAAATTTCCCCAGAATGTAGGTCAATGTAACAATATAATTGTTTTGTTTTTTGGCTTTTTGTCTTTTTTGTTTTCTCTATCAAACTAAGTAATAATTGCTGACTTTATATGAGTTAAATGATATTGTTATTTTGTTATTTCCTCATTGCCTTCCAGTCAAGTGCCAAATGTACTGAAACATGTCACAGTCATACAAAGTCAGTATGTGTGTAATGTAGATATGTAGTATGTAGATACATTGAATTGAACTACTTATAAATGTCATTTGCAGATACTATTAACGCTCAAAACAAGCTATTATTGGCTTTCACTTGGAGCAATCGCCCACAACTTGTGCACATCACATTTGCCTTGTAAAAGTTTCAATGATTTCAATGTTATTTTCTACAAACACTTATAAAACTACAGTACAGTATCTATCTACTGTATCTATTCAATGTATCTATGTATTTTATAAGTATGAAAAAAGAATGCAATTGTACTTACATCTCAATGAGATGTTGCCATTGTTGGTTGGTTGTTGTTGCTGTTGCTGTTGTTGGTGCGGCACGCGCTGGCGTCTAATTTACATTATCCGCCCAAACAAAAAATACTTATATATTATTTAATAAAAAAAAACTTTAGTTAAACTTGACTTTAATTACATAATTTTTATTTCAATAAAACAAAAATTAATTTAAATTTTTGTCGGCTATTAAATACATTGAAATTATGTGTCCATAAACAACAAAAAAAAAAAAAAACAAAAAAAAAAAAATTCAAAAATCCATTTTATATTGATTTCCCTTATATGGGACAAATGACAACGTGACAAGGGAGGAGGTTTATTAATTGTATCGTATGAGCTCTTTTTGCTACGCAACAATTCCATTTACGCTTGATTAATTAAAAGCAACAATTAAAAAAACGAAAAAATAGAATAGAAATTGTTGCTGAATGCCAAATTGAAACATTTTCTCCAAAAAACAAATACGACAAATCATCATCATCATCATCAACAACAACATCATCAACATGAAACCATTGAATAAAGCAAACGGAAACGTCGACTACTTTATTTTCCGCTTTGGGTTACGCATGGAAGTTGGCGCCATTTAAATGGGGTTTGGTTAAATTGAGTAGAAGATACTTAAATTTCTGTATTTGTTTTTTTTTTTAAATGCAAAAATGTTCTAACATTGGGAAATAGTGTAGTCAGTCACTATATTGTTAGTAAGTAGTTAGTAGACAGGTCACGGTCACTTTCAAAATTTGAAATCATATCAATATTTTATGATTTTGTCCTAAAAAAATATCCATTACATTGATTCTGAAGTGATTCACATCAAAAATAATCATTAAATCATCTTTCAATGAATATTTTTTACTTTGATGTCTTAGAAATGCATTGGAATGCATTTTGAGTATTTTACTTTTTCACAAGTTTTTTTTCACTTTACTCTACTTTAAAGTGACTTGATCAGCATTGAGAGGCAAATTGAAATGGTAGAGACCAATGATATTATTATTTATTACACCTTGTATGATTATAGCTAAACTAAAGCTACAAGAGAGGAAGTAGCCATGGCTGCTGTGGTCATTGACTAAAACCCATTTATCAATCTATCGATTTTTATACAGAAAACTTGTTGCTTCTCTTTTTTCTCATAGAAACAATCGTTAATTTTGGCAAAAAACTGACAAAGTTGATTTTCACAAGCTTCTCTTTAGTTGAATTTTTCATCAACAAAATTATATGCCATAGACAGGAACAGGTGGTAATTATTTGGTACAAGGTGTGGAGGCATAGTAGATGGATGCATAAGAATCTCCCAACTAAGCTTCTGGTGGGACATTATTGATGTGTGTGGCCTGTGCGTTGTCCTGATGGCCAATTCTGGTTGCTTTTGGTCAATCGCTAGCTTCAAACTGTCAATTTGTTGATAGTAGTGGTTCAAATGCTGTGTTTAGCCATAAGAAAGTAGCTCATGGTAGATGAGTCCAACCAAAAGTACAGTCAAACCTTCCTGCCAGTTAGTCCTGGCTTGGACAACGTTTGAGTTGCTTTGCTGCGCTTTCTCCAGGCTTAAAACGGTCCGATTGTTGATAGTAGAAGTCTAAGTACTGTACTTGATCATATGAAAGCAGCTTATGGTAGATGATTCCCTTCCAGTCTCACCAAATGCACAGCCAAACCTTTCTTGAAGTTAGTCTTGGTTTGGACACCATTTGAGTTGCTTAACTGTGCCTTGTCCAGGATAGTTTTCGCTTATAAATAATGACGTTGTTATATGAATAAGATAAGCAATTCAAAATAAAACCATCAATGTTTATTGATTATAATCGAATTAATAAAAATATTTTAGCAGTGAAGAGAATCTGCAGCTTTGGTGAGACCAAAGTTATTATTTTTCATATAAATATTTTCTTTTTATGTTCGCACTTTAAATCACTCAAGCTCAACTAACAACGTGCAAATTATCTAAACAGGAAAAACCATTCACGCATGCTGTGCATTTGCTATGAGCAAAATAATAAATCGCTTCTATTCCAATCATTTGTACTATTGTATAAACAATCATAAACAAAACTTCACATTCAACTCTGTGAAGCATTAAAATACTTTAAGATACATAAGGGAACAGAAAATAGAAGAAATTGGATTTAAAAATTGGAAATTGTTTACCCACAAAACCAAAAAAAAAAAAAAAAAAATGAAAACAAAACAAACCTAGTGAACTAAGTGCAAAAGTGAACGAAATATATTTCGAACGAACTTTTTGAATGATTGAATGAATAAATGAGTGCAATACAATAACAAAAGTAATAAAAACCTGAAAGCGTGAAATTGTGCAAATGCAAAAAGTGCGAACTATAAATGAGAACTTAAAGGAATAAAATAAAAAAAAAAAAAAAACAAAAAAAATAAGAAAGAAAATATTCAACCCATAGAGAAATAAAGAATTTTATGATCTCAGCTAAGATTTTTGAATTTGAATTTCGAATTGATTGTTGAGTCAAAAAGGGGAGAAAGGTGGAAAATTTGTAATTGCAAACAATGACGACAGCTAAATGGATTTGGCGATTGGCGCTAAGCATTTTTGGTGAGTAAAAATAAATAAAATAAAATAAAATAAAATAATGAAAACACATTATGCAAAGAATTCATAAAAGATCAAGAGATACATGAACTTAATTGGTAAGCTGCTATTTTAGTAAGGAATGCGATTTCTTTTGTAAACAAACAAACAAATGTAATAATTAAAATCCATGTGATTTTACTTTAAAATAAATAATATATATTTTGTGGTTTTAAAATATTTATTTTTATCGAAATAACGTCATCATTAAAATGCTGGCATACAGTGCGTATACTTAATGTGTTTTACTTGTGTTTTGCAAATGTTGAAATATTTCATTTTTTTTTTTATATAATTCACAAAAAAAAGATGACTGACTGACTGACTGACTGATACAATATATGTCTATTAACAAGAATTTCTAAATATTCTTTGTCACTTTCATTTTTCAATATGAATATTGTAGTATTTTTCGTGTTAAAAAGTTGTTAGTAGTTGTGTCCATTTTTCCGTCGTTTGTGTCTCATTCAATAAATCAAAACATTTTGGACAAAGACAGAAGACAAAATGCCTGTATTATTTATCCGAAACATTTTTGGCAATGAAATTGGCCGTCAATCAAACTGAATCACGACGCCTTTTTTCTGCTTACTAGAAGTAGAATGTGTTCGATCACTCAGTTCTTTTAGGTTTAATGTGAGACTTCTAGAGAAGAGGTGACGACGACATGATTTGCGTGAAAGTGCTAAACATGTTCAAAGGAATTTATGTGAAAAGGTGATGATGATGCTGATGACGATGACGATGACAACGATGATGTGAAACATGTGTAATAGATTTTAAAGAGATAATAATTGAACGCCCTTAAGTAAGGAAAAGCATAGAAAATTTTAGTAAAATATACATATTGATGAGTTTCCTTCAATTGTTATATTGAACTTTAACCTTAGTCTCTATTGTTGCCTTGACTTTGTTGTTGTGATGTCTACCTATTGTTTACTTATGCTTAAGAGGACTTAGTGATGATGATGATGATAATGATTACACACATATTGTATGTACATTTACTAAAAATAAAAAATAATACGTATACGCAATATTGTTGAACAAAATGACTCAATTAATTTATAGTCACTGCAATGACCACCTGCTGCTAATCCTGTATTTTCATTTGAATTTCATACACACACAGTTGATAAAAGCAAATTTCTTATTTTCTTTCGTTTTAATGAAAATGTTGAGACTTTTGCTGTAGTCAGTGCTGTCATGGCGACATTTGTCGCATTCTCACTGCTTGACATTTCGTGGATTTGACATGCGTCTTTGTGTTTGTTGTTGTTTCATTATTTTATTTCTTTTGCAAAAAAAAAAAAAAAAAAAAAAATTACAAGAAGAAGAAAACCAATGAAAACAGAAGAAGAAAAAAGATACAATGAAAGTATTTTTAAATTTTGTGCGCGATTTAACGATCGTGGGAAAGTGTTTCGTCTTTTAGAGTGACGCACTGTTTATCTATTTTTAAGTATCTCATAATTTTATTTTTAAACATCTCATAATTTTATAATTTTTATTACAAACAAAATAATAAATTAATATTTTTTATTTTAATATGCCTAATTATTTTAATGATTTTTTAACACAATTTTAATATTATAGTCTTTAATAAAATGTTTCACAATTTCAATTTTGCAGTTTTGTTTGTTGTGCTGGCAACACAAGTTGAATCGTCCGGAGGCTATACACGTCAAATATGTAAATATCGCAAAGGGAAATTGGTAAGAAGAAATTGTGTGAATGTATGACATTTTTTTTAAAACAAAATCATAATTTTCTTTAGGTTAAACCCGTAAATGAGTTTCGCAAACGTTTGTATGATTTGCGCGAACAGATGCAGATTCGTGCCACTTTGCAAGGTCCCGAAATCGATGCATATATTTTGCCCTCCACCGATGAGCATCTCAATCAGGAGGCGGCCTTGCGTGATCAACGTTTGCATTATTTGACTGGTTTCACTGGCATCAAAGCGGTGGCTGCAGTCACTCATAAGGGTGCAGCTCTATGGGTCGAGAATCGTTATGCTCAGCAAGCAGATGGTGAATTGGATTGTGATTGGGAGATATATTTGGCAAATGGCTCTATAAGCATAGCTGATTGGTTGGGAGTGAGTTTTTAATAAAATAATATGAACTTATCTTAGTTACTAAATATTTCTTTCATCGAACAGACTCAAATACATCCAGAGAAACGTATAGGCGCCGATCCTCATTTAATTCCTCATTATTTGTGGGTGCAATGGGAAACTGAATTGAGTTATAAACTACTGAATTTGGTCAAAGTAAATACCAATTTAATTGATTTAATATGGGGTGAAACACGCCCTGAACCCGATATGGTCACCATACAAGTTCAATCGCTAATAAATGCCGGTGAGAAGTGGGAGGACAAGGTTACCGAGTTGCGTCGGCGTCTCCAGCATTTGGGTTGTGATGCCATGGTCATCACATCATTGACAGAAATTGCTTATTTATTAAATATACGTGGTCGTGATATACCCTATACACCAGTAGTCAAGTCTTATTTGATTGTCAGTCATGATGATATATTCTTCTATGTTGATCGATACAAAATCAATTTGGGCATAGATTTGCATTTACGCACAGATTGTTTCAATAAGAAATGTGTCAAGTATGTGGATTAGTTAAGTTATTAGTAAAGAATATTATTAAGATTTATTTTTATTTTTCTTAGAATTAAAGCTTATTATCAAGTGTGGAATGATATACGAACTTATGCTCAGATCTGGAAACGTGTGCTAGTTCCAGCTCCTTGTGAACAGGATTTGGGTGCCTCGGAAGCAGTTTACACTTCAATGCCATTACGTATAGTTGTAGAACATGTCTCACCGATAATATTTATGCGTGCTCAGAAGAATTCTGATGAAAGACGTGGCATGCGTTTGGCTCATATTCGGGATGGCGCTGCTATCTGTGAAGCTATGAGCAATTTGGAAACAAGAGTAAATATACTTTACTTATTGTATTATATTCTAATACTTTTCCATTTTTACACATGTATAAAAAAAATATCTATTTTAGTTCTTTACTGAACAATGGACTGAGGAGAAAATCAAATACGAAGTCGAACGTTCACGTCTTTCACAGAATAATGCCAAAGGTCTTTCTCTACGTACTGTTGTGGCCTTTGGCGAGCATTCCGCTTTGCCTTATTACATTTCAAGTAATGTTACCGATATTGAAGTATCCGATCAGAGTTTATTAGTCATAGAATCTGGTGGTCAGTATTATGAAGGCACTACAGATGTCTCGAGAACATTTATATTTGGTGAACCAACTGTGGATATGAAGCGAGCTTATACAAATGTTCTGGCGGGGATTTTACGTTTGGCAAATCTGAAATTCCCATCGGATTTATTACCATCAGGTGTCGATACTTTGCTAAGAAGTCCAGTATGGGAAAATTTAGTTGATTTTCCACAAAAAACTGGTCATGGCATTGGTGCCTATGGTTCAGTAGAAGAACGTGAGTACAGAGAACATTTTAAGTTGGATTATAATCTTAACAGATCTACTACTATTCATAGCACCTATTTCGGTTTCTTATGGTCGCAATAGTACATATCATTTCAAGGAGGGTTATTTCTTTTCAAGCGGTTTGTAATTTTCATTTACAAAAGTTTTAACTACATAATTTTATTTATAATTTTTTCTGGATTTTTTTTTTTTAAATGCTAATAGAGTCTGGTTACTATCAACACTATGACTTTGGTGTGCGACTAAAAAATGTGCTTGAAGTAGTGGATACTGGTATAACGCATCCATCAGGTGCCAAATTCTTGGCATTCAAAGATGTTACTCTAGTGCCTTATGAACCAAAATTAATTGATCGCACATTACTAAGTGTGGCGGAGGTAATTTCATTAATTTGCACACATTTTCTTAGTCATTATTTTCCTGATTTTATATCTAATATATAGAAACATGCACTTAACGAATATAATGCCGAAATACGTAATAAGATTGGTGATGAATTAAAGCGTCAGGGTAACATGGTTGCCTTCTATTGGATGATGAATAAGACGCGTCATGTCCGTGAATATCTACCAGAGGATGAGTATCGTGCTTCATTAAATACAGGCACCTTCTTAACATCTGCATTATTGTCCTCCACCATATCTGCACTGATATGTTATAGCATTCAACTGCATTGGCGTTTACTTTAAGTTAAATTAGTTAATTAGTTTTAGTTAGTTATTTTTTTTCGAATGAGATTTGTTAATGAGAGAATTTGGGACTAACAATAAATCACCAAAACTAAACAAGAACACAAAATTAAGGAACAAAAATGAAATTATTATATATTTTTTTGCTTATTGTAGTTTAGATATTTTTGTTTAAAAAGAAAATTATAAATATTAAAAAAAAAAAACAATTTTGTATAGAAATTATATATTAAAAAAAAATGTACAATAAATATTAAAACTTATATGTAATTAATAAAACAAATAATGTAATAATGATGATGCAACAAACGAAAAACAGAACATAAGAAAAATGTTGTGTAATTTATATGTGATTAAAAATATATACTGTATACACAAATTAATTAAAAATTATGGATTTATTTTCATTTGGTAAAGAATTTCTTTTTTTTATTATTTAGTAGCGCACCCTCCCTGCTTCGCATGGGTTGTTTCATTTCTTAGCAACACTAAAGAGACTTTTAAACTGAGAGTATCAACAAAGAACACAGTTTGAGTAACAGAAAATTTAAGTTTTATTTTAGTTAATTTTTGGTAGTACGTATAATTTTAGAAGTTGTGGTTGTTTGAATGTTCCAGATATCGGGAACGGGAGCACATATCAGGGCCCAAACTATCCTATGTTCACACTGGCATCCTAACATACAAATTTACAAAATTTCAATGCAATCAGATGAACGGTAAGGCAGCGCATAACATTCGAACAAATAAAAACACTAATTTTTTTATTTATAAGAAAAGATTATAATATATTTTATAAAATAAAAATTACTAAATATGTATTATGTAGGCTTTCTTTTGGTAGGAAAACAATTTATTTCCGATAAACTTGTAAAACAATCCTTCTAGGAATTCGCTGAGTCCCGTCAATTAGGGTTTTCTACAATCGGCCTTAACATTCTTCCACCTGCATGACAAAAGTGTATAAATAGAATGAGTGAATACTTTGATGAATAAAATAAACTTCTTTTAACCAATTTTGCTTTCATTTCTTCAAATTTTATATTACACGACCTAATGACAAATTAAGGAAAGGACATCACTTCTTAAGAACTCTACTTTCATGTGGGACTTCAAGCAACCAATAAACCCTAAGCTAATTACTATTGTATATAACAAAAGGAATGATTAATTATCTAAAAAAAATCAACTCACCTGTAAATTAAATGCATAAATACATAAACTGACTTTTTGAATAGACAAAATACTTAATTTATTGTACTATGTCAGTCAATAACCCAGTTTTATTACTTTATTGATTGCATTACTAAAATTGATTGATTTTATTAACAGAGATTACAAAGCCTTAATAGACATATTGAGTTACCCTGTATACTGCTATAACCAATATTCACCATATGATGGAAACAATTGATAAAGTTTTCTTATCTAAAAACTGAAATTGAGTAAAGTTCTTTTGCATCGATTCTCCATATTTAGTTCAGAAGAGAATTATGATTAATTTTTGGGAAATCAGTCATTGGCGTAACATCAAATCGTGAACGAGTTCTAACGGATATCAATTCCAAAAACAAAATTACTACACACGTCTCGTTAAATTCAATCAAATACTTATTTAATATATTTTTTATTATTTGTGTTTGTGTTTTTGTATAAATAAAGAAATATTTATAAAACTGATAAGTGACAAGTAATAAAATTGATGAAATATTAAAAATAATGTGTTAATTAATTAATAATAAATTAAAAATAAAAAATGCTCTTAAAATTAATTGGTTTGATTTGGTTTTTGATTATAAATCAAATTAGTTGGAATGAGGCAAAGAAAGTTCGCATTGTTGAATTGACAAATGATTGGACCTTGAAAAATTTAAATGGCAGTAAGTTAAATATGATATACGTAAAAATGCAATCGAATATCAATTAATCATTGCAAAAGTGATAATATTGACAAGAATATATGTATATAGTATAAGTATATTTGCTTTAAATAATCTTTTAATTAAGTGATTGACATTACTTTGAACATATGTGTGATATGTTGTTATCTATTTGAAATGAATTGAATGAATGAATGATGATGATACTTCAGTTGTTGCCCTACCTTTTCCTTTATTATGATAAATTTTATAGATGTATTAACATCCTAAGATATGAAAAAATAATTTAAAATGTCTTTCAATTGAATTCTCGGAAGAAAGTTACTGACAAAAATATTTAACAAATTGACTTTCTGAGATGTTCAAACACATCATTGACGTTGAGTATTCATAATCAATCTGTTCTTTTTTTTCTGCTATAGATACATATTGTTATCTACTCGTATTGTTACGTTTTAGTGTGACTGATAATGATTGTTGATTGGTTTTTTATGATGTATTTATTTGTATTTGAGAATCTTTGGCAAAATCAAAAAAAAGATTTAATAAACACGGTTAGTTAGTGGAATGATAAGATTATAGATATTAACAAAAACAAAAACAAAAACAACAATAATTAATAAAGCGTGTAATCAGTGACGGATTAAGCTTTAGGTAAAACTAGGCACGAGCCTAGGGGCGGTGGGTAACAAAGGGGCGTGCACTGATTTTTTTAAGCTTACTTACTTACAAAAAATCATACTTTGTATAGATTTATAGAGCAGGGCTGTCCAACCCGCAGCCCAAGTGAATCCTGAATGCTCAGAGGGGCACCAACTTACAGCGGATTCTTCCAATGTGGCCCAGGGAACCAAAGAGGTTGGACAGTCCTAATGTAGAGTTTCCGAAGCGCACCTCGTCTACTTGATTCTTCCGATTCTATAATGGAAATTGTTAAGATAGAATTGCGATGTTGCGGGAACTAAGCGAAGCAAGCGAGTGACGTAATTTATAATGAGTTACAGCCTCAAATAAGAAAGAACGTATGTCCACCAGCAGAATATCATTCAATTAATTAAGTAGGCAGCTGATTGGTGTCAAGAATCTTGTCGTTTTTTTATCTACTTAAACGAAGTGTGGCCACCTGTGACAGGGTGGGGAATGGCGATGAGTGACATGTCAAAATCTAAAGTATTAAAACGCAAATCATTAACCGAATAATTATTAAAAACTCTATATTTAGGCTTTGTGATCTATGTATATAGAGCCCTAATAGAAATCCTAAGAGACAATCATTATATTATATCATATTATCGGTTTCCACTGCAAAGTATGTGTCATGAAACCCGTGGGGGTGGGGGGTTGTTTTTCTTGCAAATGTGACCAAGGGGGTTTAAAAAAATCATGAAAATCGGTTGACGTATTGTGTGGATGGCCCCTTTATGCCGCAAATATACACATCGAACATTTGTGCAAAATGTTGTTGTTGTAATTTGATGTGTTGCCTACACACGTATCGAATTCTGTTCGCCGAACTTCGAATTTTTAAATAGTTCACGCAATGAGTGCAGACAGCGATTATTGTGTGAAACGTATAGACAAGCTAAAACATTTTTTCCGTTTCCCTCTACCCCGCATGCACGTCTATTTTACCCGAAAACAACAACCATGCAAACAAAAAATTTGATGAAGCCACCATAGACGCTTCACATCGAATCTAGACAGAAATGTCGATTCGTCGAAAATCAAAAATTTTTAATTTTATCCACACATTTGGCCGACATGTCGAATATAGAAATACACGCGTCGAATCGTGACCACATTACACATTTGATCACACGATTTGATACATATATTTGGTCCTTAAGTAGTGACAAGAACAAAAAATTAAAACTACTTTTCTTCTGAAACGCGATGGTCATCACACCTCACAATTAAATACACATCTATTTCACGAAAGAGAAGCCACAGAGACCACAGATTAACACATTCTATTCCTCTTGCTTTCTTCGCCCTTATCATATATTCTAATCACGCCCATTTCTGAAGTGTAAACGTGTCCTAGTCTACCTTATTATTTTGCAAAATATATGGGCTCCAGGCTAGGGCGCTCTCGACATTTAAACCGCCTCTGTGTGTAATAATGGAATTTCTTATTATAAGAAGTTTACCTTTATAACTTCCTAAAATAAAACTGAAGTGCCTCTTGATTAGAGAAAAGATTGATATGGTAACAAAGGATGAGTCAGTCACTTAAAATTTAATGATTTTACATATTGATTGATATAATTAATCAATAAAATAGTAAAGCAATTAAAACAGTTTTTTTTTTCAATTACAAATGTCATAAATTTAAAGTAAAGTGCCTAAAAATATGTTACATTTTGTATTACTATAAAGGTATTGAAGTCTCTGTACCAAGTTTGCCCTCAGGCGTCTTCACAGCACTTAAACCTCTTTATGGTGACATATTACATGCACAAAATGATATCGACTTACGTTGGATTGCAAATGAAACATGGATTTATAGTCGCACATTTAATGGTAAATAGATAAATAAACTTGGCATTTGTCATCAAATAATAACAAATAATGTAATATGCATTCCTTAGATGATGAAGTTGCTAGAAGTGGTAGAGTCAATTTAACATTTCATGGCATCGATACTATTTCGAATATTAATTTAAATGGCCTAAATATTTTAAACACACACAATATGTTTGTGCGTTATTCTGTTGATGTCACTGATATTCTACAGCCAACAGATAATTTTCTTGAGATAGAAATTCAATCGCCTTTAAAATTTGCACGTCAACGCATGGACGATTTATGGGCTAAGAATGTGACTGCTCCACCAGAATGTCAAGATTCAAATGGTATTTTGGAATGCTCTAGGAATATGTTGCGAAAGCTGCAAATGAGTTTCGGAGGCAATTTTAATCCAGCGGCACCTTCAATAGGCATATGGTGAGTACCCATAATGATATATGGATATCATATCGAACTTATTAAAATTTGAACATTTAATGATTCAATGATGATTGTTTTGTTTAGGAAACCAGTATCTCTTGATTACTATGAAGTGGCTATAATGCGTGACATTGATGTTGCTATATACAAGAATGCAACTCATTGGACTATGGATGTGCATGCATTTCTAAGCTCTTCATGTTTACAAAATTTCTATACAGAATTAATGGTTTATGGAAAGTGTGTAGTACTAGTAGCACAACTCAAAGGTAAAAGAAGAAACTATCTTTAAAATTTATCTTTTACATTTAGTGAACTCATGGATGAGCCTCTCATACTCAATGCAACAATTGTCAGACATGCATCCCCTGTCATTATATTTAAAGTGCATATCAAACAGGTTTGTATTCTTCTTGTGTAGAAGATTCTATAAAAATAAATTAATATATAATTTTTGTTTCTAAAAAAAAAGGAAAAAGTGGAAAAATGGTGGCCAAATGGTTATGGGAAACAAAATCTTTATCCTGTCTTTTTCCAAGCAAAAACTTGGCTTTCCAGTGAAGGACCACTTCATGATATGAGAACGACATCACATAAGACTCTTAAGATTGGTTTTCGTACCATAGAACTGATTGAGGATATTGATGGTGAGTCTGAGAAAATAATATAAACCAAAACTGTAATTCTTAAATACTTGGCATCTTTCTTGTAGCACGTGGTCGCACTTTCTATTTTCGTGTCAATGATCATCCTATATTTATGAAAGGAGCCAACTTTGTACCAACTCATACTTTACCTGAATTGGCAAATGATCCCAATACATGTGAGTTTTTACTTATTAAACTTCATGACTAAATATTTTATAGTACAAAATATTTTCCATACTATAGTGGATCATCTTTTTCAAGCTGCCAAGGATATGCATATGAATATGTTACGTGTCTGGGGTGGTGGCTTCTATGAATCGGATTTGTTCTATAGTAAAGCAGATTATTATGGTTTCCTCATCTGGCAGGATATGACTTTCTCGGCAGCTACTTATCCTCTCATGGAACCAATGTTAGAGTGAGTACGATTTTTGTTTCATTGACAAACAAATTGCAATAATACTCAATACTCTCAATTATTAATCAGATCTATTCGTCGTGAAACCATACAAAATGCTGTGCGCATTTCATATCATCCTAGTTTAGCTTTAATTGTTACCAACAATGAGGTTGAACTTTATTTGGTGAGAAATCGTTCAGATTTTGCTAACGAAGCAAATCGTTTGGAAGATGAGTATAAAACATTGTTTCTTGGTACAATAAAACATGAATTGGAAATAATATCACGTATGGATTTTGAGCCTAGGCCGGGTCCTATGCTTTCAACACCATCATTGGGCATTGTAGAATCACAAAAAGATTTGGCAGCGGACCCACAAAACATTGATTTTGGAGATGGTATATTTACAATATTCAATAATTTCAGTGAATAGAATGAACAATATACTTTCCTATTTACCATAGTTCACTTCTGGGATTATAATTTAGATGGCTGTGATCCAGAGATTTATCCACGCGCACGCTTTATCAGTGAATTTGGTCATGCAAGTTTGCCAATACTATCTTCATGGCAACGGACACTTAATGGAAATGATAATCTATCAACTATCGTTGAACATCGAAACCATGATCCTAATGATTTTACACCAATCTATCGTCAAATTACATATCAATTGCCTTTTAGCATAAATAGTTGGCCGAATAAAACCGATATGTTCATATATTTCAGTCAATTAACACAGGCAATGACAGCAAAAACAGCGATGGATCTTTTCCGGAGTCTACGTTATAATTATAATACAATGGGTGCTTTAATGTGGCAATTGAATGATGTCTGGGTAGCACCAACTTGGTCTATTGTAGATTTCTATGGCAACTATAAGGTTAGCAAGGTTAACTTGACATCTTTAACATTTAACAAGTTTATTCATAAAATCATCTTTGATTTCAGATAGTTTATTATTGGGCACTTGAGTTTATGAAACCCATTAATGTGATAGCTTTGTATGATCAAAAGAGTGATAATATCAATATAACAATCACACGGGAAAACTATCATCAATATCGTGATTCAAGAGCATTTGATGTTGTTATTGATGTTTATAAATGGAATGATCTGTTTTCGCAAAAAAATGTCACTTGGCTTACAACTTTGGTATGTTTTTATTTTCTAAAAAAAAATATAAATTCTATCAATATCGAATTTTTTTATGTGACTTACAGGACGCCAGTGAGATGAAGCAGAATTATATTAAGCAGGATGATTTACTAGAAGGTTTTAATAAGGCAAATATTTTCATGAAGTTCACTTTGACCGAAAATAAAGAGATCGTTGCCAGTAATTTCTATTACCCTGTGGCGATTAAGGAAATACAAGGCATCAGGAATCCAGAAATAAAGGTTTGTTGAATGACTTTCGTACACAAATGGATAGAATAAAAAAAAATCATTTAAGATCTGAATGTTCATTTACATGATAAATTTGTACACTTAGGAACAGCAATTTCTATTAGAAATGCAAATATTCTTCACAAGTACAATAGTAATTGTTCCCTCTGCCTTTATCATTGACCAATCAAATCAATTTCCATTTGGTGTAAATGATCATTTGATTCAGCTTAGGAAAGAAGTTTTAGTTTTCTATAGGAAACTCATTATTCGGAGAACATCAAATGAAAGAAATCTTCTTAGAATAGTTTAGAAGAGGGGTGCGAACTACTACACTTCGTCCCTATGGTCAGGAATTGCCCTATTGTGATAACCCTTTTTGGGTTAGTTACAGTATTCCTTTGAATTTTTTTACGGGATCTAAGTGGCGTTTTTGCTGTCCAATCTCTTTGCACTTCTAATTTTTTTTTTTGTAGTTGGTGAGTGATTCTTTATATTTGCACCTTGGTTACTTTCCGCATTCTAGATAGCATAGTATTCTACCAGGGGTAATTCTATTTCCCGATTTTATTTCCTCGGGACAGGCGTAGTGGTACGATTCTAGGATAATAGCAGACGTGTTCATTCTTAATGATTGTAGTTCGTTTAAATCTAACTTTACAGCTGCATAAGGTCATTTTGTCTACTAGAGAGCTTTGTAAAGCATCCCAAATTGTGGACTTACATAGGTTGTCTATATGTAGCACTGATTTGTAGTTCTATAATCATATCGAACCTGATCTGGAGATGGACAGACATGGATAATTCATTAGAGACATGGCATGTCTGTGATGAAGTTTCTTATAAAAGTGGAGCTTAGTTGATATCTAACATTTCTTCTCTAACGTTATTTCCTAAGTTTAATAGTTCCAGTCTATATATATATATATATATATATATATAAGTTCCGATAGACACTCACTTCTAGAACTGTTATCTTTGCTTAATTTAATTTCTTATTTCTCAATACATATTTCTTTTTATTTTCTTTGATAGCTTGAAATCTTGGAGCCACATTGCAGTTCCTCAACATACATTAACAGCTATAGCCTTCGTATAACCATTAAATATCCAGCACTATTCATCTACATGGAACTTAATCATCCTAAATATGTAATTGAAAAATATAGATTCTCGGAGAATGGTTTCACACAAACAGAACCAGTAAGAATAATACATTTGGCATTCCAGCATAATTCATCTTGTATCGATTTAAGACCAAATTATATCAAATTACACACTATGAATGAGTATATTTTAGAAAATTCACTTAATCTAAATAAATAAATAAATAAGTACTTTCTTATTTTATTGTCAGAACAAATTGTCTTTATTTTTAGAAGAAGAAGGGCAAAGTTTTATTTTGCTTTTGTGCATTCAAATCGAAACTCTAAAAATTATCAACAGTTACTCATGTCATGACTTTGTGAATGAGTGGACAAACTTAGTCATTTGAAATTGATTACAATGCAAAAAAAAATTAATTATAACAATTTAAGCATTCAATATCAAATCAGCTGTTTTCTTTTCGTATTGTGGATTTTGTTCGTTTATGGAGCATAAATAAATATTTGAACTCATCGAAACTTAGATACACTTCAGAAACTTTATTTTCTTCTTAGATGCTGATAGATGAATTAAATTTCTATTGAAGATATTCTTTATGTTATGGAAGGCAATCAATTCAAGGGATTTCTATATGTATTATATACAAATTCCTTTTTGTGGCAAAGTCATAGTGGTTTAATCCATTAAATTTTAATGCAAAGAACTTAGACGTGTTTAACAAATATAGCTGAACTATTAATTTCATAAGTACAAAAATGTTACAAAAATATGATATTGTTCAAAAATTATGCTCTTGACATCTAAAATTGAGGGTCTACAGTTGGACTCCTCCATAAGAAAGTCATTAAGAAATTTTCTCCAAAGGAGTGTTCGGACTCTTCTGTAACGAAGTCATTGGCATCAAGAAGAGAAGAGAAATCTTCGCTGAAGTAGTGTTCGGACTCTTCTATAATGAAGTCGTTAAGACCAGTAAATCATTTCGCTATTGTGAATTCGTTATAGATTAGTCCGACTGTATTTGTTTATATGGTAAGATAGCGTCTTCTAGATATCCTATCATGATAGTTTGGAAAGTTAAATACACACATCATGTACAAAATATCAAGAGGAATTCTCAAGAACCATGAATCTTTATAAACTGATAGATATATTTATTGTAGATCCAATGATGATCAAATTAATATATAATTGAGGGTCCATGTGTTACAAACATCACATTAGAAATATATAACACTGGACATTGTTTGAAATGTAACGTATACAAATTTAAAAATCAAAAATAAACTAATGAAAAAGACAACAAAAAGTATAAGAGAGCAATAGCAACTGATAGCAATCTGTTGATAAAGTCTACTACGCCTGAACTCTTATACTCAATCTATGGTTACTTTGAATGTTGGCGTTTTCTCCCATTTCATTTCCATTTTGTTTGTGCGCTGTTGTTGTTGCGTGTTCGCGCACATTGAACTAAAGAAGATCAACGTATTTTCATTCATTATAAATTGGTTTCAAAGTTTCAAATGTTCTTTTTCAAAGTTTCACTTTGTGTTTAAAAATATATTAAAAATTCTTAATTAATTAATTAATTAATTAATTATGAAGTGCAATAAATTATGTAAAAGCATCATTGGTGTATTTATTGTTTATATAAATTGTTTGTTCGACTTTGCCGCTAGCGATGCTGTCAGCTTCATTGAAATAACTTCTAATTGGACACTAAAGAATCAAAATGAATGTAAGTTAATATAACTGGGTATAATAGACTTCTATAGACTTCATTGCAATCCGATCTAGAGTCAGTTCAGTGTCACTTACATACTTATCTTTGTTAATTAACTATTTTTAGTTTATTGCTTTTTAATTGTTCACAAATTGGTGTCTTATCAAATGATTAAGTGGCGTTACTCTTAGATCAGCTTATCTAAATCGTAATCAATAGATTTGTTTGTGTTTCTTATTTGTAAACAAAAATACTTTTATATGGCACTTAAAATCAGTAATGCTATGCAGATGCTCATAAATTCAAAGGTGCAAAATTTGCTTTGAATCTTCTTATCATTTATTATCGAGTTAGGTTAGATAAGAAACAATAGAATCCGTTCTAGGTGAATGTTTTTTAAATGATTCTCTAAAAACAAGTTTGAACGGAACCAAAGAAATTAGAGAGAATATAAGAAATACAAGTGATTAATTGCTTTCGATGGATATTAAAAAAAAAAAATAAAAGAAAAACAATTTTAAAGAAATATTCTCAACAGATAAATTTCTTGTGGAGAGAAAGATCTTTTGAAAGTTAATGAAAAAATGATTGAAATATTATTTACAAACTAGTAAATTCTCCTACTAGTTAAGATTAAAAATCTGTAATAAAAAATATTTATTTTTCTAGTAGCAGTTTTGAGATATGAAATATCGATGCCATAAAATATATAGTTACAATTGTAATTGGTATAATTTTATTACACATTTCCTTACATTGTTTGAATTGGTATTATCATTATATCGTTATGATCGTAACGCATGGAACTTACATTAGAGACTCCACAAAGTATACGTAAAGTAGACCAGAACGACACGGGGAATCGACCTAGCCAAGTCTGTCGGTTGCTATGCAGAGTTACTTACTTTTTGAATAATCAAGCTGCAGTTTGGTACATTTACTCCTAATTTCCGATAATACAAAACATTTCTCCACATAGTTTAAACTGGAATTACCATTTATAATCGTAATACATGGAACTTACATTAGAGATTCTACCATATATGAGTTTTTGTAGAAATGATCAATATGATAAAATGTATGGACATCATCATATACAATACATCTGTTGTTTTGCAGTGAAGTTTTTCATTTATAGAGTTACGAAATTTGGTACTTTAAATTTCTGATTACTGGAAAAGATGGTTAGATTAAGTTACACAGGTCGCTTGTGAGTTCATGCGAATTCACACAGAAGCCTTACGGCCCATTGTGATGCCTGATTATAGAAGGCAGAGGAAGGCTTGGTGTGAAAGATGGGATTAGAGTAATCAGATGGTAATCCCTAGTTGATCCCTACCTTAGCCTCTAAAACCAATCTTGAAGAATCTGCGAATAGAGCCAGGTCCCCTATTGGGAATTTTGCCAAACTTCCCAGATAATCAAAGAATAGTTTCTTGAAAAGACGGGTACGTCTTTCAATAAGAGCAGGGCCGGCACCAAGAAGGTGTTACATACTCTCTGATTCTTCAACTTTATAGTTACTACAGAATTCTTGATCTAAAACTTAATCTATAATAATAATAATTTATCTTGAAAAAATTCTCATTATGCAGCCATCATACACACGAATCAAAATCTGCCATCAGGCGTTTATAGTGCTTTATATGGCGAGCAAGTCTTGGAATCATACAATGATATCAATATGCGTTGGATTGCTTACGATAATTGGACCTACATTAATAAATTCCAAGGTACATATGTGTAATTTTCTGTTTCTTTTTGAACAAGAAAAATATTCAACTCAATGCTAAACAAATTTCCAATGTTTTCTCTTCTTTGATCAATAGTGGATCGTTCAAAATTGAAGAATGTACGCTATGTCAATTTAACCTTACATGGTGTAGATACAATTGCTACAATACGCTTGAATCATCAGTATGTAGGCGAAACAGATAATATGTTTGTACGTTATACATACGATGTAACAGATAAACTACAAGAGAATGGTGATGATAATATACTTGAAGTTGAGATTAAATCGCCGGTCTATGCAGCACTGGAAAAAGCAAATATCTTGGCGGCTCAGAATAGAAGTGTACCACCGAGTTGTCCAAATCTACGTTATCATGGTGAATGTCATATGAATATGTTGCGTAAAATGCAAGCAAGTTTTGCCTGGGATTGGGGTCTGGCAGCACCTTCAATGGGCCTATGGAAATCTGTTACGTTGGAACTCTTTGAAATCGCTTTAGTTCGAGATGTTGATGTGGATGTTAGCAAGAATGATACCCATTGGAATATGCATGTTAGCGTCTATTTGGATGCTAATGGGAAAGAAGATTTCTATGCTGAGTTGATATTTTATGCGGTGTGCGTGAGAGATTTTCTTTTTTGCTGTTGTTACAATGATAATTTTGATGATAATGATTATAAATCAATCTTTTTGATTTACAGAGAATTGCTAGATAGTCCGATCGTCATTGACGAGTATGCCGAGAAAACAATTAGCTATTTGTCGCCAATAATTGTCTTTGATGTAGCGATACCAATTGTAAGTAATTACGCGGCGGTAATAAACTCAGAAGTGGGTCAAGTTTGTTGACTTTGATCTTGTTTGTTTTGTGTTTGTTTTTTTGCAGGAGAAAGTTGTCACATGGTGGCCAAATGGTTATGGCGATCAGAAATTATATCCATTGCATATAACACTTCATGCTTGGCTCAAGAAGGGTGGTCCTGAATTTCGTGATAAGACCAAGTCAGTAAAAACTTTGAGAATTGGATTTAGGATAATTGAATTGATTGAAAGAAGGGCACCATTGGGTAAGTTGCCTACATAAATATAAAATGAATACTTATTAATAATGCTTCCGATCCATTGTAGCTGATGGCAATACTTTCCTTTTTAAGATCAATGGAGAGGAAATATTTATGAAGGGTGCCAATTATATACCATCACATATACTTCCTGAATTAGCTCAAGATAAATCACGCAGTAAGTACTGTTTATATGTAGTATAAAGGAACAAATCTCTTATGATTTGATTAGTTTCCAGTCTCCTCGTATCGGCAAAAGCTGCTCACATGAATATGATACGCGTCTGGGGTGGTGGCATCTATGAGTCTGACTATTTCTATGATTTGGCAGATCGTTTGGGTTTACTTATATGGCAGGATATGATGTTTGCTTGTGCCATGTATCCCATAAACGATGATTTTCTTGCTTCTGTACGTCTGGAGACTATACAGAATGCCAAACGTTTGGCACATCATCCAAGTGTAGCAATATTTGCCACAAATAATGAAAATGAAGCTGCTTTGGTACAAAATTGGTATAATACTTTCCATGAACTCGATCGCTTTAAGGCAGAATATCGTCAATTATATTTGGCCAATGTTGTTCATGAACTGAAGCTAGTGGATCATGTATCAAGGCCCGATCCACTTGTATCGTCACCATCGAATGGTAAAGAAAGTGAAAGAGATAACTTTATATCTGAGAATCCACAGAGCAATCAATATGGTGACAGTGAGTTTCGAATAATCATAAATGATAAATGATTTTTTTTTTTTAATCCAAATATTCTCTATCAATTGTAGTACATTTCTATGATACATTCAAAGATGCTTGGAATCCAGAAATTTATCCACGTCCACGTTTTGCCTCTGAATATGGTTATCAAAGTCTGCCCAGCATGTATTCCTGGCACCGTACACGATTTGCCAGAGATGATGTCCTCGCCTTGATCAATCATCGTCAACATCATCCGTTGGCTATGTTACCCATTACTAGTCTTGTATTGCGTCATTTTCCTTTACCTTTACCAGAAGATGAAGACTATGCCGAAGCTCTTATCTATTTCAGTCAAGTAGCCCAGGCTATGGCTACTAAAATCGAAACGGAATTCTATCGCAGCCTTCGAGATACAGAGCATTGTACTATGGGTGCTTTATATTGGCAACTAAATGATGTCTGGGTAGCACCTTCTTGGTCGAGTATTGATTTCTATGGCAACTGGAAGGTGAGCAAGCTTCCGCTTGTAATGATTTTATTTTAATATATAATTTGTTCGAATTTTTAGGTGCTTCAATATTGGGCTACTGAATTTTTGGCACCTATCAGCATTGTTGCTTTATATGATATGAAGCAACAGGCTATCAATATATCATTGATCTGTGATCAATTGAAAGTAAATACCCAAGATTTAATGGTGGCTGCTAATACTTATTTATGGTCTGATTTAATGCCAAAGAATAGCACAGTTTGGCCAGTAACTTTGGTAAGTTTATAACTATAATGAGTTTCCCCATGGAATCTGTTCATTAATTTCTGTTTCTTTCAATGTTTAGCGACCAAATGGAGTTCATTATGATAAAATAATACCTATTAAGGATTTACTTAAAGGTGATTTCAATTCACAGAATTGTTTCATTGAATTCGTGCTCAAACGGGGCATTGATATTATTTCACGTACTTTTTACTTTCCAAATAATATTGCTGCAGCTGTTGGTGTCAAAGATCCAGAATTAGAGGTTCGTTTTATATGATTAGTTTAATGATGTAATATATTTGAATATGAGTTATTTCTTTCAGATTGAAATCTCTTCCCGTTATTGCTCAACTAGTAGCTCAAACATTAGACGTATAACACACAGTTTGACACTCACAATTAAGCGTCCAGCTATATTTGTCTATCTGGAACTTCTGTTACCTTATAAGAATATACGTTTCTCAGAGAACGGTTTCATGTTGCTTAATCCAGTGCATGTTGTCTATTTACAATTTGATGCCTCAACCTGTGTACGCTTGCGTAAATCCAATATCAAAATATTGACTGTCAATCAATTTATGAAGTCGAAATAAGTAGATGGAAAAGTTTTCAACAAGTATCACTTAATAGTTTATACTAGTAGTTATCAATCAAATTATCAAAATCAACATTTTACGGGAATGATAGAATGATTGATATATATTTTACTTTTGTTGTGACTGACAATTCAATAATATTGACATAATACTCAGAGATGTTTGACAAAGACTACTTGATTGATTTAAAAATATGTCTATATGTTTATATGTAAAATTAAATGCATCGATATCCAATGATCCGATTCGCACCAAACTTTACTTAAATACTCTTCAGACAATGCTGGAATTTCCCTGATGAAATTTTATGAAAATCTATAGAGCGATTTCGGAGTCCATAAGGAACATACATACATACATACAGACAAACAGACATACAGACTTAGTTCCATTTTTATATGCATAGATAGATAGACTGATGATAGAGAATTGATTTAAATTAAAAGTTCCATTTCAGGAATGTGTTTTCTTAAAACAAATTTAATATTAAATTTTTTGCACTTAATTGTTATATTTCCCCATAGGGAAATTCTTACAATATAATAAAAAGTTTTTTAACTAATAAAAAGTTTATAACTAATATAATAAATATGTTTACAGTATAGTAAGTATGTTAAGTTGTAGAGAAAAGTTTGTATAAAGTTATCCAGTAACAAATCAGCACCGTTCCCAGAACTAAACTATGTTGTAGCATCTTCCGATCAATATCTATTTATCTATCTATCTATCGAAGCTTTGCATTTGCACACGTGGAGGCGTATAACCCACCGGATATGGCACCAGCTTATTGTTGAGTACGCGTGCATTACGCCAGGTCTTTACCTTATCCTCTGGGGTATCAGGCACACGAACACCTTCGATAATTGTTACAGCAGGACCATCTACTAGGGTACTTTGGCCTATGGGATTGCGATGAGCATTGGTTTTTGTTTGTGTTTTCTTTGTTTTGGTTGCTGTGACACCTTGACTGGCTGTGACTACCACAGAGTGTGGCATATAAGTCACATATTTGGATTTAGGTGGCAAATAGTTATAGTTATGCTTGGTTATTAAATTCTGTGGTCGAGCATTGCTATAGACACGTGAGTTACGATAATAATCATCAACATTTTCAGTACCAGCAGCATCCATGTCATCAGCATAATACTGTTGCTGTTGTTCCTGTCCAGCATTGATTATAGGAAAACTAAAACGACGTTGTTGTTGTTGTTGTTGCTGTTGATAGTTAGTGTGACGTAAACGACGTGTTAGTTCCATATCAGTAATAGCCCCCCAATTAGTATTAATTGGTGGCTGATTATGCTGTTGTTGTCTGGGTATATTGATAACAGTCACAGAAGATGGAAAGGAGAAGTTATTTCTTCGCTCAGTTGGTATATAACTCGGTTGATAAGGAGGACCTTGAGGCAAAAGTTGTGGCTGCTGATAATAAGGTTGCCAACTCTGTTGTGGCTGAATATAATCCAATGTGGGTTCATCACGTAGCTTGCGTGCATATTTCGAACGATCGCTGCCAATGTTGACTCCTCTACCAGCAGCATCATCCAGATTGGCACTCTCTAGAGCCCTGCTACGTGCTTTGGCCAATTGCAATTGTATATACATTGCTTGACGCTGCTCAGCCTCAGTTTTACGTTGCTTAAAGTTTTTGGCCTGATCGGCAAGTTCACTTTGCTTCAATAATGTTGGACTATGTTGAAAGGTAAGATTCTTGGCATTTTGCCTTGAAGTCACTACAACAGGTGCTGGTTTTTTGACATCCGAACTACGTACAAAGAAGCTACTAGTTTCACCAGCACGGGCACGTCTGCTATCCTTGCCGACAAGAATTTCAACATCTTTGCCTGTATTCGATTTCACATTGACAACTCGAACCTTTTCGGGATCCAGATTACGTCCGAAACGTAGTTCTGTGCGTATAATTGAAGGTTTGAAGGTTTTGATTTTTCCCGCTTCAGTTGTTTCGGCACTGATGAGTGTCAAAGCGAAAATGATGCAAAAGAAGAGTAAGGGCAGCAACCACAGTTGATGATTAAGTGATCTAGTCATGTTGAGCTAAAGAGAAAAACAAATATATATAATTTTAATTAATAATTGTGTAAAAAAAATAATTGTTAATTATGTGTTTGTAATTGAAAGAAATAAAATGTAATATCATTGTGCTGTGTTGTTTGCTGTCTGTCATATGAAATTAAAATCAAACTCAGTTCGCTGACATACTCGTATAATACATAAATGATAAATATGAATGAGTGAGTATTGACGTAGGTTATGGTCTATAATTATTTAATTTCTTTTAAATATTTTTTTTTTTTTTTTTTTTTTTCATCACTTTTAACCGGTTAATTACGCAGTCGAGCTCATTGACTATAAACAACACTATTCAGTTGACCGCTCACTGTCTCTGTTGCAGTCATCTACGCAAAAATACAATAGTAACACCTTTCGTTTACATTGCCTTAGTTCGTTGCTGATTAGATCGAAGTCTTTTGTCTTTTGTCTTTTTTTTTTTTTTTATTGACGTTAAATGCGCAATGCATTTTATTATTAATTTACTAGTAGTTTTGCTTTTGCTTTCGATTTCGGTTTTTTGTTTTCTTTTATAATATATAGTACATTTATATATATAATATTTTTGTTGTTGTTTAAGAAAGCGAAACAATAATTAAATTTTTGTAACGATTAAGTTGTGGTATGCATGAGGAAATTATAGTCTTCGAGTCTCTAGACTCTACTATTGTAGTTGCATGCGATGCCTAATTAGCAGCCTGAAAAATGTTTAGTTTACTTTTCAAAGTGAAATATAAAATCTAAGCGCCAACATACATATAAACTTACAATACAATACAAGTATATTTATATAAAATATATTGAGATCAAAACGCATGTGAAAGATGTTTTAATTGGTTAAAAGAAGCGTTGAAATGTGTAGGATAGAGAGAAGACTATTTTTAATTGGGTTAAACGGTCATTAAAGAAATAATATAAAATATAAAAGAAGTATAAAAGATTATAGAGATTAGTGAATGGCCTGCAAGATTGATGGTGTGATAGATGTATATAAAGCAGGGCTTTACAACCCTTTACAATAATGAAGTCTGAATGCGGCCCAGATGCGCTTAAAGCGACAATAGAGAATAAACAGAAATTATATTTGCTCGACAGTTTGTGGCACTGGCGAAGGATACTTTGGTCGTCAAACATTTTTTTCCTTTCCACTTGGCCAAGACTATCGAATCGGGTCATATGGAGGTCCCATGTGCAGCAGGCCAAAGCTCACAAAGATCTGCATTGTGAAAATTGAAAATTGAAAAATTCTCTGGCATTTTAGTTTGAAGATTATCGAAAATTGTATTATGTAACTATTTCTTTATTCACCATATTTTCAAGGCTCTTCTCATCCAACAGAAACATGAATCATGTGAGACAAATAAAAACTTATCTATGAATCAGTCTGAAATAAACTATGATGGTCAGCCAAAAACTATGAAATTATATAGACTGCACAAATCGCTTACAAAGAGTAAAGTCTGTCTTTGTTGGGTATTTGTGTAATTTTGTTGTTGGATATCCCGAGAAATGAATGTTCTCTAGCCGGGCTATACACGTTTTGACAGACGATCCAATGACGAATTTGGAAAAATCTGCAAGACCGAGAATGTAACAAAATAGACAAGAAAACAACAAAAAAAAGTGGAGAGTTCAGGCAGAAAAAAACTTAGCAAAGAACTCACTAGTCAGCATAATAAACAGTGCAAGATGAAGAAGACAATGAAGGAAGGCCACGCAAGAGATGGTACGATTGTCAAAACTTCGGATCGACTGACAACCTTCCATAGACTGAGGCAAAAAAGGTTATAGTATAAAGCATGAATATTATCTGAACTTTAGTATTAAATGAACAGAATGTAATCTTAATAAATAAGAAAAGAAAGAATACAAAGAAGTCTTTAATTTTTGAGATTTCTTTCATTTGAGATTTAATATGCAGAACCCCAAATTATCAAACTTTAAGCAGAACAAATTCTCAATGAAATCGAATTTGTTAAGCTTATATGCTTCATTAAAGCGTTTGAATGACGATTTAGAATATGAAAATATATTTTACTGCAAACCCATTATCCATTTAACTAAGAGTCGTGTATCTGTGTATGCTTGACAGTTAAAAGAACATTGAACAATGGCAGAACAATGGAAGATATCGTTATATAGTACTATTTCAATATTTTTGATTATTTTGTCTGCCAACGTGGAAGGTAAGCGACCAAAGGAGCATCCATATTGTAATCCAAAATTATGTGACGAAGGTGTAAGTCATATTGGATGCAACAATAATGGGGTAAGTTGTGCTTGATAGATTTGTATATAAATTCGGACAAATGTATTTATTAATTCATTCATTAGACTTTGGATGCCTCTTGTCCGGCTGTTCATCAATTTGTACATATTGGTAAAGACTTAAAACAATTGATATTAAACGAACATAATTTGGTACGCGTGGCTGTTGCCAGTGGTCGTTTGAAAAACTATAAACCAGCATTGCGTATGGCAACATTGCGTTGGAATCAGGAACTTGCCAAGTTGGCTAAGCTAAATGCTAAACAATGTCGAATGAAATTTGATTCTTGTCATAATACAAGAAAATTTCGCAGAAGTGGTCAGAATATTTTCTTGGCTAGCACACAGATGGTGATCGATGGTAAAAGATTCACGCGTTTGGCTATACAAACTTGGAGCTTGGAAAGTTCATTGGCCAATAGTACAATAATTCGTCGGAATGATGACAAAACAAAGGCTTTGTAAGTTGAAATTTATAATTACCTCTATGGCATTGGATTTGATTGTTTTGATATGTGATATTTTATTTCTTTAAAAATCTAGGGAAACTCATAGTTTTGCTAACGTAGTATTGGATCGTAATAGTCAAGTCGGTTGTGCTATTGTTAAATATTCGCGTGAAATGAATTATTTTCTTATGGTTTGTAATTATTCCAATAAGGCGAAACAAAATCAACCGATTTATGTGAGTAGCGGTGTGCCGGGAGCTGGTTGCCTAAGTGGCACTAATCCAAAACGTCCGTCTCTTTGTTCATTGGAAGAAAAATACTAAAGCAATGTTAGATAACAAAAACGAATAAAGATTGAGAGATGCCGCCGATGGGCGTTAATTCGATATTGCATATACGTACAGTGGATTGGTAATGATGGGTTGGTCGTCGGTTGTCTTACTTAACCAATTAAATAATTTTCCACTACGAAAAAAAAAAACAAAAAATTTATGTTAAATTTTGTGGAAAACTTTTTGATTATTTTGATTTTTGCAACAATTTCCCGTACACTGCTCTGTTGACTACCTCAATGTGAACTGACTGACACTTAAAACATAATGCGAATGAGGCTTGTAAACTTGGCCTAAACCCAGCGAAAAAACGATTCGATTCGATACGAAACTCAAAGTAATCCGATCGAATGGCGTCGTTGTTGTCTCTAGTTGACTTTCACTTTCGTTTACTGTCGCTAGTTGGTTCACTCAAACGGGCGCCGCCTGCGCTCCGTCAAGCATACAGTGAGTTCAACTTGGGTATGAAGCTTTTGGGCTTGTGACTTGGGCTTGTTTTTTTTTTTTTTTGTTTTTTTTTTTTTATTATTGTTGTTATGCAAACGGTGCCCACGTTGTTCCCCTAACTGTTGCTGTTGCTGTTGCTGCTGCTGTTGATGATGTTGATGATGATGATGACAAAAAACAAAAAGCAAAAGCTTAAAACTATTGAATGAAGTAAACTTGTTTATTTTATTTATTTATTTTTTTTTTTTTTTGGTTTTTTCGCACAGAAGTCAATGTTTGATATTGAGTGCTTGTGCTCTTTTTTGTATCTTTTACTCATATATTTTATTTTTATTTTTTTTGTTGTTGCTGCTGTTTCGATTTTTAGGCCGCTGGCCGACTTGGTTTTTACTGCTATCTCTATTTTCATTATGAATCAGCACACAACACACAACACTCAGCTGTAAGAGTTGCGCTGCTTACTTCACTTCAATGTCACGGCGTCTTAGCCGGTTTTGACCATCTTTCTTTCTTTCTTTGTACATTTCTCGCTTTGTTAAAAATAAAAATTAAAATAAAAAAAACACAAAATAAGTTGCAGCGTTTTGAGGCAAAAATTACATCACAAGATTGTGCCATGCTAAGCCATGAATACAACAACTACAACTACAACTACAACAAAAACAAAAACGAAATGAAGCACGATTTAAGTGCAGGAAATGCGTTGTCTGCTTTTGAAATGATTAATTTGTTTTGTTTTCTGTGCGAGTGCGAGTGCGAGTATTTTGTACATATTTCATTTTATGTTTTTATCAAAATCTAAAGCATGCGTTTTTTGTCGCGACGCGTTTTAAAACGCTCCGCATAGTTTGCCATTAGCGTCGCCTGTTTGCTGTTTTACTTTGCTGCATTGCATACGAAATTGTTAATGAATTTTATATCATTAAATTAAATTTTCTTTTGTTTCTTTAATTTAAGTTAATTTATTTTAATTTTTATATACAATAGTATTAGTATTTAACAAGAGTCATGAGTCGTTGACTGTTGGCTGGGGGAAATTTTTTTTTTTTTATATTAATAAAAATAATTTCTTTTTTTTTTTTCTGGTTTTTTGTGCCTCCTCTTGATATTTTATAATCATCAAAGTGATAAGTGCCTTTAAGTTATAATATTGCAGCATAATGCACATTACAATTCATCATTATTGCCGAGGCCTACTCACTCATAAAGAGTAAATCTGTAAATCTTCAAAAAAAAAAAAAAAAAAAAAGTGAATTATGCAAACCTTTTTGCCTTTCTTTCTTTATTTCTTTCATGTCAAAGTCACTTTTGCATTTTAAGTATAAATATTTAAGTATAATAAATTTCAAAGTGTTTTTTTTTTTTTTTTTAATGATTTTCACTTAAGTGTCTTGTTGGTTTTATGAACTTATATATCTTTAACTAATAAAATATACTTAACTAAATACATATGTGTATGTGTGTGTGTGTATGTGTATGCATTTAGATACTATTGTATTTTAAGTATTTCCGAATGGTCAAACTAAACATACTCAAGCGCACACAGCGCATGACAAATGTGAATAACATTAACAAAATGACATACATACAAGCAATATAAGTATGTAAATGCATTTAATCTAACAATTTGACAAATGTAACTAGATACAAAATGAATGAATGAATGAATGAATGAATGAATGAATGTAATGAATGTATCTCAAGTAGTCAGACAATGAGTGTGTTAGATACAAATAGACAGACAGATGACAACAAATAACAAGCAAACAGTTACTTGAGACACTCAACAAATAGAAATAATAAATAACAACAATAATAATAATAATAATAATAATAGGACAGGCATTGTCATTGACTTAAGCTTGATTCACATTCAGAAACTGAGGAGCGCTAAGCCTAAGTAAAGTTTATGTTTTAGTTTCAGTTTCAGTTGCAGTTACAGTTAGGAGATTGAAGTTGATTCGATTCGATTTGATTTGATTTGATTTGTTTGGTGATGTCAGTGGCTCTTAATGCATTATTATAATCAATTGTAATTTCTTGTTGTTGTTGATGATTTGTTGTTATTATTTGTAAGATGCAAATGTGGTTAATGTAATTGTGTTGTGTTGTGTTGTATTATGTTGATTGCCATTGCTCTTTGACTGTTGTTGTTTCTGTTTCTGTTACTGTTTGTATTAATTTCACTTTTACTTTTATGTATATTTTTGTAAATAATTTTTATTTTAGTTTTTCTGTTTTATTTCTCTTCAATGTCTTATGATTTTTTTTTTTTTTTTTTTACTTTTCTCACCCAAAAAGAAAGAAGAAAATATCTGTGTGTGTGTGTGTGAGTGTTTTTTTTTTCATATTTAAAATGCAATGAAATGTGAAATTTTTCTTTTTTATTTTTTAGAGATCATAAAGTTGAAAGATGCTGTGTTGGCTTTTGCACACACATATCTACTACTACTTATAGTATATTGTTTACTTACATATGTTTGTATCTTTTTATTGTGTTTTTTTTTCTCTAGTTTTTCTAATTAAATTTATGATTTTTGGGCTGAGTCAGTTGAAAATTGCCACCGAGAAACAGAAAAAACAGCAACTTACATAGAAGTAATCATACCTAAGTGTCGCAATGAAAGTGAAAATTATCATCACCCATCACCATCGCCATCATCATCATCATCAACATCAACATCAACATCAACTTCATCATCATACTCATCATAATTTTTTCTTAGTCTGGCAAAGGTCTACGCTCGGTTGCTTGCCAAAAAAGAAACATTAAACATGAAAATAACAAAATAATAAATAAAAAAAAAAATATATGAAATATGAAAAAAAAATCTGTAGACTGTTTTTCTTCTTAACAATTGACAGTTTTATATGATATTTGTTATTGCTAATTGTTTCCAGTTGTTAAAGGTAATTTGTAGTTTTGAAGGTTTTTAACACTTGTTAAGTCAATTATTGTGAGTACAATAAGTTTCCTGATGACCTAAAAAAATAGTTTTCTCCTTTTGTAAGACAAAAGGTTAAGAAAGGTGAGTAGCTTTTAGCAATAATAGTGAAAAATATAAAAACAAACAAATCATAAACACATAAAAATGACAGATTGTTTTTTTTATTTCATTTCCTTTAATATTTTGCCATTTTCTCTTCTATTGTAGACTCTTTTTTTGTCGCATGAAATTTTTACACTTACACTGCAGGTGGTAAATGCTTTGCATTGCAATGCAAAAATTTATCCGAAACTTGATGAAGTTTGTTCATATGTATTAAGATTAAAATATTAGAAGCGATATTAAATTGACTCCTAAAGAATGAAGTCATTGCATACTGCTACAATTCTGTATATTTAGTTTCCCCACACGGTCTCTAATGTTAAATATCAATGACTTACTACGAATAGAAGAGAGCACTTAACTGGGGGAAACACCTGCTAAACAAGTGAATTCAGTTTAACTTTAAGCTCAGGCGTCTATACTTGTTACTCAATCCTAGATCGCTGCTGTATCTACGCAATAAGCTGCTGTTCTACAAGGCGATTATGAGGCCATTCTAGATCTTTGGCATCCAGCTATGGTGCCCTACTGCGAAAATCAAGAGGTTTCAGTATAAAATTCTTCTCACTATAGTAGGTGACTCTTTCTATGTTCGCTATAATGTCATTTATTGAGACCTCAAGATCGTTACGGTTGTAGAAACGATCACAGATTATAGCCATCGCTATAAACATTGACTTGAGAAGCAGATAAACGTCCTCGAAGTCTTATTCCTGCACAACAGTCAGCAATGCCGCCGACTTAAGCGTTACCATTCTCTGTACCTTTCCTCCCACTTCCATCAGGTGGCCTAATGCTAATTTATTTCCCTTTCCAATCTCATAAAATATCAAGATAAACTAAATTCCTCATGAATTTTATCTTACTGTCTACTGATTCAAAATAAAATAAAAAAATTTCCTTTCCAGGACTAAGTTTGCTCTGACTGCTTATAATAAAATGAGCGCTTAATCACATTTATTTATAAAAAAAAGAAAAACAAAACAAAGTTTAATGCCTTTTTGATGCACCCAATAGTTTCCAAGCCTCCGATTTTCATACAAATTTATCAATGATAACAACTATTATATACTACTAGACACCCAACCAGACGTTTGTCCTGCCTTTTCTAAACTCTTCATAAGAGATTATCAATCATAATCAACGTTCCAAATTCAATTTATTAATTGATAAAATTATCCTAAGCACAAACAATTATTGATTCTCAAAACTAACAATAGCAATAAGAGATATTTGCCAAAAAAGACTTTATTGATTTTCAAATATGTCTCTATGTTTTATATGTAAAATTTTATCCATCGATTCCGATCCACACCAAACTTAACAGGAACACTCTCCACTATAGTAGAGTTTCCCTAAAAATTTGTCAAAATCGATCTAAAAGTTTTGGAGTCCATAGGGAACAGACATACAGACATATCGCATATGTTTAACTAAACTGTCACAATTCAAAATTTTTAATTTTTCAGTAGATGCAAAAAACTGTTTCTGTTCACATTGAAGGTATATGAAAAGAAAGAAAAACATTGGTATTTTCTTTGTGTAAAACTTAGAGAAAGAAAATACCAGATTTTTACAGGGGTTGAGGATGATCATTGAGCATTGTTTTTTTTTTTTTTTTGACCAATGCAACCCACATGTGGAGGCTTAAAAGGCTACAGTTTGGATAGCAGGAGGCGCACTAGGCGGCAGCACAGCTTCCCAAGGCCTTGAGCCACCACGTTGTCAGTTTATGTATGACTTTATTTTTACACAGATTCAAAGCTCATTATAGAGCATAATGAGCCCCGATTGAAGCTCATAAAAAAACAAAATTAAAATAAAGGGAATATTTTCAACAAAAAAAAAAAAAAAATACTTCATTTTATTTGCAACCTTTCTGTTATTAATTGTAGTTGCTTTGCCATGCTATTAGGGTTATGATTTTGTTTGGGTCCCCTGAGATTAGGATACACTGTTTCTATGGACATAAGTAAGTTAGTCCTGGTACCGTCTTTCATCTCTATTTAATCTATCCTAGGGTTATGATAATATTTATTTATTTATATGTTGTTGACTTTTAATTAAAATTACAAGCCAAGAAGATTTGGAGCACAAGTATCGATGGATATCGATGGGGTAATGATAATATATTCTCAAATACATATGTGTGTAGAATTTAGGGATCTTTGTGTCATATAATTGCTAAATGGAATTCAAAGAATTTTTATTAAAATATATACTTGTCTTGATGTTAGGGTTATGATTTAATTTCTATGGTATTACAACAGGCATTTAATACTCTAAGTGAACTGGTCCTGGTACCGGGTATCATCTCTGGCTAACCTGACCTAGGGTTATGAAAATATATTCTCAAATATGTGTGTTTAATTTAAGGGAAATAATCTCGTTGACTTAATTATGCCTCTATATCCTTTCACAGCATTTTTATACCAATAAAACAAGTTTGCATCTAAATAAAAGAAAATTTGAATGTAAGTTGTATGACTACATTGACAGTGGTTCGATAAATGGATTAAATGAGATACTTCTTTTAAATTAATAGTCCTTTTATGAATTATTATTTCATACAAATTTCTATTTTTAGTTGGTAAATCTTCATTACTTATACAGGAGCAAGATAACACGCAAAACAGTGGGCAAACGACACTAAGACATTTTTTTATGCTGAAATTTTCCAGTAATAGACTGTCCACCTATAAGTCCCGACCTTAAACCCATTAAGGATATCTGGGAAATTATCTGCACCAAAATTTATTGGAATGGAAGACAATTCGACACAGCAAAAGAGCAAAAAACTGCAATTCAAGAAGAATGGGCTAAAATCAGCACAAATACTCTAAAATCATTGGTAGACTCCATTCCATTTCGCCTTAATTGGGTTATAAATCAAAGAGGACATCATATTAATTACTAATATTTACATTTCATTTGAAGTTGCTACGTTTTTTTTTTATATGTGCATATAATTATTTACTATGAAAACATTTTTTAATTTAAGTTTCTTTTTTCATTTCATTGAAATTTATTTTTAAATAAAATTTGTATTATTCCACTACTAATAAAACTGCATACTCAAAATTTTGATAACTGTTTTTGTCCTTTTTAAATTTGAAAAAATGTGATGCACTTATAATTATTTGTATGAGGTACAGGAGATTTTTCAATAGAAACCTTTCTTTTATCTTTTCACCATTAAACCAACCATAATAATTGAAAATATTATTAACTTAGCTTACCAAATTTTTCGAAAATTTAACTTTTAAATATTAAAAATTATATAATCCAATGTTTTGTTATTTTTTTTTTTTTTTAATTTACGGCTTTTTTTTTTTATTGATTATTATAGAAAAGATTTCCACTCACTTTTTTTTTAATTAAATAATTTATTTTATAATTTAAGCACTCAAAGGATAAATTGATTTAAGTTGCAAGTCTTTTTGTAATAATAAAGATATAAATTAAAAGTGATTGAAAAAACACTGGTGAGGAGACACAAGATTTGTGTGCGACAGATCGCAACACGAACCGAAATACAACTGAACGAAAATGAAAAACTTTTGCTTGCAAGTAAAATATTAAAAAACAAAAAAAAAAAACAAAAAAAAAATACAATTTAAGTTACAAAGCGAATGAAGCTAAGCGAAGAAAAACAAAAGTAAAAACTTATGTTTTTTTTTGTTTTTTTTTGTTTTGTTTTAAGGCCACAGATATACAAACATATAAACATAAACATAAACACAAACAGATACAAATACAGATACATCAAACAGTAACAACACATCACTGAGTATGTGGTATAGAGTATGGCAGCAACATATGCTCAAAACAACATCAATGAAGGAGAGTCAGACTAGTGTACCGAAACAACAACAACAACAACAACAACAACAACAGAAAAATTGTAAAACATATAAAATTAAAAAATAAAAAAAAAAAAAACATGCAAAACTCAATGAAACACACTCTGAGCGAGAGTAGAGCACCAAATTTGTATAGACAGACAAATCACAATTCGTACATGAACAACAAAGTATCTACTACACTCATATGCTCATAACTAAGTAAGTAAGTAGTTGGAGACTAAGCCAAAGCATACTACGCTCATTCATTATTGCGCAATTGCGACATCAGCAGCAACAGCAGCAGCAACAACAACAACAACAACAACAACAGAAAGAAATTTATTCAAGCAGATACTTACTATGAAATGAAATGAGCGCCAAAACTAAGAAACCACATGCACGCTCACTAAACTTCAAATATCAACAACACAACACAACACAACACAACTCAACTCAACGCAACACAACAGAAACAACAGTAACAACATAAGAGCCGTTAACAGTTGCTGTCAAGTAAAGCTACTCGCACTCTTTATTTGGCTTAAATTTTATGTGTCTGTCCCTCTGTACGTATATCTGTCTCTCTAACTAAGTATCTGTCTGTTTGTCTTTCTGTCTTTCTGTCTGTCCCACTGTCCCTCTGTCTATCTATCTATATGTTTATCCATGGCTGGCATTGTGTCTTTTATTGTCTTTAAAGTTTTCTGTTTCTGAGTTTCGACAATCAACCAAGCGTTGTATCTTTGTATCTCAAAGTATAGTTAGTATCTATTGTATCTATCTAACGAGGCAAGTTTTAGATGCATGCCGCCGATATAAACTGCGAAAGTAATTGCCAATTGCAAATGTATTAAGCCAACAACACTAACAACAACAACAACAACAACAAGAGCAAGAAAAGAAGAAATGGAATTTAAAATTGAAGGTGTGAGCATCAAAATTATTATTGTATTATTTCTTATAATAAATCTTTGAAGATTTTATTTCATTTTGCTTCCTTTATTTTATGGCAAATTTCAATTTTTATAATTTTATTTCATTAAAATTTGAATTTCACTTTTTTTTTGTATTAGAATTTTGTTTGCTTTTAGTTACAAAGTTTTTCAAAAAAAAAAACCAAAAAAAAATAAAAAATTAATTGCATAAATACAATTTTTAATTAAAAAAAATTTAAAGAAAAATCATTAAAAGTACTTGGGTGATCTCTCTTGGATATCCTGCGTTTGCCATTTACATATTTCAGAGCGTAAAAAGGGGAAAGATTAAGTAATGTAAAGATATTTAATAGACTAAGCAATGGGTTATGTCTCAAATAAATCTGAAGAGAAGTGATTATAATAATCGTTGATATACAGGAATATTATTATTATTATTAAGAAGTAGAATAACAAATAAATTCCATGCAATGGCTTTCAGCTCTTAGATTAATAAATTAAAGTACGAGATTAATTAATTTTCGTTATATAAGATTTTTCAAAATAGAGAATTAAAGTTGTTGAGGCCACTAAATAAGTGCGGTGTGCCCGAGTCAGAGATGGGTAAATAATTTTACTGCATTCCGTTGGCATTCGGTAGGATAAATTGGCGTCCGGATATCAGTCCTTCTCACGAATATGTGATTTAACTAAGCGGTGGATGTTGGTCATTTTAAATATGTTAAATGTGTGGTTCTGTTAAGACGAGCTTAGTACGGCAGTCAGGAATAACAAATGATAGAAACTGAAAATTATCCAATCAATCAATTTCTTAAAAAATGTGAGAAGTACAGCTCGTTTGGTAAAGAGATCTACGAACAAAAAGTGATGAGGAAGACGGAGGTTCTGGAAAGGGACAACTGTTCCTATGATGGCAGTGATTGACCAAGTTTAAAGTATCTAAAGAAAGATCACATAATGATACTACAGACGATGAGTGGTTTTTTTTTTTTAAACGATCAAGTACTTGAAGAATTTCATTACGTAACTACTTTGAAAATGTCAACGATGAAGAGAAGGTCATCGGAGGTCGATGATAGGTCAGGATTTGGTGTGTAGTGGACAACAACCTGTCCTTAGGAGGAAACCCTTGGCGCTAACAATCAAATCAGAGCAAGACGTATGTAAATGAATGAAAATGTAGAGGAAGAATCCTAAGATGGCATCATAATGTTGAGATAATCAATAATTGTAGATTATTTTCAAGGAGAAAACAATAAATAGATAAATTTGATATAATAATGAGGAACTTTTAATGACAAAAAACAGTTGTATACATCAAAAAGTAAGTTTATTTATTATTATTTATACACATGGATATGACATTCAAAAGTCTATCAAAACATTTGATTCTTTAACTTAATAAAGCGGAAATTAAATTGATTTCCGCCTAAATAATTTCAAGTATTTATATTTATACTATTCACAATTAAGGGAAGTACTTTTGCAGAATTTTATGATATTTGCAAATGAAATGATGAATTCTTAAAGTTATAGGAAATAAAATCTCCATATCTACCAACAGTTCTATTTTTAAATTTCATGGAAGCAACTGGTTATACACAGACGCTTCTAAAAATAATGAATGTACAGGATTCGCAGTTCTTGACGACAACAGCATCATCGCTATCGGTCTACTCTTAGACTATTGCACAGTATTTACTGTAGAGGTTCTGGCTGTTCTAAATGCCTGCCCTTGTGCCCATGTAAATATAGGTTTATTTCTCCATACCAGGTTTATTTTGTAAGACTTGTATGTAATATAATTAAGAAACAGGTATCTTACGTTTCTTACTGTCGTAAACAGCATGTAATAAACTCCATATTTCTCAAAAACGTACAGATTATACACAAATAATGACATATTAGTGATGACCAAAACTATGTAAACAATTAGTCTGAAGTCGAAATGCCACGAAACACTTACATAATTTAATTTCTTAAATTAGATGTTATGTGTAAAATCCATTTTTTTTTAATTTTTTTGTAAATGCATACCAAGTTTTCTGTTATGTCATTATGCCCACAACCATTAGCATTACTAGAACATTACAAAAACATCAAGTGAGTAATGTAAATGTTGCATTCTTAGCGCATAAAGAGTCATCTGTCTGTAGTGATTGTGAAAACGTGTAATAATTAAAAAAAAAAAAAGGATTCAAATATTTTCTTAATTTTCATTTTTTTAATTTAAAAAAAAAAAATCAGGTTCAGGTTTTTTAAAAATTCATGTAAATTACTAATTTACATATCTTACATTTACGATACACTACCGAGTTTCTTACAATAACAAACCACATTCATACCGTTAGTAATTAGTCTCCAGAAACAGCTTTCCTTTCAGTGTTTCAGTACTTTTTACACGTAGAAAAAATTGACTGAACTGATGACTGACCTTTCCAAAAGACCCTTAATAATAATAATATATATAAAATAATCTTTCACTATATTTGCGACTCATACAGAAAATGCTTATCTGATTACATAAAAATAGTTAAGGAAAAATGATTGAAAACCTTATTTATTAACTTAAACTTATTAAATTGATTTATTTAGATAAAAATTGATGAATTTGTTTTTCTTTGGATTTTTATATTATATATAATATATAATATGTGTTAAGTATAATAATAATAATCATAAGTATAATGTAATACAAATCCCTTTACTTTCAACCAAACCATCTTCCAGACTCTGTTTTATTAGTTGGAGTATTTTGAAAGGGTACAGCTTCGAGACCCTTTGACCCGAAACGGAAGCAAGTGAATTTAAATTCATAAAAGGTCTTAACTACAAATTTCAAATCCAACGAGAGGCAAAATTCTATAACACCACTCTCTTGAAATTTTATTTGAAAGATTCTTAAGCATCCGCTTAAAGGTAAACCAAGAAATGGCAAGGGTAAGCAAGCGGGTGTTATGTTATCTGCTACCATATCGAAATTGACAGTTTGAATCTCATTTATATCGACGCGTATGTTGATTCCTACTGCGGGTCTCATGGATTTTAAAGAAATGCACACTGAAATTATGTACATGCGATAAATTAAATGAATACAATTCATAAAATCCAAAATTTTTATACAAAATCTACTCACATCCATTTTTAGAACTATTAGAAGAGGAGAGTTTTAGACCCACACAACAATGACAGGACAACGAATCGCATACGCAGGGGTTCCAAAGTTGAGGTAATGATATAAATTTCGTTTCCATCATGGTTAAAGTTGCTGATTGTCGTAATTTCAGTCTATTCGATTCATTATTTTTTTTAGTAATATTTTGTCGAGTTGGTGCATAATCAAAAGGTATAATTTGTTTTTGAGATTTAGGATCAAAGATAACCACTTTGTCATTTTCCCGCTGTATGTTTTGTGCAATTGTTGATAGCAAACATATTGACAATAAAAATATCAACAAAATAATCTTCTGTTGCAAATCCATTGTATTCTAGTTCAAAACTGTAAAGAAATATGTATATAAAAAATAATGGAATTAAAAATTGATTTTCATTTAAATTACAAAACATTATAACAACAGTGGGATTTCTATTAATTAAGAATTTCAATAGATTTGGCATACAAAATCCATTGGACACATGTTGATTTCTCTTGAGATTCATTTTTATAATAATTTATTTAATTATAATATTTATTATTTATAACATTTCTCTTTCATTCAGATGTTGAACATTTTCTTTGGGTAAGGATGCATTTAATAATGAATGACGTTGGCCTTAAAGAATTTCTATGTGTTACAAATTCTGCACTTCAAAATTTTCGAAGAAAAGGTTTTCAATGACATATTAGAGTACAGTGGTTCTCAGCCAATGGTCTGCAAGAGATAAAAAATGGTCCGCAGGGCAACTGTCGAGAAATGGACTTGATTTGACCTGTAAAAGTTTTGTAAATATTTCAAAAAAAAAAAAAAAAATACTAATGAAAAAATCGTCAGAAAAGTCATAAATATTTTTAAAAAATTACAAAAAAAAAAAAAAAAGTAGCATGTATCTTAATAGTGGAAATTTGTTTTTGTAATGACAAAATAATTTTATTTTAAATATTTTCAAATCAATATCGATTGGTGATCTTCATGAATCACTCCGTCCATAGGTGAAAACCGTATGAAAATCTGTTCAGTAATTTTTGAGATAATCGCGTTTAGACAGACAGACAGACGCGGTTGGGGGACTTTGTTTTGTTAATATGTAAGGTTTATTGTTCCCAATAAATAATATTAAAAACAAAAACACAAAACATTTTTCTATTACCAAGTAATGTTTTTTATGTTAGATCAATGAAACATTACAAAATGATGTGAAGTTTATATAACATAAGCATAAAATTAATCGATCAACCTAATGGTTACACATAGTTGCCATATAAACTTATTGTACAAAACTAAGTGTAAAGTTTTCTGTAAATTGAAGCAAAAATATTCTGTCTAGTTTTTATTATTTTGTGATAAAAAAAAAACTCATCAAGGAATCAAGGTCAGTGTAATATTGTATTAAGTTCCAAGGGTGAACAAACAGGAATGATGAGGAAGTATTTATGTTCACATGATGTTGCGCTTCAGTAACTTAAGAAGTAATAAAAAATTTCTTGTTAAAAAAAAAATCGAACAAATGATTGCAAAACCTGTTTCATATTCATAGTATGAATAAATATAGTACATACTTTATTTATTTCTTAAATATTTTGTAAATCAACAACAGACTACAGAAAACATTTCACTCACCTTCACTTTAAGAAATCTAAATGAAATAAATAGTAAAACTCAAATAAACAATATTAATTTTGTTATTTATTAATTCAATATGTTAATTCCTACTTAGAATATTTCTTATTTACTCTCATTCATCAACAAAAATTATCGTCATTGAAACAATCATGAAAATATTCGAAATATGTATGTTTTTCTATTAAGTCAATCACTGAACACACTACGAGTACCATAAATGAATCATAAACAAGCAAATTTCACAACTGAATGCATTTTTCTATTATAAGTATTTTGTTTTTAAGAAAAAACTGAAATGAAGTTTAATTTATAGTAATGTTGGGTTTTTCTCAACAATTGTGCAAATGAAGTGCATTTGTTTGTTTTGTATTGTATTTTTGTATTTTATATTTAATTTGTTAGACTCTCTTAATGATCTTAGAAATATATTACAAAGTATATGTTAATTTGACCTGATTTACTATTCTATTCTAGTATTTGTCTGACATTGAGATAAAAACGAGACGACAAACTAATAAAAATAATTAATTAGAAAAAAAAAAATAAAATAAAAATTAAAAAAAAACATATTTCAATATTTTTCTTTAAGTTTTGAAGTTACAAATAAAATTATTTTACTCAATAATTGTAATATCAGCAAAATATTAATAAAATTCATATGTAATAAATCAAATAAATTTAGATGATAAATGAATTGAATACAATTTATTGGGATTGTGCTGCTTTGAATTTCGAAAAAATTGTCGATCAACAAGAAGCCTATTTCGATGTTGTTGTTAGGTGATTCTTTGGAAGACTTAAAGGATTTTAAAAAGAAAGTCTAATTAAAGAAAGAAAGAATATAGTTTGTGTATAATTTTGGTTGTTGGAATAACGTTTAATAACAGATTACACAGACTCATTGCCGATTTTAGCACAGCCAGCGTCCTGTGTGAGATTTCTACGGAGCCTGAAGCCTTTACGAAAAAAAGGCAAGGGATAAGAGGAAATAACCATTTAATAATACAAAAACTTGATAGGTTATTGCATTCAAGAAGTTTGTAGTTCGTATTATTAATAATAATAAAAATTTACTTTTCTTGCCTTTCTATCGGTGAATTCTTTTATTAAGACACCAAAGTCTATGTTTTTCTAAATTTAATTTTTGTTTTGACAAATTTGCCAAGTTTGTCAATTTAGATTGAGATATTTCACTAATTTGATATCGGTTGCTTGTTCTTGCTTCCTAACATGGTTCACTAATCTTTTTATAATATACAATCCCAAGTGATCGGTTAAAATTTTCCATCGATGAACAGAAACTAAAAAGAATGTGAACAACCTCTGAAGGACCTCAAACAAAGTACGAGATTGCAGCTATGACAGCCACAAGGTACATAAATAGTTAAGGGGCTTAGGTATATTGTTTCCTTTCATATTGGCACCGTTGTCATAACCCTGACACCAACAATTGGTCTATTCCAACAAGTAAGTAAGTAAAACTCGCTTAATGAGCGGCGCTCTTTTATATCTAACGTCGGCTCTGCACTGACCCATTCAATTCCCAGCAGAATCACCATTTGAAGCATTATTTCTGTTAAATTACTAAATACTCCATTGGAGACTTTTCAACTTACCTATTAGTATAAGAAGATTCGATGAATTGTCAGAATTGTTAGAAGCATTCATAGCAATGCAATCCTTAAATATCTGGTGGAATGGTTGACGTAGCCTTTATAAATTGTATATGTGCGTTATATCTTGAATGCCTTTGTATGTTAGTTACGAGTATTAAAACTTCTTCGGGTACTTAAAAGCCTGTTTAAGGTAAACCAGAAGGTTTATATAAGTTTCAGTAGGACTTTCTTTGAGTGCTGAGAAAGTCTTCTGAAATCACTACGAAGCCTTCAAAATCTTGCAATTGAATGAAAGTTTTTATCAAGAAATCATCTTTATTACTTTATAAATAACCCCTTTGTATCCTTTAAATCTGCTACAATCCACTTTCCAATATTTAATTGAAACGCACATAATGAAATTTTATGTTGAAAAAAAAAATAATAATCAAGTGTAAAAAATCATTATCTTTTAAAGAAAATATATATTGCGTACTTGACACTTGAAATGTATGTCAAAATGATAGACAGTCAAAGCGACGGACAATGAAATTAAAGCAAAGTTATGTCAGTCGAACGCAAAACTTTTTTTTATTTTAAACAACATAACAACAACAATTGCAACAATAACAACAAAAGAAGCCGTCATTGCAAAAATAAAAACAATCTCAAATAAAATTAAAAAAAAAAAAAAACCGTAACCAACTTCACATAAGCAAAATAAAAAAAAAAAAAAATAAATAAAATAATGTAAGTAGAAGTGATTTCATGTTTGTTGTTGTTGTTGGTGTTGTTATTGTTAACGCTTTAATTAATTGAACTGCCGAAGTTTGGCTTACTTTTTTTTATATTTTCAACATAATTTTCTTTAATTTCGAATTCAAACAAATTTTTGTTCAATTTTTTTTTTTTTTTTGTTGGGGATTTTACAACCTAAAAACCAAAATAAGTTTATAAAAGAAAGAAAGAAAGAAGAAAAGATACAAAATAAAATAAAAATGCAAGTGGTTTTGATTATTTCTATTACATACATTTTTTCCTCTTTCTATTGTATTTTGTTTTTATCATTTCCATTGTTCGCACTTTTGGTTTTTTTTTGTCTCTTTGTATGAAGAAGTATGAAGTGAGATTAAAATTATATTTATTTATTTTTTTTTTTTAATTTATTTACTTTGAAATTAGTTTGGCCTTCTTTTGAGTTCAAAATTTCATAAATTGACATCAATACGGGCGAACTCACCCGCAAGGTTAAATGTGATATAATATAAATTTGAAGTTTTTAATGAATTCTGAATAATAATAATAATAATAATAATAATGAGTTATTAAATTGAATTTTAAGTGTAGTAGTTCATTGAACGATTATTTATAAGGTTTATTCTTTAAGAGAAAATCATGTTTTCTATTATAAATTATCTACTTTTGAAACCTGTAAACCATTCCTAGACTATTGTTTTTGATAGAGTTTGATGCCCATAATCTTCCAAAAGAAGAGACAATCCAAATTCTTGAAATGGAAACAAAAGAATTGAATTAAACTGATTTGTCAATTACGAAATCTGAAAACACAATCTAAAAACGGATAAATTCTTATTTTCTGGTAACATGGAAGTGTGGATCAGTGGCGTTCTCAGTCTAATACCCATTAAAGTCTTTAGAACATATAACTCTATTTTGAGAAATATTTAATATTTATATGTATATTCTTTTTAGCTTCAACTATAAGGAAATGAAATAAGAAGCTATGGTGTCCTGCATTTGAAGCAATTCTAGTAGATCTTTGGCAGGATAACATTGGCGGCTTACTCGGCGATTGCATGATTTCTGAAATCCACAAAGAAATGGCTAAAAACTTATATATTGCAGGATATAATGTGCACATAATGAAGTACGCACAAATTTAGGCAACTGGAAGCGGAAATATCAGTTTAAAAGCTCACAATCAAGCTGGGCTATTTATGAAAGTATTCACTTATTTTTAGGTGAATACAGTTTTATTGACATAGAGGAGTACAATAATTGAAACTAGTAGTTGGAGGATACTAGGTCTGATGATTCGAAAGATTGAATTTATTACAGAATCAGTCTCGAAAATTTAGACGACCTGATGGATTCGAAACATGTTGCTGTCACAAATTATTAAACGAAATCTTCTTATACTGTTGCCCAATCCTTTGAAATAATTTCAATGTGTCAAGAAGAAATAAAAATGTACAGAAATGCTGTAGGAGATTAGATGTTCGTTCATCAGCTTGCTTATATTAATGAAACCTTTTTGTTAAATTTAATTACACATTGACAAACTATAAATGTGCATAGATAGATGAAAATATACATTAAGTCCTTGTGAGTGTGAGGACATATCTTTGATGGTGGTATGAATACCATAGACCTCGCTCCTACAGTGAGAACTGTGTCATCTGTGGGTTATCAAACCTGCATCCTATTCCAGAAAGCTATGAAGTCTTACAAGAGACTTTTTTCTGGTACCACGAATGGAACTTGTATGACTCGAATTTGATTCCTGCGGATCTATGTCTAAGTGCACGTGATATTAATTTTCCATGATAGATGATCACGTTAACCAAAATTGACTTTCATTTTCACATTTGTTGCTAAATAAGTTGTGAATGCGAACAAAGGACAGAGAATGTAGTGTTTACCAGTAAGCGGAACATAAGTGCGAGTATATAATATTGTTTTAATATTACTAATAGAACTTTTTAAAAGTTTACATCAGTTTGCAATAAGGAAAATAAATGTTAATTTGAAAAGTTGCGTTGCGAAAAACAAATTAAGAAAAATTAAATTTTGTAACAATAAAGAAATCTAAAACCACAAAATCGTAACAATGCGTAAAATATAATTATAATTTTTATTTATTAATTTCTATTCATTATTTTTTCTTATAAAAATAAATTATTTTCCAAATTTCAAATGTAATGTTAAGCACTGCATTGACTCGTTAGAAGGCTACATTACCAATAAATCAGATTGAATGCTATTTGTTTGAAATGTATTGCATCGCCATCTGTGCATGAAATTAAATCATTTGATTGGTGCGACATCTATAGGCTTTGCGACGCATTTGTAGATGAATAGCTTTCAATGTGCTTAAATGGTAATGCAGTTTGCTGAAAAGACCTACAAAAATATATAGTTGACATGACAAATTGTTCCCCTTAAAAATGAGGTTTGATGTGGTCAAAGGACGTTTGAGGTAAGACTTGAATCGAACTACCATTTTTACTCAAAATTGTTGTGATTCACTCAAACTTATAATTAGAGATGTACTTTCGTAAGAAAATTTATATAACATTAGTGTGAGTAGAAATAAATGAAGTATGGAAAATGGTTGGAAATATTGTCATAAATTATTAAAATACAAAATGAACACAATAGAAATGAGAACATTTATTGGGACCCTCAAAAAGCACGCAATACTTCTCGTGTTTTTGACCTTTCATTGAGGTCAGATCAAGGTCAAAGTTTAATAGTAATAGTAAAGCTGAACTCATAAGGTTTCCAAAAACATTACCCTCATCGAAATCGATCCACCCATTCTCGAGATATAAGCCTCTACATATTTTTTGTTTATTACTTATATCTGCCCACTTGTGCACGCAATGCTATTTTAATTTACCAAAAAAAAAAAAAAAAAAAAATAAGCCCAAAAGTATGCAACACTATTAATTGCTTTGCGTTAAGTGAGACAAAACAGTAAATTTGAATATTGAAATGGCGAAAAGCAAGTGACAGTGATTTCCACATACCCCAATTTAATATTAAAAGCTCTTTTGCAAATCTATTTCATTACAAAAATTTAAAATGTCAATATCTCAAAAACTACTGGATCGATTCGAATGACTTGTTCTAAGATTATATAGAGAAACAGTAGAGCTTTAATCTGAATTCACCCAAAACCGAATCTGAGTATTGGAAGTAGGCTAAATCTTTATGAACGTACTTTGTAGTCGGTTTTTGACCTTTCATTGAGGTCAGATCAAGGTCAAAGTTTAATAGAATAAAGCTGAACTCATAAGCTTTCCAAAACCATTACCCTCATCGAAATCGATCCACCCATTCTCGAGATATAAGCCTCTAAACATTTTTGCATCGGCAATATCGACCTACTGTTTTCTGTGCATTTCTGTTCGCCTGGTATTTTCACCAGATTTTAAGAAAATCAAAAACTTCACTTGAATGACTCAGCATTTTTCTTAAAAAAATAACTCAAAAACTACTGGATCGATTCGAATGACTTGTTCTAAGATTATATAGAGAAACAGTAGAGCTTTAATCTGAAATCACCTGGAATTGAATCTGAGTATTGGAAGTGGGCTAAATCTTTATGAACGTACTTTGTAGTCGGTTTTCGACCTTTCATTGAGGTGAGATCAAGGTCAAAGTTTAATAGAGTAAAGCTGAACTCATAAGCTTGCCAAAGACATTACCCTCATCGAAATCGATCCACCCATTCTCGAGATATAAGCCTCTACATATTTTTTGTTTATTACTTATATCTGCCCACTTGTGCACGCAATGCTATTTTAATTTACCAAAAAAAAAAAAAAAAAGCCCAAAAGTATGCAACACTATTAATTGCTTTGCGTTAAGTGAGACAAAAAAGTAAATTTGAATATTGAAATGGCGAAAAGCAAGTGACAGAGTATCCCACATACCCCAATTTAATATTAAAAGCACTTTTTCAAATCTATTTCATTAATAAAAATTTTAAATCTCAATATCGCAAAAACTACTGGATCGATTCGAATGACTTGTTCTAAGATTATATAGAGAAACAGTAGAGCTTTAATCTGAATTCACCCAAAACCGAATCTGAGTATTGGAAGTGGGCTAAATCTTTATGAACGTACTTTGTAGTCGGTTTTTGACCTTTCATTGAGGTCAGATCAAGGTCAAAGTTTAATAGAGTAAAGCTGAACTCATAAGCTTTCCAAAACCATTACCCTCATCGAAATCGATCCACCCATTCTCGAGATATAAGCCTCTAAACATTTTTGCATCGGCAATATCGACCTACTGCTTTCTGTGCATTTCTGTTCGCCTGGTATTTTCACCAGATTTTAAGAAAATCAAAAAATTCACTTAAATGACTCAGCATTTTTCTTAAAAAAATTTAATATGTCAAAATCTCAAAAAATATTCAATCAGCTGTTCATTCAAATTCATTCATTCAATGTTTGGAAAATGAAATTTGATGAATTGTTGGCCCAATGGTCGAAATTGAAAACAACCAACCTCAAAACTGTCTGAAATTTCTAGCACAGACCCGTAAATCTTTGTTTTATAGTCTTTATCCCAACTTTTACTTATTCAGAGTTGTTATCATCAAACTCATGGCCATAAACAAAACCTCAATGCTTTTTGACTCACTTCCGTTTTGACAGTTAACTGTATTTCCTTCCGTTGGTCATATTTCCATGTTTTCTTTTGCAGTAAGCAATTTCGTGCAGTCATAGAGCATGATTAGGCAAACTAATGAAAATAAATTGTCCTATATTTTGATGTTTTTCTTAATTTCGAACACTTTACTCATCCAATACATGACCATAAATGGCAGTGACAAGAAATTTGATTGTATTTCCGTTTCAATTTATTGAATTAACAGTTAAGCAAATAACGGTATTTCCGCTGGTCATGGTGCTCTGTTAATAAATAACAGGGTACAATTTTTAATTTGTTCTTGACTACAATTTGAAAATAAAAGTACTTATTTGCAAACTGGTATTCCAAAAACCGCACGTGTTTATAAAAAAAAAAAAAAAAAAATTAACTACAATACAATAAGATGATAATTTATAATAAAAAAAAAATAAGAAAAAATAATAACATGATTGGCGATTTGTTCTGAAAGTTGCGTAATAACTTCAATTCCAAGAAACCTGCTCATCGACAACAATACGAGTATAATACAACATATATTATTTTTATTTCCAGTTATTGTATTGAATGCCAATGAATAATTTGACATAAATTTCTGTGGAATGGAACATATTTTGGATGCGACAAGATGTTAATTAAAACTTTAAATAAAAACTTGTTCCCAGTTAAATCTCCTTCAACAAAGATACCTATCCTATTTTTTTATGAAAAATATTTTTCTATTTTAGCCGGAAGTATCGGATACGAGTATACTCATTCCTTCAGCATATGAACTAATTTTATTTGGATAATGACATTTTACATGAGAAATACTTTAAGTTGTTTAACTTCTGATCTCTAAAATTTGTGCAATTCCAAGTCATTGTTAACGATTGCTTACGATTGTCTTAAGGGTTTTTGGTTGCAACTTACGATTTTTAAATGCATTACGACTTTGATAACCATTGTTATCTGCCGTATACATAGTAATCACTTCACTACCAGTTTCATCATCATATACAGAATAGGATCCCATAACAATAAGTTCCTCATCGGGTGTACCAGCATTTTTGAGCATACCAACTTCTTCACGTTTACTACCATTTGGATCATCAATGCTAAGAATTTCATAATCAATAAACATAAATACTTTTCTCTGAATGATAAATAGAACTTACTTAAAATGATAGCCATCTTTAGACTGAACAAAATTATAGTTTTCTAAATGTACTAAAGGTTTTAATTTATCAAGTAGACCTGCATCAATGGTAGCCACTAGGGTTACTAGTAGGGCTACTATGAGAAGCTGCAATGAAGGAGGAAAAAAAAAAAACAACACAAAATCGCTTAATAATTTGCATCTTTTCAATTAGTTCATTGATATTTACCACCAATTTTGCAAATAAATCCATCGTGAAACAGTTGGTTGGAGCTCACAAATAAAACTGAAGTTGCATATAAAAATTGTTGCCATATTTTATAGGATTTTATATTCACATTTAAATAAAAGAAGAATTATTTATTATTTTTAATACTAAAATGCAAAATACTTATCTCTAATCCACTGAAATATTATTTTTGTCTATTCAATTTATCACCACATAGTAGTAAAATAATATTTGTTTAATATCTTTATTGTATAGCAAAGTATTGTCGAAAGATCATTGACTTGATATTAGAAGAAGAATTTGAAGTAATTAATAATAGAAAATTGATACAATAGTCCAAAATATGATGCCCTTTTGTTTTAAAATAATCCTAAGACATCTCAATGTGAGACAATGGAAACCTTAAGGATATGAAATGGCAGAAAACGAGTAACCTCTTTAAGGTTCGATAAACTATTAATTCGGTAGTCAAGAAAAAACCCATTCCTTTTATCGGCAGATCTAAGGAAGTAGTTAAATAAAACTGTCTCTAGTCGAACTATACGAAATAGGAAGATGGATGTAGATTTGAAGGCACATTCCGCAAGGAAAGTACCGTTCCTTAGCAAAAAAAAAAAAAAAAACCATCAAGAACCGAATCAATTTTGCGAACAAACATTTAATGCGGACAAATTGGAAAAACGTTTTGTGATCAGATGAAACAAAGATTACTGCACACAATCCAAAACTCACAATAAAAACTATTAAGCAGGGTAGTGGCAACATAATGCTATGGGGATGTTTTTCCGCATTGGGTGTTGGTTCCATATTTTGGATCATAGGAAAAATGTGAGCCGCGGAGTACATCAATATACTTAATAGTATTATGTTGCCATACGCCGAGCAAGAAATGCCGTTAAAGGGGGAGCTTTTGTAACAAGATAATGACCCCAAACACTCCTCACAACTTACAAAAAAAATGTTTTAGGGACAACAAAGTTTCTTTGATTGATTGACTTTCACATTTACCGGATCATAATCCCAAAGAACACCTATTAAAAAAAAAAAAATAATTAGTGGGTTTAAGGTCAAAAACAAAGATGATTTATGGCTAAAAGTGCAGGCAGAGTGGGACGCCATTAATTCTATAATTTGTGGCAAAATGGTGGATTCCTTGGCACAACAAAATCTTAAAATGAATGATATTTTATTCTTAGTGTTAACTCTTTTGTTTCTATTTTATTTTTCCAAGGGCATTAAATTAAAATTTATTTTTTTGTTAAATGCATTTTTCAGAAATTCAACTTTTTTTTTTTTGCTGTTATTAAATAACATCATACTTAAAATATACATAAAATAATAATTATAACATTTAAAACATAATTAATTTCAAGGAAGAAAATTTGAATGTTACAAACAAAACCAGTCATTTTTATTATTTTAATGTATTTTAAATAATTTTAAATAAATAAATACAAAATACATTTCATTATTTTTTACTAAAACTTCATTTCTCCAAAAACTCTTCTTCAATTTCAATTCCTTTTTTGTTTAACTTCTTCTTATTATCGATCATCAGGACACCAGGGCTACTTGCATTCATTTAAGTGATGACATGATGTCCTGAAAATTATTGATAATTATCGATTTCGTAATGGCACATTATGATTGATCTAATATACAACTGTATGGCTAAAAGCTCTGGTTAGTATTCCAATAGGCCTTCTATATCTTTAGGCCTAATTGTGCTAAATTGTTTGGCCTAAACAAACCAAAAAACCAAACCAAACCAAACTTAACAAAACTGTCAATCATTAATTTATCAAAAAATGTTCACATCAAATACAAAATTAACATTAATCATAATTAATTAAGCAAAAGAACATAAAACTAAAAGTCAAATGATGAGTATTTGAGTAGCTCAACATGTAGAAATAATGTCTTTATGTCGACATATAATAATTATTCGAAATTAAGTATAAACACTCGTCAACAAACAAAACAAGTTTTTTTTTTTTTTTTTTTTTTTTTAACCACTCAGTGATAATGAAAGATCTCTCAAGATATGCAATTCTGCATAAATGTTACCTTGACTTGATACTTAAAGTTCTGCACAGATGACAATAAACACAAATTTTGTCTATGAAAATTCATTATTGGTCAATAAATAAATTTGTAATCTGAATGCTCCCCCACATAACTAAATAAGTAATATGTATATTTTTACGCATGAAAAATTAAAGAAAATCTTTAAAAAATAACGAAAAAAAATATTAAAAACTAAACAACCTTGAGTAATACTTAGAGTTCATATCATCAACAACCACTGGCAACTTTATTTGGTAATGACATAGTAATTCTTCACATGAGATTCAACAAGTAGTTTTTCAAGTTGATAAAATTATTAAAATAATAATTTTATTTTTTTTTTTTTTATTTCTTTTGAGAATCGAATCTTTTTTGAGTTGAGTGTCAAGATAATTTCATTAAGAATCATCAACAATCAGTATATGGAAATTTTAAACATCAAATTTGTTCAGGAATATCAACATTGAATTACTAGTTTTCAAAACTAGATAAATACTTAAGATTATCATAATTTGAAACAAACAAAATTCCAGTTGGATAAATATTACTTAGATCAAAAAAAAAACAAAAAAAAAAACAAAAATTTCTTTGAATAAATAAAATTCCAATTGAATAAATAAAAGAAAACCCAACTATACAAAATAATAGTTTTGGCTCATTGAATTTTGCCTTACTTTCACATGCCAACTGAGGAAATTGCAAAATATTTCATAATGTTAAAGAAGGTTATAGGGCAATTACACATATGGCTAAAATAATAGAATCATAGCACGAACATTTACATTTGTGAAATTTTATGAATTTGTCCCACATTGTACAATACTTTTAGTTTTAGTGGCAATGTTTTTCAGAACAAACAATAGACAAAGGGACTCCCCTTTATTTTAATGTGCATGTCAATTTCATGGCAAAGTGCATTATTCTGCTGATCAAAATAATAGATACATTTTTAATATATTAAATTTTTTTTGATCTAATTGATTTTTATTTGCACAAGGTTTGTTTATAATTTGTATTGAAATTTCTTACAAATAAAAAGAAAATTAATTCATAGTTGGGCCGTAATAAGCATTCCATGAAAGAGAAGAGGAATGTTGTCTTGAAACTTAGAGATGACAAAAAAAGCATTCGAAGTATAGCTCAATATTTGGCACATTCACTAAAATTTGTTCTAAGAGCACCAAAAAGTGACGAAACCAGTGAAAGACCTAATAAGATCATAGATGATTGCATCGTTACCATTTCAAATCCTTAAGGGTTATTAGCACCGATATCGGCAATGTTATCTCTTCTCGAGATAGAAAATTCAGCAGGGCAACGATACCAAATGTACTTCGAAATTGGTGAAGGATTGGTTTCAGGACAACGATGTGACTCTCCAAGTCAGTCTCCGGATTTTAAATTCCATAGAAAATCTATGGGCAGAATTAAAATGAAACATTCTAATCGATATATTTTAACATAAAGACCAACTATGGGATTGCATCTAAAAAACCAGGTACGAGATACTAAAGCAATTGCATAATTAAGAATATCAAAATAGGCGAATGACTTTCGTAATTTTGGATGTTTTCATATCTCAATAGAAATGTATCTATTATCTTCACCAGTCATTTTATTTGATTTTTTGCCTTCTTTGAATTTGTTTGTGATTACTTTCCTCCATGTTTTTACTTTTAAGGTGAAAAAGTTTTTAAAAAGGGGACACATGGCAGAATCTGACGTTCTTTCAGAAATGTAACAAAAATTGTCGCCTTTAATTTTAATATATCTCGTGACTCAAAAGCCGTAGCGCTATATATATTTGGCTGATTTATGTTGTATTCGTTATAGGCCAATTAGAAGAATATGAAAGAAAATTTTTGGAAAACCCACCAGAAAAGTTGGAAATTTTGACGCTTGTTTTTTTATAAACATCTGAACAAAAACAAAAGTAAAGTTTATCGTGCTTTCGAAATGGAATTACATTCATAGGTTAGAGGTGTTAAGAGTCATCTCGTGATACAAATAAGCAGAGAGTGTGAGTTCAACGCCATTCGCGGAGTCCGGTTATTTTATTTTTATGTTTTTTTTTAATATCTGTGTCAACATCTACACAAAATGGTCAACATCTCAAAACTTAGATTCTCTACTTTGACTCATTGTAGCGATACTAACAGTCTCTACTTATTTTAAACTAAGACAATGTATGAATTAAATTATAATCAGTTTTTCTTTTAGCACAAATATATACGTAATAGTATTATATGCCTGGATCTATTATTTTGGCCATAAGTGTATAACAAGATTGAGTGTGATTTTGAATTGACTATTTTTACAATCAAATGAAACAAAAAGTTAAGTTTCTATATCTTGGGAAATGCAAATTGCTTTCCCTACATAATAATAATAATAATAATAATAATAATTATGTCTTTTATAAGTTTATATATGAGTTATATGATATATTGGTCCAATCATCTTAGTCACTGTACTATATTTATTTTTTTTAAATGTTTAATTTATGAAGAATTTAATGCACAAAAGATCAGTTTAACAATCGAATATGTTTTAGTTTTTGTATGTAGACTACTTCTACCAATAATCGAAACATCTATGTACAAAAAATAAGCTGGGAAATACTGACTAACTGAATCAGCACTTACATATATTTGAGGTCCTTAGTGTTACTTTATGGAGTCCTTTCTTTTGATCGTTTTAACTTAGTATTGAATTCACTCATCGCTTGGAATGTTTAACATGACGTTACTTCTTATGGGTGTCAGGCAACAAAGGTGATTTCCCAACATGAATCTATGATAAAATTCATTGCTTTGCTATACTAATAACATCATAATAAGTAGTAGTAAAGTGATAATATTCGTTCACACTTAAGTATATGAAATGTATGTAGAAGAAATATTTAAAACTTGTCTATAGATTTTAACCTTGGAAAGGTGCTAAAAATTTATCTAGCGTAACCTGTTCTTCTATTCTATTTCATTGTATTTTGGATTTTCTTTAAATAAACAAAACTATAATTTTTTTTTTTTTTTTTGATAATTAATTTACATTTACTCGTTCGTATATCACTTTTATTTCAAACAAAATTTTAAAATAAAAAAATCATAATAAAGTCTTCTTAACCAGCAGCAGATTTAAGAGCACCAGGGCTCAGTTTACGGTTCTTAAGCATGTAACGTGATTTGTAACCATCCTTATCAGCGGTATACATAGTAATTGTTTCGATATCAGTTTTCTCATCATATGAAGAATAAGTACCCATAACAACAAGTTGTTCATCGGGTGTACCAGGATTCATAATAACACCCATTTCTTCACGTTTGCTACCATTGGGTTCATCAATACTAAAATTTGTATAAAAATGAAATTAGAAATTTGAATAAATATTCTTTTTTTAATATTTTTTTTTTTTTTTTTTGAAAGAAACATACTTTAAACGGTAACCCTCCTTGGTAGGGGCAAAGTTATAGAATTCCTGCATAATGGTAGGGAAAATACTATCCAGCAAACCAGCAGAAACGGAAGCGGAAAGGGCAACCATTATGGTTGCTACCAAAAACTGTAAGGAATTTCAATTAATGGATTAGTATGTACATATTTATGTATATTGAACTTGTAATAAACACTTTCACATTCTTTACTAGAATTTATTGAATTTAATTGTAAATTACGAATATCAATTACAATATCAATATCAATACTTTGGAATCATTCGTATACTAAACGTCTAAGTGATATCAAAGTTCATCATATTAAACTTTCAAAAGACTCACTAGTTTTGCAGAGTTAGCCATATTGATGAAGCCAGCTGAAGATCAGAAACAAGACTGAAACATAACATTCAAATCAATTTAACACCAAACTTACGTCGCTTCCACAAATGCTGAGAACACCAACAATAACAACAACAATAACAACAACAACAACAACAACAACAACAATTCAACAATAGCTAAAACATCTATGACGACTCTGAGAACGACAACGCAACCGACAACAACGATGACATGGTCGGAGACGCCTTCGGCTTCGGTATAACATCACAGATCTGCACACACCACAACATTCTTAATATGCGAAGCTCAATAGTTAATAATTATTTACTTTAAACTTTTAAAATGTTACTATTAAGCAAAAAAAAAAAAAAAAAAAAAAAAACCAATCAAACAAATCAACAAATTGTATATGAAACCGGTCTGATCAATCATCTATGGTCAAGCTTTAAGGCCATCCAACCCCTCGGTCCATCAGATCCATATGCATGAGTTGAGTATTGACAAGTAAAACCTGTGTCAAAACTTTGCATAGCAGATTCCACTGATAATCATCGAACTCGAACTCTTATTGTTTTCTTTTGACAGATTATTATGTTTACAAATAAAAACAAATAAATAATTTCAAATATTCATATTTTTTAGTAATATAACGTTGAATGAATGATCAAATGGATTTCCCAGAAATGTTAACAGTATTTGAAACAAACAAAACATTAACACTGGTCAAATTTGTCCAAGGGTATTTTTTAATTTATCAAATTCATATTTTTTTTTTTTTTTTTAATATCAATTTAAAATACTAAAAATATATTTTGTTATAATTATTCCCCTTGATTTTGGTTTGATTTTGGGGATCATTAATCTTATTTTATTTTATTTTATTTTATAACAAAATAAAATGATTTCATAGAAATGTATTAAAAATATAACAATTTTTAAAAATGTTTGAACCAGTTTATCGAGCTACTAATTTAGGGATTAAAATAAATGTATTTTGAAAAGTTGTTAAACAATTTAACTTTATATTTATGACATTTTAAGTTGTAGTTGTTGTTGTCTTAACATCTTAACGAAATATACAAAACTAGTTGACTAGCGCAAACATTGTTTTGCTTTCATAGAACAAAGTGTGACCATCTGTGACAGCGGGGGGGGGTCATAAGCATTGTGACGTCACATGTCAAAATGTAAAATATTAAAAATCTTTAAAAGACATTTTATTACCAATTCTCTTTAGACTTTGACGTAAAGATATTTTTTTCCTTTAATCGTAAATATAGTTAGAGGAAGTCTTTGTAAAGAAATATAAGAATAATATTGATTAGTTCTTTTTTTTAAGGATTTATATTTCAAATTAAACATATTCAAAAATCTCAGAATAAAGCTCTACGGAATATAACTGATGCGCCATGATAAATCAGAAATAAGACAATACACAATGATCTTCTGTCAATGATGCCTTCAGTTTTGGAGGAACTCAACAGACACAATAATAGATACAACGATTGGCTGATCTCTCACCACAATCCACTTGCTGCTATCGAACTGTTAAACCATAATTGTCTTAGATGTCTTCAAAGACTTCATCCTGCTGATCTGCCTTTTGGTCGCAACTGTTATAATCATTAGAATGATAAAATTATTTTCCCCTGTAGACTTTAAATACTAAGGGTACTTTTATATTTGATTGACATATTAAAATGTAAAAAAAAAAATGACCAAGGCAACGGAACCCCTTGGCTCGTCACTGCTTAGTCATTAGCTTAGCTACTTCCCAATGACTCTACTCGTATGTATTAATAAAATTCGTAGTATTAATTTGAATATAAAAATTATTTTTCAAAATCAGTCATGACTTTGTGTCTTTTTTAAACTTTTTTATACGGGGAAAAATAACTCTTAGATGTTATAACATGAATGTATTTTCCGGACACTTCTTTTCTTTGAAATGGGTATTTATTTTTTTATTCTTAAACTTGGTTTGTTTTTGTTTTTTTTTTTTTTTTTCAAGACAAAAGTTATAAAATATATAAAAATATATTCACTCAATAATAAAAACCATAAAAATATTAAATGGATTTTTAACTTATTCATCTATTGACATTTTTTTTTTATAGGTTTTCATAGACGTAGATGTAGGTGTAGGTGTTCCGTTGCTTCTTATTAAATACATGTCTATCTACATTTTTTTCAACTAAGATCTTCATCAAAGACATTTTGACATTGTAATGAGTCAAAATGACTTTTAACATGAATTATGACCAAAATGATATTATAAGAATAATAAATTGTTATGACGTCTGACTAGTGACAACATTTTCATTAAGAAACATACAAGATTTTTTTTTTTTTTTTTTTTTTAACCAGTAAAATCCATAATGGAAAATATTGATTTAAACCACTGTGACGGGAGCTTATTGACTTGAATGTCAAGGTTGCGCAAATCTAGTGAAGTCTGCATTTGTCAATTTACATTTATTCAAAAACTTGTTCCAAATATACATTTTTTCCATTTTAAAATTATAATAATTATAAAAAAAAAAAACACCTGAACTATAAAACTATATATAAACATATATACATATTTACCTATATCTACATATATGATACATATATTTATTATTGATTTGTTAATACAAATATAACAAGACAAAACTTACTTACTTTGCTGAATAAAATTCCAAAAAATAGGTCAGAAACTTTTTATTTTTCATGATTTAAATTAGTTTTTACATTGTTGTTGTTCGAAATGTAAGCAAATTTTAATTTCATATTTAATTTCAAACAAATATTGTAAATTAATCCAAATATTTATAACAATATCTTTAAAAACGGGGCTACAAAAGACAAGAGAAATGTTTTTCCCAAGACAATTCGAACTGGGAGAAGAGAGAGAGAGAGAGAGAGAGTCCTTGCTGTTACAGTTTTCGCCCATGATATACCTCGTGAGTGTTACGCATAGTCACATAATTTTTTTTAATATACTCGTATTTCATGTATATCGATAGTCTTTCATTGTAACGCATTGGCTACAGGTTCTAATATGTCTCACGCCATAATAAAATTATAAAAAATTATGTATATAAAATTCCTGTGTGCGTGTTTGGTGACTCTTCTCTTCCTAAACGGATTGATCGATTTTGATGAAATTTTTGTTGAAAATTTATAGAGTCTATTGGATGATTCTTAGCTACATTTGAACACGGCACATAGCATAGATAATTATGTCAATATTAATACAAATTTCTTTTTTGGGATGGAGAGAAAAAATAAAGTGTTTATTAAATAAACAAAATGATAAAATTTGTTGAAAATAAATTTACATTTACATCGCTTTTATTTCAAACAAAAATTTGCAATGAAAAATCATAATAAAGTCTTTCTTTAGTTAACCACTACACAAAATTTTTAGAAGCTTACAGCTGAGAGGATCAGGGATTAATCTCCGATACCGACCATCATCATATGCAGCATTTTTCTTATCAGAATCGATGTTAGTACTTATAACATCAAATTGGTTGTCCAGTGTATCAGGTTTGCTACAAATTTGTATAAAAATTTAATTTGAAATATATTTTTTTAATCATACAAATAACAAGAAAAGATTTTTACCTGATAAGGCGATTTTTATATTCCTTCATGATTTCTGGAGCAATTACATTCATTAAACCAGCAGAAACTAAAGCGGAAAGGGCAACCATTATGTTTGCTACCAAAAGCTGCAAGAATTTTCAATTAGTGGATTAGTATAATTCAATTTTACATTCTTTACTAGAATGTTTATTGAAATTAATTAATTAGAATCCATCCTAAGAGAGTCCTACTCTCAAGGCTTACCAGCTTTACAGAATTAACCATATTGCTAAAGGTAGCTGAATATGAAAATCAAGACTGAAACATTACATTCAAATAAACTACTATTTAAGGAATTAAAATCACTTTCCTTTCTATAATGAAAAATCAATTAATATAATTTGATTTGTAATACAATAATTACATTAAAATATAATTTTCAATAATGAAATATTCTACACTTGGATGTCATACAATTTATTATGAATTCTACTATATTAAATTGTCTTAATACGGTTAATTGCTTGTCATATTAAAAAAAAAAAATATAAAAAAAGACTAACTTTAATGTTAATGTAAAATGCTATTCACGCCCCTGCTAGTAGTCCGAGGGTCTTGATATAGTTTATATGGTTGGTGGATATCGGTCAGAAACTACAAGTGTTCATATTTCAAGTCGATAGTATGAAAAACAAAAAAGTGTTTCTAATAAGAATTCTCATTCATTGATTCCGACAAATGTATTGCGTATGAGGGTTAGTCCTTGCATTCATACATACATACAGACAGACACACAGACAGACGGAAATGGCAAAATCAACTAGTCTCGTCGCGCGAGTATAAAAAGAAAAAAAAAATCATATTTTATATACACATATGGATATCCCTTTGTTTAAAAGATGTAGTACGCTTATTTTTGCTGAAGACACAGATCCCTGTCCTCATATTTCTATCAATGGAAAATTAAAGTAAATGCAGATAAAACTAAAGCAATCTATGTTACAAGAAATACAAAGTCAGTCCTTTAGTTAAGCGGCGAGTTTTAACTTAATAACTCCAACATTAAATGGGGAAATTCAATTGAGAATCTGGATGTTGTTCTCTATGAAAAAGTTATTATTCAGTGAGCATAGTATTAGTAAAACCCCTGGTCAAAATCAATAAGACTGTTCGCATCTTATACCCGTTGATCAATCGCAGATCAAAACTCTCAATTTAAAATAAAATAAAATAAAATAAAATAAACTAACTACTTATCTATAAATCAATACTTTTACCTATTATATTACATTACTATTATACTATATGGTGGCTGTGAAAAGACTCAGATAAGACAATTGCAGATTGCCCACAAAAAATGTTTGAAAATATTATATGATCGAATCTACCATATTTCTATGCAACAAATCTTTTGCATATAAAAGAAAATATTGAAATGTGCTACCAGTAAATTTAGGCAAAAAATACTAACGTTGGCTATGCCGAATAATAATGACATCAAGGCATTTCTCTCCTTTATCAATATTTGGGGCTTTCCAAAATTATACGACACCAAAAAAAAAAAATTCTTCTCTTTAGCCTTGCCAATTCTATAATGTTTACAATTAAAGAAAAAAATAAAAAAAAAAAACATAATGAAAAAATAAAATCTACTTAATGGTTGTACGTACCTATTTTTTTTTTTTTTTTTTTGGTAAAAAGCCTTACATTTCCTTCAAAAACTGATACATTGACTCATGTATCAATATCATGAGAAAAAAGCAATTGAATCAAATTTTCAATCTAATCAAATGAATCGTCTTGAATCTTCTGTGATCTCGATAATGTCATTGGAATTATTTCATATTTTTCCTTTGAAGTGATTTCGCAGAATAATTCTGGTTATATTTTGATAAATTTGTAAAATTCTAAACACGAAATATTGGCTTTCACGGTTCAAATCGATTTCAATTTTTCTACACTTAAACGACTTTTTTTTAAGTGTCCAATTATTGTATACTGCGGAAAATACTCGCTCTACTGTTGCGATTGTTCCAGGTAAATAAACTTAGTGTAGAATGTCAATAATGTGGACATCTTTTTTTTTAATATTTTGTGAATAAAAGAATTTTGAATCATGATTTGAAACTTCTGGTGGAGCATCCGATTGACTTAAACATTTTTGTATATTTTGATAGGCCCAAACATCTTCAATTGCTGTTGCTGTATTTGTGTCCAATGTCGATTTGAAATGTGATATTATTAATTGCCTGGAGGAAGTTATAGTGATTGCATCTACTAAGTATATCCGATTTTCTACAAAAACAAAACTGGACTTTTAAGCTACTGATAGAGTAACCAGCCTACTGCAGCCAAGTTTTTGGTTTTCCTCTTTTTATTTAAAAATTCTTTTCAAACATTTTAAAAACTATAAAAACGCAGTGTGAATGCAGTACGAACTCAGTACAAATGGTAAAAAAATGCAGTACGCAAATTCTTTCCTTTTATCAATTCCAAGTCTTGAATTAAATAATAAAGTAATTTTATTTGTTGAAATACTCCATTTCTTCATGGTTAAGTGAAATTCTAAGATTTAGTGAACTTTCCGACTTAGAAGAACATTTTTATTCTTGGTTTTTGTTTGTAAGCAATGAAAAACTATTAATTTATATTGCAGTTAAAAGAGAGATTTCTTATACGACTCACAAATTTATAATGCAGATGAGTCTGCTAATTTTTTATTTGGTATTACTTCCTGAATCACACTTTGTTATATGATAAAGAAAAATCTGCTCCAGAAAGAAAAATTGTTAAACGGACGGGTTGCATTATTTCAGAATGTTCCACTCTTCCAAAAATGTTGGAGGTCTTTATTCATACTAAGCTGAATTCAATCTGTAATAGTAATAGTCAAAATTATTCCACTGAATGCATAAATTGGATGGACCAAACCGTCATTAGAATGAGCAAAATATTGTATTAATGTCATTTAATTGGAAAGGGTGATGAAGATAACAACGAGGCTTTCAATTCCTTCACATTGAAATATGCATGCGTTCTCCTCAAAAATTTTTGGGAAAAACTTTGAGAGGAAGTTATTAAAACTTACTTACTTAGTTGATGAAAATAAAAAAGTATTGTTTCTGTATATCGATAATAATATGAAATGCTGAAGCACTTATTTATTTAAAGAAATGTGAAGGAAAAATGTTGTACAATTAATAAAAAATATTTTGAAAAATTAGAAATTTTTTAATTTTAATAATTTTAGATTGATTGAATGTATCACTTGAAAATTAAATGTTTAGGCATCAAATGTTGAAATTCTTCAGAAATTACTGTACAAACTGCTGCGCTGTGATATGTCAGAGACTTTACTATCATTCACCGAGCCATGAAAATTGTAACGTCAGTTGCAGCAATAGACAAATCTAATGATAATCAATAGGCAAACCACCTTTTGGACAACAGCAGACACACGCGTCACATGAAAAGGCAACATCCTCTAGAACTCCCGTCCCACTTCCCGAACGAGTTATGTCCATATGTCCGTCCTTATGTCTGTCCGTCTGCATGTCTGTATGTATGCAAACTAGTCCCTCAGTTTTTGAGGTAGAAAGCTGCACGGAGAAATAATAAACATAGAAATGCTATAAGGAATAATTTAAATTTTTAAATATTGGATTTCAACTTGGCAACCAGTTAATTATAATTTATAAAAGTCATGACTTTTTTATTACTTTTTTTTTTATAAATGAAATAAATAGATATTAGATATTAATACATAAATTTATTTCATTCATTTCCGGACACTTCATTTGTTTTAAATTTAGATTAGTGGTTCTTTTTTTTCATAACCAAGTTTTTCAAGTTAGAAATTAAGTTAAATCTAGTGGAATCTGCTTTTAACAATTCAAGCTCAAAAACATTCACCATAAGTATATTCAAAAACTTGTTCGAAATGCAAGATTTTATTTTGCAAATATTTCTTAACTATTTTAAATTTATTATTGCAAAAACCTGCCCGATATGTTGAACTGTAACTTATAAATAAAAATATTTGCATTTAAAAAAAAAAAAAAAACATTGATTGTTAATGTAGAATATATGTTTACTATTTATTTTAATTAGCATTTCTTTTAGATAAAATCTATTTAGCATAGTTGAGTCATTCATTCATTCATTCATTCATTAAGCGACAGAAACAAAGAATACAAAATTGATTAAATAAATATGCATGAATGAATTAAACAAGACAATATACGAGTACGTGCGCTTTTGCTTACTATCAGTAGAAATCGATCATATTCCGGTTGAAATCATCAGTCATTTTTAATTACAATAGATTTTTTTCTTGTTTTATTTACCAAATGTAGTCGAATATCCCATGACAGGTGATTCCGCTGCGGTTATTCTGGTATTCATCATCGATAAACAGTCATTTTAAAGAATAAATCCTATTAATGAATTTCTATAGGGGAAAATAAATTCCGTCAAAGTTAGATTTCTTATGAAAACATTAAACAAAAAGAAATTGTATTAATATTCGTCCATGGTAAGTGCGTTGTGACAAAAATATGTTGCTACTACTATGCCAGCTAAAATGCTAATAGAGATTTTTACTTAAAGATACAAAAAAAATAAGATTTATTTTGAGAGAATTCTTATTATTTTATTTATAACAATTTCTAAGCCATTTACAGCTCAGATGATAGTTTTACTTCTATCAAAGGAAATCTACAAAACACTCTTAATAATTTGTTTATGTTATTCACAAATTGTAAGAAGAAATTGCATGCAAGAAAATCTAAGAAGTGCAAGGCTTTTGTTTTTTTGAAAAAAATTATAATAACAAATTGAGCAATAGCGCCAAACGCCTTCAGCTCAAGGAGAAAGTTAGAAAGGATGGGTGGAAATTAGAAAAGTGCAGGACCAAACTTGAGCGAGAATCGAACTCGCGACTCTACCCAACAAAGTTCTATCCTCATAGTTGATATAAAAACTCTACATACATAAAATACCTTGGACTACATTTCGACTCGAAGTTAACATTCAATAATCATATTGGCAAAACAGTAGACAACCTAAACAAAATAATTTGCATCCTTTTTTTTACCCTTTTATTAACCGAAAGTCTGCATTAACTATCACTTTTATATAAAAATTAGTGTTTTAAATTGTTTGTATGTTATGCGCTGTCACACCACTCCTCTGATTGCATTGAAATTTTATGAATGTGTATGGTTAGTTCCCGATTTGAACATAGAATATATTTGGTTCCGATTAAGGTTGCAACATCGGCATCGATGTATCGGAGACATCGATGTATCGGTTAAAAAACCTCGATGTTTTTCCTTAAATTATAATAAATTAAATATAAATCTATACTAATATTATAAAGAGGAAAGATTTGTTTGTTTGTTTGTTTTTTTTTTTTTTTATTTTTGTATCAAAAATTTGCGAAACAAGATCGAGAGATTTGTTTGATAGGCCAACAGGGGGAAGCGATGCTAAGAAAGTCGGGTTTGTCTAGTATCTAATATTAGTAATATATTTCAATTGTAAATCGATTGTGAGCTCACTCTGTATATACAAAATATTTGTTTTGAGGGAAACAAATAAATAATTTTTAAAGTAATAAAACATTCAATTTCTATTAAAATATTGCAACGGCTTGGCTTAGTCTCTAAGTTGATGCGGATTCTTATAAAAGAATCTTTCGATCTATCAAACTAATAATCTAAGATATTTCAATTTATTCATTATTTTGGTGAGAATGCTAATAAACTTTATGAACTATTCTCTTATATCTAAAGAGAATAAATGAAATAATTAATTGTATTATTTTTTTTTGTAGCATCTTCAATTGATTTTCACTATTTCTCTCTCTCCATAAACTTCGATTAATTTCTTTAATATAAATTAATTACTCAAATATTAAATTATTTCAATATTTACTTATATTACTTCAAAGCTTATTATTTGTGAAATACATATTACTAACTCTTATGAAATAGTTTCACCTTTTTATTTAAAGAAAAAATAACTCACTAATAAACTAAAAATAAAATATGCCAAGTTGACAGTCTTAAAATGTGGTGAACTTCTATTTTTTTCAGAAAATTGTGTTATATACTTTTAGGTGCTAATATTAGTTTGTTATAAAGTATCTAGATACATGGCAATGTGTTGCATAGAAGAAAGCAAAATTGTCAAAATTACCGAACGAGGCAATAGCCTGCATCCCGCCCAGATGCCCAGATAAATACTATTGAAATTTTATTGGCCTTTGTAAAACGGAACCTGGGCGCATATGAAAATCCTTCACATTGTGTTACTGGACCAATAGAGTTCCACAAAAAAAAAACAAACTAACAATGGCCACGCAACTATCCAAATGCTGGTGCAGGGCATGTCCAGAAGCATTGAATGTGTTAAAAACAATTAAGTATTTTGGAAAAAGTAATATTTTTAAAATTTGCAATAAGCGATAAGACACTCAAGTTCATAATTGCCCCAGTGAGGTACTTTTATTGTTTTTGTACCGCTAAATTCTAAAATTTTCTTTCTTTTTTTTAAATTGATGAACTGACACTTAAAGGATTTCGTAATGTGTTCAACGACTCGATTACAAGCACATGGCCTTTTGTAGCCTTTTTTGCACGAGGTGATTCAATCTTCCAAGGACAAATGGTTTATTCAGTGCATTTGCACTGCGGGAAGTACCCAGAAAGGCGGATATTGTGAGTTCAGTATCGGAATCGGGTACAGCAGCTGATCATGGAATCTGACTTAGAATTTTCCGAAGTACTATGCTGGAATCTTTATAAAGGACACCTTCTACACGCCTAGGTAAATTGGGTGTTGGAAAGAAGTTCGATGGCCACTCGGGGAATGTGGCTGTCAAACGTTTGATTCTCATCGATGATTCTATAGTGCAGAGCAATAAAATAAGTACAATTATCAAATTGCTACGCAATGCTGAAGTACACATACGCATTGCTAGTCCCATACTATATGGGCATCAATATACCAATGCGAGAAGAACTCATAGCCAACAATTTGAATGCTGAGCAATTGGCACATTATGTTGGTGACAATTCTTTAACCTATATTAGAGAACAGGGTCTTGTGAAGACTGTGAAACTCAATCGAAAATCATCAAATGCCAAGAATACAGATAATGTCGCTATCTGAGCCGATAATTGATGTGAGCAGACCTTTATATCTTACACATTGACAGCGTGAGACATATTGTTATCGTTCATGAGGACAACACTCCAACCCAGCACAGGGTCCTGGACGCATAACCACCACTCATAGTGGCGCTGAAGGACAAGTCAGAGTGATTGATATCAAAACGAATAATGGAACCATACGCCGATTCATTTGTAAGATCGCTTCGCTTCCACAACATAATTTAGCTAGAACATACAAAGGATCGTTCAACAGGCGGAGTATGTTGTGGAAACAGTAAGAATTCTTATAAGATATTTTGTACATAAGCATCTAGGTTTATTAAAAAATGTTTTATCAGTCAAGAAGAACATGTAAAAAAATATTTGGTGAATCGAGAAAAAAAAAACGTCAAAGCGAATGGTTGTGTCCACTGCAAAAACAAAGACATTAGTTTTTCTATTTATTAAATTGTACTGAAGGGTTAATATACTGGTGATTTGTCCGACGACTTGATTTGATGGTAATGTAATAGTAAATTGACAATTCTTTCGCTACATAAATTAGTAGTTGTAGGGCAGACAAATCGAATTCCACACAAAAACTTTGAGACACAAAAATAGATTTATAGATTAAGTAAAAAGTGCGGTCTCCAATGGACCTATTGTAACAACTTTCGTAATCACAGTACCTCCAATATCAAAATAATCGTCAGGAATTTCAGAATCCTCCTCGGAGACAAGCCTGGGATATCATTTGGTTCTGGGGTCCCAGGGGGTCTGGTCCAGATTAGACCCTCATAGTGGCAGTAGAACATGATCTGCTGTTTCCTTCTCTTCATTGCACAGTCTACATTGATCATTGCAACTGAAACGCATATTGAGTAGATGTTTCAACACTCCGCAGTGACAAAAATTTTCCGTCTATTAATTTTTAGATGAATCTTTTTATTATTATTTTCTTGGATTGTAATTGTCATCGGCAAATTTGGAATCCTCCTAAATCTTCATTCCAATGATTATACTAAATTTATAAGCTTTTTTCATTTAGTTCCATGTAGAGATACTTTTAGTGTTTTTCATTATAAATTCAAGATTTTTAATATTGTAAATAAAAAAAAAACATCAGTAAAATAACATTTCAAATGCTTTATTGTATTTTTATCATTTTTTTTTTTAAGGTTTATTTTTTAATTTTTATAGATATTTTAGATTATATAAGTATAATAAAATAATTCAGCATATTTATTTTTTAGTTTTAGTTTTTAGTTGAGTAAGATTTAGTGTAGAGCAGTAGCAAACTATATACAATTGTTCTTAAAGCGATTTTATAATTTTTTTTTTATGTGTTTCTTCTATTTCTTTTAATTTTTATGATTTTTTTTTGTTTATTTTTTTTTTTTTTTTTTTTTTTTTAAATATAAAAATCTACAAGCAAAATAAGCAAGGAGCATAAGAAGAGATATACTGAGAGAGAGAGAGAGAGAGAGAGAGAGTCTAGTTAGAGAAAGATTAGTGAGTAGTATATGGTATAATAATAATAGATTAAACAGATTAGAGAAACTGATAGATTTAGTTAGACAATCAAAGAGATACTTTTCATTATTCTGTATGTATTTCAAAATTATAAAACTAATTAACATGTACACGTACTAAGTATCTATCGATAGATCGATAGATCGATAGATAGATAGATAGATCGAAACTAAGTTGCTAAAAGGGTGGGCATAATAGTTGGCTGAAGAGATTCACACACCAACCAACCAATAAAGAAACCAAACCCATAATTCCTGAACCCATCATCTTCATCCATCAATATCATATTTCCAAAAGTGAGATAAATAATAATAAAAAACAAGGAGACAAAAAATATTACAAATTTACAAAGAGAAAAACTTACAAAACTAAAATAATAAAATACAAAAAAAAAAAAAAAAAGAAGTAAACAAAAATCAAACACTGAAGATCACACAAAAGGCTCTTAAAAACTAAGCTAAGATAATTTAGAATAATCGCTTCAAATTCCTCAAAATGTTGTCGTAGCTTAATCAGTTATTTTAGAATATAATTTTTTTTTTTTTTTATAAAATAATATCGTAATCGCGTATTGATGTGAATGATCCACACTATATGCTCACTTCGTTAATTCTGCTCCTCCACAGGATGGAGACTTGTTGCAGTATTTGTTTGATTAATATTGACCGAAGTAGTCGTCGTCGTTGCTGCCGATTCATTATTCACTCCCACAATTGCTTTGCACATGACCATCCTGACTCCGGCAAGGAAGTCTGTCACGTAACATCATGTGGGTCTCGGTGGTGCTGTTGCTTTGCGTGCAACATTTGGTGGTGGTGGCGGTGCGCTACGCATGCGTGGCACTGGTTTCATATCATGGGGTTTTGGCAATGGCGATGGCTTCTGTTGGCCTTGCAATGACATTTTCATTTGTTGTGGGTGTTGGTGTTGATGTTGATGTTTCTCGCCAATGCCAAGTTTTGGTTGTGTTGTAATGACTTTTGGTATTGCGCCAAAGTTTTGCTTTTGCTTAGCCGCCGCCATGGTTTTGCCTTGTATAATGACATCGGTGTCGCCACCCTCAGAGGATACTGAATCGTATGATGAAGGCGTTGGTGAATGATGACGATGTGTTGTATAGACATGTGCCTCAACATGGGCATGACTTAAATGATCTTCAGCATGTACATCTTCGTCATCATCCTCCTCATCATCGTCACCTTCATCATCATCGTCGTCATCATCGTCATCCTCTTCCTCCTCCTCGAGCATCGTACGAAATTCCTGTATAGAATCATTGAGCGCCCAAAGTTGTGACAACAGAGAGAGATCCAATTGACGTAGGCCATACTGCAATAGAAAGAGTAAAACAAAAAGAAAGTCAATTTAAGATCAAGAAAAATTAAAATTAAAATGAAATGAAATGAAATCAAATCAAATATGCTGTATGCATCAAAAACTATGTTGAAAACGCGTTCTAGTCTTGTCACGCATGCGTGTTTATTGTCTCATGATGATGTTCATTTCTTGTTTCAGTCCACCAACGCGTTAATAATTTATTTATTTGCTTTATTTTAACTTGCAACTTTCGAATGCCGAACTGCCTTCAAAGACTACTATGATGAATACAACGGACGTCATCATCATCATCATCATCATCATCAACAGGAATGCTTAGTTTATGTTAATTTTCAATGATTGACAGTGCCACCCATCAACAAAGCAGAACGCCAAGTCTTTATAATGGAAAAATATCAAGTTAAATACTAGTGAAGGGAATTAGGAAGGCATAGACAATGTTTTAGATGAAGTTAAAGCGCCTGTGGTGATTTCAAGCGGAAGAAGTTCATATTCATGTTGCACAGTGGACAGAATTGTAATATTCTCTGTATATATTTGTCTTTTCAAAATATCATTCATTCAATCAATCAATTAATTAAACTAATTATAATTAAATCTATAAAATATTTTAATGATGCTTAATTTCAGTTTTATCTTCTCTTCTCTTCAACATATTCTTATCCCTTTGAATTGAAAAAAAGAATCACACATTGAACTTGTTTGATCTTCTGTGGAGTGAATCGATTGATCAAAGTGCCTCTTTAAAGCCATCAAATCCATCATAATTTAAATTGATTAGAATATTTATGAACACCAAATGATCAATTCAGTTAAAATTTAATAGATTTTTCATGGTTGATTTCATTTGATGTGATGTGATGTAATATAATCAAATTAATAGATTCTAATCAGATTAATACTATAATCATCTTCAATCATAACATCGCTCATCAATAAATGAAAAATAAACAAAATATTTATGGGAAATGGACAATGGATCGTTGAAAATTATGTCAAAGACAATTTTAGATTTTGGGGAGATTAGAGAAAGAATCATTTCTGTTTCATTACAACATTTAATTTAGTAGAATCATGAATTTCTGTATTTCACTGGATTTAATACTCAACTTATTATTGTAATTAGATTATTATGCATCTTTCATTTAGAAATCTCTTATACTTTTCAAAATAAATAGAATATTTCAGAAATAAAATGGACTATTTTATGAATATTTGGATATTTATGCAAAGTTATAAGTCTCTGATATGTCGACAACCAAAGAATACCAAGCGATCATCGGATGAAAATGAACAGCTACATAGAAAGATTCCATCCCTGAACCAAGCGCTGGAACATTGCCATCAATGCCACCAAGAAAAGGCGACTGTCCAGTTGTAACTTACAACTCATGCATCATTCCGCAGTTGGATCAAATCCGTTATCTTGGTCTGATATTGGAAAAACCCTTGGGCAAACAAACGAATGCGTTCGCATTCGTCCGCCTTGTGTGCACATAAGTAGCTTAACATAGCAGGCGCATACAAAAGCTTAAGATGTTGAACTGACTCCTCCGCCCTTCAAATAAACTATCGTTAAAGAATAAAAGTTTAATATACAAACGAGTATATGCAACTGGTGGCATCAGCTTGGTGTTACGACATATAAATATGGAGCACATTGTCAAATTGTGCCAAAATAAGATTCTCAGAAGAATCATAAGTGCCCCTTGGTTCGTCAGAAATGCCACGCAGCACAGAGACCTTAAGAAGCTAACAGTAATGGAGATAACCAGTCATTTTGTTATAAAGCTTCAGATGCATCCCAACCCAGTGACGTTCACCCTTAATCGCCTCTTAACAAGACTTAGAAAGAAAAGGCTACACCAGCATGATTTCCGCCTAAGAAGGAAATAACAATCTTCATCTACATCTCAGTATATTTCAATTCCAATGTCTCTACTAATATTAATTGATTAATGTGCCCCCTAGTACTTCTAATTGAAATGTTATGCCAACATTTGGCTCTAACAAAATCCACTCTAAATGAGGAACTGATAAATGTTAAATTTAAGATTTTACAATAAGAAGGTCAACAAAAGAATCAATCTCATTCCACTGTTCCTCAATTGAATAAATTTCTCCATCGCATTTATGATAATTGAAATATTTCGCCAATGGCGACTAAATTCGTTGGAGGTTCCAGAGCGGCAAGGCTCCCGGTTTATTCAGAAATTTGCTAACTTTATTGCTATAAACTAAAATGCTAATGGAAGAAGTCAATGTAAAGCATTAGAGATGATCAAATTTTAATGTGCTTACTAACATCAATTGATTCATTTGCACTTCCCAATTTACAATATATTTAACTAGCGCATTCGGCCCCCGAAGTGATGTTAGTGCGTGATTTTTATAATCATTCTTCCTATCATAATTGTATTGTAACGACACTTTGGTCATGTAGTTAACATTTGGTTATGTAATTGGGGTAATTGGTTAATATAGTTCAATACTTTGATTTTGAAAAATTATGGAAATTATGGAAATTTTTGGTCCGATCCACACCAAACTTCACTTAAACACTCTCAACACTATGCTAGAGATTTCCTGAAAGTCATCATCAAATCGGTCCATTGGTTTTTGAGTCCATAAGGAACAGACACACAGTCATAGTTCCATTTTTATGTATAAATATGTTCTGTCGACATTTCCCTGTAAAATATTCAAATCTAAATGGTGAAATGATGCTTTTGAAATTTTAGATTTTCAGAAAATCACCAAAGAAATCATTTCAGTTCCACTGTATCTACACTAAGATCAATTGATTCATTTGCCCCTTTATATTTATAATTGAAATGTTATGCCGGCAATTTGCCTGCAAAGCATTCATTGAAAACAAATCTAAATGGGAAAATGAAAGAATTTCTAACACGCCCAAATTGTTGTAAATGTAAAGAAAATACAAAAAAAAAAAAAAACAAAAACATCTAAAGAGAAGAAACTTGAGTTGTAAAAACTTAGTAGTATGTAGTTTGTTGTTGTTGTTGTTGTTGTGTGTGTGTGTGTGTGTGTGTGTGTGTGTGTGTGTGTGTGTGTGTGTGTGTGTGTGTGTGTGTGTGCCATTTGGAAAGTGCCCAAAAACATTTTCACTAAATATTATTTTTTTTTGCGCATGCTGACATTTCCCTTCAGCATCCATCAATGTCTGTGATAAAATCGGCAATTTGTTCGCTTCCAACTTCCATCAATGCGTCCGTCGCATTGCACGTCTACGTTTCGTCTACTATAATATTTTCGCTTGATGGTAGTTCAAACTGCAATCTTTTGACATTTAACCAATAACAACAACAGCACTGCAACAACAGCAGCAATAACAAATGTTTAGTGACATTTCTTTAACGCTTCTTGTTGTGTGATTAGCATAATATTGTATTTTGGGGTTTGCCCCCGTTTGATGTTTGAAACTTTAAAGAAATACCATTGCAACATATGAAAAGTTGCCGTTAATCGAATGAAAAACCACAACATCAATAATAGTAAGTGTATCTACTACAACAATAAGAAGAGTATTTATAGCAACAATAATGACAACAACATGCATCAAATCGAATTATATATTTTGCGGCAAACGCGTTTGAAAAAATCATAACATCAAATTAAATGAATCTTTAAAGCCTTTTGCAGTTAACGCAAATGACTTGACTTAGCCCGTTTTCAGCGCTTGTGGCCAAAATGAAAGTACCAACCAAATGCAAACGCAAACGCAATGCAACACTCATTCTTCATTCTCTTCATCTTCATCTTCATCTTTGTCTATCTATCTATCTAAGTATCTGTCTGTCTGTCTGTCTGTCTGTCTGTCTGTCTGTCTGTCTGTCCATTGAATCTGTCTGTCTATCTATTTAACTCTCTGTGTCTTGTGTCTTTGCTATATGTGTCTATCTACTGTTTGTCTGTCTGTTGGTATGTTGTCAGACTTTTTGCCGCTCTCGTGTCTTGTAGGAAGGAAAAATCTCATTTGTCAATTAATATCGCTGCATAATATCTGCGCACTAAGTTTTTTTTTTCCAACTTTCTGCACGCGTTTACAGTTTCTTAGATCCAACTTCATTTCTTCTTTCCTTCCATCATTCCTTTCTTCATTTGTTCATTTATTTCTCTGTTGATTCGTTCATAACCTCACTCACCACTGACTTATTCACTATGCCGACCGACTTTGTCGCAGCATTTGCCATCTGATATGATGTCGCGCGGTTTTAATGCCAACCAAACCAAACCAAACCAAACCAAAGAAAACCAAAACAAACTAAAACCAAAACCAAAAGAAAAAAAAAACCATGAAACCAAATGGCGTTTAATATGTATCTCGTCGCTCTTAAGCTTAAAGAAAATGCCTTCTGAAGTTTGAATATGAGTTGGCAGCAGCAGCCGCTGTCTGCCATTTTCATTTAATCCTTTCAAGTGAGAGTTAACTTAATAAAGTTGTTGTTGTTGTTGTTGTTGTTGTTGTATCTGTGTTGTTGCCAATGTAGCTGCCACATAACGGTTGTTGTTGTTGTTGTTATTTCAGCTTATTTGTATTAATTTTTCATTGAATAGTAAGTAAAGTAAGTAGAAGATACTTTGTGTTATAAGACAACATTTTAAACAGGAAGAGACATGCCAAGTCATTATGCATATTCTAATTGAATTGAAAATATCTGCTCACTCAGTCAGCTTTGGTATGCATTTCTTATTTTCTTTTCTTTTCTTTTCTTTTTTTATTTCTTTTTTCTTTTATTTCTATTCATTCATTGGCAATCTTGAAAAGGAAATCCTATAGAGAGTAACAACAACAGTGGGAGAAGATTAAAGAAAAATTGATAAAGATATGTTAGATACTTTTTATACAAGATTATATTTTTTAAAGTTCCTCATTCAAAACGAATCTTGAATCTTATCAAAATAAGTAATTATAAGTGATTCAATAAGACTGATTGGATATTTTTGTATATGCATCCGAATAGGAATCACGTCTTTTATGAGCTGATTTTTATAAACAGAATGTTTAATTTCAATGTCTACTACTCTGTGGGCTATGACATAAAATAAATGTCTATTGCATAAAAAATGTCCTGATCTGTATAATGGGTTGGGTTTTGGTCACTCGGAAACCTTTTTGAAACCTTGGTTAGAATGTTTTGCCATAATCAAATCAAATATTCATTCATTCATTTCGCTTATTATAAAACTTCTAGAATGTTACATTATTTATTTCTGAATACCTTATAGCTCGGCACTTTGACAAGATACTCGTTATGATTAAAATTCTCCTGAAAATGTATATAAAAAAAAACAGACTTCTTTATTAAAACTGACATCCAAGACTCAAAGTGAGATAGTCGTTTCAATTTATAGTAGTCACTATAAGTCGGGTCATGCACAGTTCCATCGCATGGATGTTGAGAAAGCATTAGCTTTTCTGTAAAATAGAGTTGTGTTAGGAGATTGTCCTCTATCTGTCGTTGATAGCCAAATTAGATTCCTCGTAATACTCGAACCACCTTAGCTCATTTGAGGCCGTGCTTGTCTCTTATCCTCGAATGGGTCTCTCTGACAACAACCGCTGTCCGCAGTGTGGTGGTTCACTGTACAACATGGTTCACCTTTTCCACTGTCAAAATAAACTGACCCAATTGACTCCCATTCTCCATATAAATGGCTTAGTTGCTAGGACTTTTTACATGGTTGTGCTCTACCTTTTACTTGAATCCATTTAATATTAATCATCTTATTCATAGGGCTGACGATCCCACATCCCTGAGTCGCGATGCTAGCCGACTGCCAATAGCCCAACACATGGATAGCGTGATAGCTTTAAAGGGAGTCTCGGCAAGACGATCCCGTCTTCTCTAAGCCGCTGCGCATGTCGACTGTCCACAGCCAACCGTACAGACAAACAAAAGCGCTAGACAACTGAAGCAGAGCTATGCTCTGTGGACGAAGACTATCCTAAACTTATGTGAGAAACGTAGACGTTGGTGTACAAACTATTGACTTCTAAGAAATGCATTCAGAAATGATGTTTCTACAGGCAAAATATATTTTTTGAAATTGAGATCTATTAGTCTTTCTGACGCGTATCGATCAATAAGACAGACTCCCATATAAAGAATATCTGTTAATGATGGAAATGGAAGCAAATCCGTGTCAGAACTAAGGAGCTTTCAATTCTCAATCTACCTTAGTCGAACTTTCAGAAAAAAAAAATCTTACAATTTATTTGATTAAATTTGATAAATCAAACGACATTAGACATCGTAGAAAGCGACAATATTTTCTGTTGGTTTTTGCAGTGAAAAGGTCTAAAGATTGATTGATACAATTTCATATCGAGTCAAATCTGTTATATTGGTAACATTTTAAGGCAACTCTAAAAGTGAAAAGAAAAGAAAACCATCAAAGTCTATGGAACAACATTCTTTAAAATACAAATCTTTTCTGAGATACATACAAAGATTTAGAAAATTGTATTAAGATTAATCAGTAATCATATCAAATATAAACGAAGAACTTGTATAAAAGTTAGAAAAGAACACATTTGTAGGACTTTTATTGTAATGACATTTCATATTATTTTATCAAAGTCACTCATATGGCCATGTTCTTGAGGCATGAAAAACATTCACACTTAGCAAATTAATTCTTTGCTAAAATAGAAACAACCAACTAAACAAATAAAATCCAATTAAAAAAAAAAATTAAATAAAATAGAATGAAATGAAATAAAATATAAAAAAAAAAAAAACTATCAAAGTTAAATAAAAACATGAAACATCATTTGAAATCAATGTTAATGTAGAATTATATTCTAATTAACTGAATGACAAAGGCCTGCCGACATCTATGACAAGCAACATTCTTTCTTTCCTATTTTCCCAAGAACAACAAGTGCACAATTTATATTATAAATGTGAATATTTAATAAAAATTTTAATTATAAATAATAATAAAAAAAAATATATATTAATAAACTATTTTCAAATAGAACAATACACACACCCACATGTGACACGACATGAGTTTGTATCTCCCAGTATTGGCAATAAGTAAAAAATGCAATTAGTTTTAAGTTTCCTTCTTAGGCGTTCAACAAAACAAAAAGGCAATGACTGTACAAAGTAGGAAAATCAGCAGCAGCAGCACGCCTAAGCCAAACCACCAAAGAGCGGCTTTGGCACACTTATGACAAATCATAGTACATACGACTACAATACAATATTTCCGCATTGATATACAAATGCATATAGAATTCTCTATAAAAAACTATTCTAATAAGTTGACAAGCTCGCTGACAGCAATTACAACAGGAGAAAATGTTCTTCTTGCAACAGCAACAGCAACAACAACAACAACAAAAAACAAGTAACAAACAATGCGCTTTTGTGGTTCAAATGACTTAAAGTGCACATTTCTTTGTTACTTTGGTTAAGTTCTTTTCCAGATACACACACACACACACACACACACACACACACACATAACATAGTAATATATTGTAGATACACATTTACTTAAGTATCTCAATAGTTGTTAGTTATTAATGTGTTCTGTTCTGTTCTATTCTGTTGTGTTGTGTGTGTGTGTTGTTGTTGGTTGGTAGACTATTTTCTTGAATTTAACGCTTTGTTTAACAAAAGCATATTTTTTTGTTTTTCTACTATGTATTTAGTATAGGAAAATTATTTACGGAAGTCATTTTGTGGCTTCTTTGATCTTAAGGCGGTACAAGTTACGAGTATCTAACACAAATCCTTTACCATAATAAGGCATAATAAAAAGTTCTTTAATTAGCTGCTGAGATTTAAAATATTAAAAAAAAAAAAAAAAAATCTTAGTTAATTATAGAAAAATATTCATTCTATAAACTATTAAAATTATAAAATGTTAACAATTAAAACTGAGTACTGCCGACTTTTAATTGCATCAAACGCGACGTATACTTGATGTTTTGTTTTGTGTTTTTTTTTTTTTTTTTAAATTTTTTTTTATTGTATTTGCATAATAAAAAATGGAAAAAAAAATTTAAACAAACAACAAGTAATGAAAAATAAATAATAACTGCAAAATTAAACTGGTCAATGTCGGAGGCATATTTAACTAATCAAAATGTAATTTCATTTAATCAACAACGCATTAAATGCCACACAATGCAGTCGCTTAAGCAAAAAGAACATGTTGTCTCCTCTCTTTGCCATGGATTGCCATTGGTTTCCATGATCATCACTCATTCAAGTCATCATCATTATCATCATCATCATGATCATCTGAGACTTTGAGGCATGGCAAATTTAATACAGACGAGATGAAGAGAGAACAAATAAACAAATAAAAACCATTAAAAAACACTATTTATGAACAGAAACAGAAACTCAACTACACAAATATCAACAGCAACAACAATTATAATAAAAAAAAAAAAAACAGAAATATTGTACTATAAAAGTAGGTTTGGCTCGTGTGATTCTTAGGGCTGCAACAACTCAAGAGTTTAGATACTCACTACACTACACTGAGAGTGAGAAAAAAGGAAATGATGGACAAAACAACAAAAAAAAAAATCTTATAAAAATCTTGCATGTCATTGTAAAATAAAGTGCCTCAACTTGTCTCGCAAATTTGCATTAATTACTGTTTCAATGTATAGATGAGTGCATCTGTGTTTGTGTGTGTTTGTGTGTGAATGTAATAAAACAACAACAAAAAATTGGTTATAATAAAAAAAAAAGTTGATTTATGCATCCAACACAATTTACACTGAAGATTGTTTCTATTGTAGATTTGAGAAAGAAGAATTTTTATTTATGACTTATAGAAAAGGATTCATGTTTCATAGCCCAAGATTGTTCTATTTAAAACAAAATTTGACTCAATAATATGTACACATTTCGAACAAACTTCTATAGTTTATTTGAAACTTTCATTCTTCATATATCAAATCAATCATTTATTCTCCATTGTGACATACATCTGGCAACACTGTTATCAAACGCATATGATTTCTGTATAACACCAACCTTCTAATGATATTTGTCAAAATTTCATAACATTCTGACAATTAGTTTACAAGTTGCAGTAATTTTAGAGACTACAGTTTTGTAAATTTCAAACAAAAAAATGGAAGAAATTTATGATTGAGTTTCGATTAGAAATTTCTTCTTTTGATGAGAAAAATATCTCTAAAAAAAAATCAATGGCATGGCGAGTGTTATTAGGACTCTGCTCTGTCAAAAAGAACCATCGAACGTTAGTTTGCTATGTTTTCATATGATCATATGACCACCGATGATGCTGAACCTTTTATTCGCCAAAAATCGCCAGTTGTTCCGGAAAACTAAAAAAAGCTCACAATATAGTAAAGCAAATGCCGTAAAGTGAAGTGACGTAAGATAGCTGACACTTTAAAGATGTAATAAGGTATTGTGTTTTCAATTTAAACAAAAATTTAATCATGATAAGTTAATTTAGAGGTCACGCGTTTGCTCACAACGGGTCGACGGTTCAATGCTCTGTTTCGAAATAACCGATGGATTTTTTGTGTCAACATGCTACAATGGATGAAACATCGATCCGTTATTACACGTCAGAATCAAAAATATCGTCAGCTGAGTGGACAGCAGCCGTCCAAATCTAGAAAAAACAACTTCACAAGCAAATGAAAACAAATTGATGTTCCTGTGTCACAAGTCAATGGAATCCAACAAAAATGTGTTTGTCTGTCTATAATTTTCAATAAATCTCATTCCTTCGAATTTTTATAAATTTAAGAAAATATCACTTGGGTTCTATGGTAAATATATGAAAGTATCTAGAAATTTCGGCAAAGAAAAACCGTTTAATACGAACATCAGTTTACAATTCTAAATGGATTCAGATTTCCATGTTAATCATGTTAGACCTTTCTTTTTGGAAGAAGTGTTCTATTTTTGTATTAAAAGGAGTTACTAGATGGTGTTGCTTTTGTAATCTGATTTGAGTATTTATTAATTAATTTAATTTATTAATTTTATACTGTCAAGTATGGTTGATTTGTGATCTTCAAAGTCAGTTTATATTGACAAAAATATATCTCTTGAAATATTTATTGGAATTTATTGAATCAAACACATAATCTGTATACAGTTTCAGTAGTTGTATAATTATAAGATATTATATTATAAGAGTAATTTAACTGTTATTATTATAATTTTTCTCTCAAAAATTATCATCAGTTTAGATCATACTAAGTTTATGATTTTGTTTTCAGTTTCAATTATGCTGAGTGTATTTTCTTGATTACCACACACAATCTCATATAACGCATGCATGAATCAAGAATTTCTTTCATTCTTTCTATACTTAAGAATTTTTTTCTATTTTATATTCTTTTTATGTTTCTCGCATAAATTTCATTTATTTTATGACATACGCAACAATGACCTTAACAATTAACACTGCGTTGTGTGTCACTTACCACACACAAACACTTGGTGCTGCATGCATTCATGTTTCCGCCATCATCAGCACATCACAACACAATTGTCATCACATACACTGATAAACCACTAACAGACAGATATACAGTCAGACAACTGGACAGACAACTGGACAGACACATCATCATACAATACAATGATACTTAGTATTTTCCAAGAATTGCGAAAACAACACAAAATCCAAATGGTATAAACTCATAGAAACTCACAGAACAGACAGAAACCTTTTGTAAATTCAATTTTGTTGCAAAGTCTGAAGGTAACAAAAAAAAAAAAAAAAAAATAAATAAATAAAATAAAATGCAATTAGCCACATGGCATTTCTTATTTAAACTAAGCTCATTTGACATATAATATGATATTGATTTCCAATTGAAAGACAACAAAATAAAATAAAATAAATCACATGAAATGAAATGAAAAACTCAAAGATACTTATATGTTGTGTCACTTTGGCGTCACTTAAGATTTTTTTCTTAGATATTTTTTGCGCTAATTTTCACTTTTTGTGGTTATGTTGCATGAGAGAAAACAAAAATCAAAGAAAAAATATTATTTGCTATTTTGCATCTTTAAGTCGAAACGAAAGCAAAACATGGGAAACCTTAAAAGTTCAAGCAACAAACAACAACAAACAAATAATTATTATAGTATATTTAAAGAAAATAATAATAATAATAATAATATTGAAGAATTCAAAAATAGTAAAGCAAAAAAGGGAAAATTTGTTTATGATCTCAAATGAATGACGACAGTGGCAATGGTATCCATGCAATAATATTTATGGACAGTGGCAAGCAAAATTGATTAAATGATTAGAACATTATCTTTATTAGAGAAAAAAAAGATAGGAGAGATAATAAAAAAAAAGAAAATACAAAACTACCTTCAATTTTCTCAATTCCAAACAAGAATCGATTTTTTTTATATTATTTAGTCCAAAATCTTTTTCAAACATATTTTTCATTGAATTGATTAATCGGTTAATTGATGAAAAAGGAAAAAGTGATCAGCAAAATGAATTTGTGAACTTTCTATCAACCAAATCTAATTAATTTTGATTAATTTTAATCGTAATTTCAAACGATTAATCATGCCACTAATCCAAAGTTCACTTTTTTTAGTGACAGTTCTATTATATTTTGAAAGTCTCCTCTTTCCTACTGACCATAGATTCTTAATCGGATTGAGTTTTAAGTCCAGTCACTTTTAATTGTTATTTTGACATCTATTTCTAGACTGTACGCGCAGTTTGTTTTGGGCCACCATATTACAAAGTAATTGTATCACGTTTGGGGTAGGGAGAGATGTCCACAGAAGTCGTTTCAAGAAGGAATAAATGGTCTTCTTATTTCATACAACTCTTTAGGGACGCAACAACTGTAAAGCATCCAAATCTGATTGAAATCGGTGTAACTTAGATTCATGACACCAAATCACGTGTATTTCCAGTTATCAGGGCTACATTTTAGCCATGTGAGAGGAATCTAATTGTTCATATCCAGAGACGAAATTGTTACACTCGTGTACATGGTGGATAATCGGTAATAATAATAATATGGGCTGCAATTTTTTATAATGTCTGATGACATATCAGCAGGATAATGTGCCAACGCACAGTGCAAAGGCCACTAAGACATTGTTTTCATCTGGAAATATTCGAGTAATAGACTGGCCAACTATAAGTTCGGAACTTTAACCCATTAAGGATATCCGGGTAGTATTCTCCGCCAAATATTATGGGAATGGCAGACAATTCGACACAGCAAAGGATCTACAAACTGGTTAAAAAGGTTAATATTTGATAAGGACATCATATGAATTACAAATATTCATACTTATTTCAATCAAAGTTCCAACGTTTTACACGTTTTAAAAAAACTATAAAATGAGGTGAGAGAAATCCAATGCTTCACATCCAATTTACTCTCAAATTTTGTAAAAGTGATAAAAATTTACAAAACTTTTCCTTGCCACTGTATCAGTTGCAGCTGCAATACAAATCACACAAATTTATTTTTGGCTTTTTAGGAAATTTAAGAAAAAAAAAATCAAATAAAAATATCGCATGCGATATTTTTGTCTTTTCTCTCTCTAGCGGCTTTAGATCAAAGATGCTTTTTGTGTATTTTATTAGGCAGTGAAGCATGAACTTGCAACGATGCCAGAGTTCGGTCAATGTTGCCACAGTTACAATGTTTTCTAGTTGTTGGTGCCACATTAATGTTGTTGTTAATGTTGTAGTTGTTATTGTTGTTGTTGTTTTAGGATTAGTGAACTTCGACAAGTATCTTTTTCTATTATATTTTCTTTTTCTTCAAAGATTCTCTTGCGTAGAAAATTATGCGGAAGCAAAGTAAAGAAGAAATTGCCGTTGCCACAATGTCATAGTAGAAGTAGATATAGTAGAAGTAGAAAAAGAATCAACAGAATTATAGTACATAGCAAAAAGAAATCTCTTGATAATCGCAAATATACTCGTACATAACATATTGTGTTTGTGTTGTATCTACTAGTACACGTGTGTAAGTATTTTAATTTAGCAAACTTTGTGTGTAAAGTCATTGCCTTTTGTTGTACTTTTAGTTGAACTTTTACATTTTACAACAACTCACCAAATTCATCTTACAACAAGCTGAGTTCTTCATTACAATTCCACTAACAATAAAAGAATAGAAATATGCTATTTTTAACAACAACAAAACTTTTTCTTATTTTTGTTTTTTTTGTTTTTGTATCTTTTTAACTTTGCAGCAACTCATTAAAATGCATACAAACGAGAACTTTAATTCACCTGTAAAACGTTGGCTTTTATGGCTCATTAAAATAACAAAACAAAAATATTAAAAAAAATTAAAATAAAATAAAATATAAAGAAAAAATGCAAATAAAATGATACCAATAAGCCAAACAAAACAAAACAAAGAAAAAAAAAGACGAATTTCCCCATCAATTTTAATATGCACAACGTTCATCGTATGAATTGAAAGTAATAAAATGTAAAATGTACAAGTGCAAAACTTCTGCTTCTCTTCAAGTATTTTTGTTACGCAGAATAAAAGCAATATATCCAACAAACGACGACGACAACGACGACGACATACGTGCCTTCATTCAGAGTAATGATATTTTTGTACCCATGATGATGATGATGATGATTTTGAGTATTTTTAAAGTTCAAATAATGAAATGAATTAGAAAACAAATGAATACACATAGAAGAAATAAATTTAAATAAAATGAAAACATACAAAAGTTTCTACATATTTATATAAAAATTTGGTGTTTAAATGAAACTTCAATGTACTCGTACATAATCAGATGCAATAATATTGTTTTAAAACTAAAAATTGATACTTTGGATATTAATTTATGGTGAATAACTCCACAAGCACTTTATATATTTTTACCGGACATTGCACCTTCATAAGTATCAACTTCTTCCATTTTCCATTAACTCAAATAACCACTCAATGATACAATTACTTTTATCTTTAGAGAAAATCGTAGAACATTTCAGGCATCAATTACAGTAATAACTCAACAACTAATAGAGAAACCGCAGAACAAAATTCAATCGAACTTTATAATATTAAATTGGCAAGAAAGTAATTTTGGTTTGCATGAATAATATAAAATTATTATTATTTTGTATTTTGTTCTGGAAATAGATAATAATTTCTGTAATTTAAATAAATTAACCGATTAGACGTTCTTTTTGATTAATCGTTCCATCACAAGGAAGTGCTATGCCACCAAGACAATGCCCAGTGTGACAAGTCAATAAGAATAAAGATTAAATTGAATGAAATTCGAACTTCGCTTCGAATCGCCTCCTTATCCATTGTACTATCGAAATCTGGTCCCAAGTGACCTTCTGGCTTTTTGCAGACGTGAAGAAGATGATCCAAGAAAAGAAGTTTGGCTTAAATGAAGAAATTTTATTGCCAAAACTGAGGCCTATTTTGACAGCAAACACAAATCGTTCTACAAAAATGGCATATAAAAGTTAAAGAAGCATTTGGAATGAATATATCATCACTCTTGAAGGAAAGTATATTGGTGATTGAATTCAAAATTTCTTAGTAGGAACGGAGACTTATTAAATGATGTGTTATGTTTCCAAAGTTTATTATTGCATCATATTTCTTCTCTTGTTAAAGATAAAATAATGTAAAATGTAGGATTTTTGTGGCACAACACATCCAACAGTAGTACCGATCAAACTAATTTATGTATATATAAATGCTAATAATGTATGTATGTCTGTTCCTTATGGACTCCAAAACCGCTCTACCAATTTTGATGAAATTTTTAGAGAAACTCTAGCAAAGTCTGGAAAGTGTTGAAGTAAAGTTTGAGTTTGGTGCGAATCGAATCAATTCCATTATTGCCATCAAAGCAGTGAACTGTTAATTAAATGATTACATAATCAAAGTTATACATTATTGTACAAAAATGTTGCTGTTACAGCTTTAAATACAACGTGCTCCGGGAAAGTTAGTATTTCTATATATTGAATTGTATTGTGTAAAGATTTTTTTTTTTTATTTGAAATTGTTGAGTTGTTAGGACAATCAAACAATAATGAAAATCTAATTTAAATATTCCTTAATAATATAGAATTACAGGTTATCTGCCTAATCAGGCCTACTATACTTACAAAATTCTTTTCCTTTTCTTTCAAATATACATGTTCATATGCGTTTATTTCACAATAAATAAAGTCACTTTCAGCTAAGTCAATGTTGACGGGTGGCGTTACGATGGCCCAGAATGACGCCAACGAATTAATACTTCATACGTTGATACTTCAGACAGATCCCATACCATAGACATGCCTATTTCATACCCATACCCATGCCCATATTATGGAATTAGTTTTTACTTTATTTTTAATACCACATACTGAATTCATTCGTGCAACGTGTAGAGAATATCAAAAAAGACCGAGAACTACAATACATAACTGTTAAGCGAGTGAGTTGTTGTTGGTGGTGTCTAGAGAGCAAAAATCAAGTTTAAAGCAAAATAAATAACACACAATACATTTTAGTATTTTATTTTATTTTTATTTTATTTTAATAAATTCGACATGTTGGACTATGTGTGACTATGTGACACTCCTCGAGAATTTTGCACGTTTAATGATAAAATGTCACTGATATCCTATGGCGGGTATTCATTGACAACAACAGTTAAGTTAACGGTGTCATAAATTTGCATATTGGCGCAGAGATAATGAATCCAATAACAAATACATATATATAATATTATAAAGGGAATGAAAGAGTCATCAGAGACGTGCGCTTATCAGGCAGACGGCGTTTATAGTAAAGTATTGTATTTGTAAATTGAAAGCTTCATGGAGTAAATACTATAGTACATAATAATAAAGCATGAGAAATTTTCAGTATGAAAACAAAAAAAAACAAAAGTGTGAAAATTCCATAAACATAAATTTCACAATTTTTTTTAAATAAAAAGTAGTAGTAAGAAAAATGATGAGAGTGAAGCCTACTACCCCAAATAATGTACTAAGTAGTAAAAGGAATAAATACAATTAAAAAACAGATGGTTAAAATTACGTATTTATTTTGTGTGGCAAACGCGAAACCAGCTGAAAGCAAGTTTGTTTTATTAAGCAAACAAAAAGCGCATAAATTTTCCAAAAAAAAAAAAAAAAACAAAATAAATTGTTTGAAATCCTCAAGAAGAGTCGAGTAGAGTGGAGTTGAAGCCGCCAACAGTAGCCACTCACTAATCATTGACAGATAAAAAGATACTTTTTTGCCCGACGCAATAAAATAAAAAATATGTTTGTGCGTTTTCCTACATAGCATTGAGTATGAGTATATATAATAGTATCTGCACAATAATATTATGCAATATTTGTATATATTTTCTGTTGTTGTTGTTGTTGTTGTTGTTGCTTTTGTTAACCAGTTGATTGATAAGAAAAAAAACAACAACACAAAATGTTTGAAAACTTTAACTTAAAGTCAAATAGTCATAGTAGTCATAGATATAATACTATTGTAAATGCATGCATGCGTTGGTTGCCACAAGGAAAATGACGATACTTTTGCTGCCGTTGATGGTTGAAATTGCAACACTTTGAAGCTCTAACACGCAAAGCAGCAACAGCAACAGCACCAGCACCAGCAGATACAATATATTGTAGTATTAAACTTAGTTTGGCTAATACAACAAATAAAAGATACTTTTTGTATTTGGTCATAAAACCCACAAAAAACACATAAAAACTAAGACTTTGTTGTAACTAAAAGTCAGGAGCTTCGTGCAACATAAAAATCATTGCAAATACACACAAACAAAAAAAAAAAAACGTTTGGAGGCATATGAGAATTTCATTTTATTTTCTGGGTTTTTTTCTTTCTATTTTTTTTTTTTTGGTGACATTTTGTTGCAACATTTGTTTGGTTTTTGTTGTGGTTTTTCATCTTAACTTGAACATATTTTATAAAGAAATATTGAGAAAAATAGAGTAAATAAATATGATATAAGTGAAATATGTCATGAAAATACAATGAAAATATTTTAATATTTCATATATTTTTTTTTTTTTTTTTTTGCAAATTTTATTAAAAAGAAAAAATTTCAAAATATGTAAATTTATTCACTCAAGCTTAGTTTCATCTATTGTTTAAGACTTTAAATTTCACCGGGGTTTTTTTTCCTGTTTATTTTCTTTTCTTTAAATGACATCATTGTGTAAAGAAACTTTCCGCTTATAGTACAATGCAATATTTTAATCTTTGATAGATTAGTTGAAGTCATTTAGGGCATACATTATGAAGTAGTTGACGGTAGAGTTATGGAGATAATGGGATAAGACTCATTATTCCATGGGAAACAAAAATTCTATCAAAAGAAGTTTAGTACAATTTTTAAACTTCTGTGTCAATTGGAAAATATTAAATACTCTTACAGAGTCATTTATTAAAATGATTTCTATCAACAAGGTACCAAGAAATTAAGATAGATGTGATTAATTCAATAATGAAGCATTAAAAAGTCTTATCTTTTTGCTATATTTTACTGTAAGAATGCAATTTTTGATTAATTATAAGTTCCCAAACAAAATCATTCTACTAGACCCTTCTAAGTGATTGTTTTTCACCTCAGACCGAATTACAATAAAAACAAGTGGCTCCGTCACAAATTGAAGGATTGTTTAGGTTAGTCGATTACCCGTAGATAAGTAGAATAACCACAAGATCCTTTATCAAACAACAGTTGAAATGGTTAATTAACGAAAAATGGAAGGAAATTCAACCTCATAAGATTGTCATTTTAGACTTTACTAATTTTATTCTCTTTCATTTAGTACAAAATGCTAAAACCCGAGTTCTTTGCTAGAGCGGGTTTTTAAAAAACGCAACACAGCGGAGGCATGACGGAGAGCAGCCTGGGTCAAGTCCTTACGGTACTTGGAGCCGGTGAGCAAGTTCTTTAACTTCTGCAGAGATCGTCTTTGGCCAGCGTTGAAGGAAATACGCACGGTGTTCTTAGCAGGATGCTGGGCGTACTTTCCCTTATTCAGCATAGCGGAGAAGCCTTTCTTATTGGTATTTGATAAAATTTCAACGGTTTTCCTGTATACGAGATCACTATAGCGACATGAGCTGACATTGGTCAAGTTGCTGGCTTTAGTAATGAAATGTTTCTTAACAAAGCGCTTATTTTCGTAGAGTACAAGACAGAAAAGGATATAAATTTCTGAAATTTTATTATAGGTTTAAGTCTTAAGAGTCCTAAATCTCTGCTTTTCTAGGCCTATCTAATATAACTTTTTCTTTTAGCAATAAAACTTCTTTCAGATTTTAACAAACTTTATGAAAAGACATGTAAATCTAATAAAGACATTAAAAATTGTATTTTTATGTGAACATAAAATTAATTTGTCTTTTCTTGTACTTCAAACATTGAAATAAAATTTTCCTTATTTTTTTATTATAACAAATTTATGATTCTTGAGAAAGACTATCTTACTATCTTAATTTCTTTTAGTCTAGACTTTTTCTGTTTGCTCTCCAAAAACTTTATATGCCATTCCCTAACATTAAGATATCCATGGGTAGTTAGGTGAACCATATGTTGTAGCTCATAAACCTCACTTTAACATTAGCAAGCAACAACTCAACAAAAGGAAAACATGATACAATAAAGGAAAATTTGTCATTGCGTGATTTATTCAATGTTTGGTGCTGCTGCCATTGCCGCAAGATACATTTTTATTGCAAAATCGTATTGCAGTAAAACTGATTTTGATTTTATTTTTTCCTTTTTATTTTATTCAAACTTTATTTTTTGGTCGCTCGTTCTCCAAAGTAAAGCAAATAAATATAAGATTTCCGTTGCCATTTGCTGTTAATAGTTGCAAATTTTGCATACAAACAGCAAACAACTGAATGAATGTTCCACGTTTTGGGGCCGCTGCCACTACCATCACAATCATCATCATTAATGCCCCCATTTGCCTTTTGCCATTTTCTAATTGCACAAACGCCCCAAGCAAGAAAAAAAAAAAAAACCAAGAGCGGCAACAACTTTGTCCACCAAATAAAAACAGATACAAAAAAGAGAAGGAGTCAGTCTAGTAGTAGTAGTAGTAGTAGTAATACGAGATCCAAAGACAATTGTATTGGAATCGCATCACATCGCATGCGCTAATTTTGTAATTTGTGTGCAACTGTCAACGCGAATTCAAAGCGAATCGAGGAGGAGCATCGAACTTTCACTTGAATGAGTTAACATTGTGTACCCACGACGACGATGACAACAAACAAACAACTGCCAAAAGTGCAATGGGAAATAGTAACACACTAAGAGATACATCCATACATCCATTCATCCATTCATCCATCTATCTATCTGTTCATCCATTCAAAGAAACAACCATGTATGTAAGTAGTATCGAGTAGTAGATGCAAAACTACTATTAAACATATGTATGTTAATTTTTTGGTGGCACTTAGACTAAGATCCACATGCAACTACATGCATCCCCGTTACCGTTTGTATCTTTTCAGAGCTGATTACCCACATTATGTGTTGAAAGTTTACTTTTGCCATTGTTGCCTACATTAGTTTTGCTGCTTTTGCTGCTGCTGGTGGTTGTTTGCTTTTTGAAAGCAAAAAACTTCCATAATACAATTACAGCAGCAGCAGCAGCAGCACCGAAGCAATTGCAGTTTGTCGAAATCGTATAAATAGTACAATATACATAGATACTTATATTGTATTATATGTAGTATAAAGTTTAGTAAGTAATAGTAGTCAATGTTGTTGCATGTTGCTGCATGTTGTTTGCTTATAATTCAAACACTTTACTTTGCATGTCTATTGGTTGTTCATTTTGCAGTTCGTTCATCGTTTATGTTGTCACTTTATGTTAAATTTGCAATCAATTGAGAAGTTGTAAAATTTTTATTAATTTACTGATTATTTTTTTTACTGTCTAAGTACAATAATTTATTGAGAGATACAAACAATTCCTTTTATAGGATTTATAAGACTTTGTTTTTTGTTTTTTTTTTTTTTTGTATGGCAAAGTTTCAAAATTTGTAACCATTTTATCTGAATGACTAAGGAACTCATTTTTGGAAGATATTTATTTTATTTTATTGATGACTCACAATTCAAAAGGACATCTTTGACAAAGACTATTTGATTCACCGGTTATCTAATCTGCACTAAACTTCATAGGAACACACTACAGACTATGCTAGAGTTTTGCAGAAAATTTCATCCAAATCGGTTTATCGATTCAAGAGTAAATAGACAACAGACATACATACATATAAACTTCCAATTTTATATACATAGAAGACAAATAAGTGATCAATTTGGTTTAAGATCTTAACTGAAATTTTTTATTTAACTGTAGGCAATCAGCAAATTATTCAACCAATAGACTAATGTAGTCAGAATGGATTAATGATCGCACTAGATTATCATTGAGGTTGCATAAAATGGATGTAAAAAACCAAATGCGAGATTCTAACAAGGAACTGTTTGTTAAGGGGACTCTATAATCCTGGTTTTGAAAATAAAGATCCACAGAACATAGTTCTAGGACCATCAAATTGTAGAAGTAAAGCATCTTTTATCTAGAGGCATGACACTATCCAAACTTGGAAACAACTCTATTGATAAAATTATAAGAATTCAGGATATTAAATTAATGAAGGAGATTGATTTCATAAAGATCTAAGGCTGGTTTAACCTAACCAAACCGAACCAAAACATCACTTCATTATCTAAATAACAAGAACATCTTTTAGAGTTTATAGTTAATGAGTCATATCCGCATTAAAGTACTTAATATCTAAGCAATAACAAGAAATAAAAAATAAAAAATTATTGCAATTTGAAACGCTTTGGCATTCAAACTAAATGCTTTCAAAGCCACACCTCTTCACAAAAGATTTACTCAGCTTCAACTTCAGTTTCAACTTCACATCAGAGAGGTCTGTTGCTTTGTATTTAAAGGTCAACTTGATTTTTCTTTTAATTTTCGCTATTTTTTTTTTCTCTTATTTTTCTAACAATTAATTGTTACCTTTATTTAAGAGTTAACTTCAAGTTTTCAGGCGTCACCACCCACGGTGTTCATAATTGTTACTAATTTCAATTTAAACAAATCTTTACAGTTTATCTAACATTATGATTATCTCAAGTGGTAGATGCGAATCGAGAGATGTTGTTAATACTTATAACAAGATATTTAGTAAAACGATAATACTCAAGGTTTAAGGCGTGGTACGAAGTTATTCAAAGGGGAAGAATAAAATCAAGTATACTTGTCAGAGTCTAAGAACAATAATAGAATAATCACATATGATGTTAATAATTAACTTAACTATGTTTTACTTTCTAATCAGATAAATGATTATTTGTGTTTTGTGACCTACAGATGAAGGTATGTGTGACCTACAGATGAAGATATGTGTGACCTACGAAGAGATAAAGCAAGTGAAAAGAAGAAAATAAAACATATAGCCATGAGGCATCATAAGGAAGTTTTAAGTGACTTGGATCTGTTCTTTTTGATCTCAAAAAAAAAAAAAAAAATATTTACCATATATTAAAATGTCTTAAATTTTCTCAGAATCTAAAATATTTTATCAAATTTCTTCAATCTCAGTATAAAAGAAACTCTTATATTATATTTTATTTCCTTATAAAAATGAATGACACAATCCAACAAGCAACTAAAATAAAGTGGTTTGTCATATCTAACATTGGTGGACAAAAAAAAAATTCTGGATCAAGCAACTGGATGAAAGCATGACAAGAATAAAGAAATTGAGAAACTTCGAGGAGGAGATGATGATGATAGACTAATAGATTTACATGCCAATAATATAATATCGACATATTTTCAAATTTCATCTTGATATCTGATTAACTGAACTATTGGTTCAAAATGGGATAAACAACATGGTCATCATATTTATCAATTTGTGATCATTTAGAGTTTTTATTAACAGACTCTACGTCAAAGTTTATTATAGGCATAATAATCAATTTTTCATAATTGTGTTCCTAAAAATTTAGCATTATCTCTATTACAAATCCTAGGGTAATAAATCTTCTACTTATTTTTTTTTTTACTCATGAAAAACTTATTATTTAAAAAAGACAATTTATCCGTTTGGCTAAAGACATAAAAATTTTCGACTTCTTTATATCAACAAAAAAAAAAAAATAAATTTGTTGTAGACTTTAAATTTTCAAATATCAGCTTGATATCTCATTAATTTAGTGACTGATTCAAAATTAGATAAAAATTTTATCATCATATTGATCAATTGTGCTGGAACGTAAACTCCTAAAGTATTTGTTGTCTAGCAAAGGCCTAGGGTGGGGTTATTAACCAACTCTTTTGAGACAGGACCGCATAATTTATTTCATTCTTCATCCTAATCTATAATACTTATATCTACCTTTGCCTGTCCCATTATGGTAGATTAAGTTACCAGATGCAACCTTAAAAAACCATTCAAAAGAGACTATAGACGTTAGGCATTCATTTCAAATTGGATGCCATTTTACAAACCCTTGAAATAACTTTTAAGAATCAAATCTTAATTTTGTTAAATATTTCTTAACAAGAACATCGAGTTATAAGTATTTCTCCAATTGCGCAACTAATCTAATGATAATCGGATTATAAATATAACTCCAGTTGTGCAACTAATCTAGTGACAATGTTAGTCATAAATAGTGAAAAATAAACAAGAGTTGTGATATCATCATATTAACCATAAACCCTGTTTTTTTAGTGGTTGTACATCACCACAAGATTCTCATGTTCTACTTTTTTGTGCTACAATTAGAAAATTAACATAAAATATGCATAAATTAGGTCGCTCTTTTGTTTTAAACAAATTTATTATATTTTATTTTATTATTTTAAGTATAACAATCCACACATTCATTAACCACCAACTAAGTCAAGAAACTGTACGAGTATGTATTGCATTTTATTATATGTATTAAGTAGATATATTTGAAAGGGAATTCAGCTTCGGTGCACAATTAAGACAAAGTCATGCGGGTGGGTGTCTAAATGAAACAAATTATTAACAAGTTATTGCTCAATATGAGATGATAAGCCCAGACTGGATTACATACTCTTATTAAGTATATTGTAATAGAAAAGCCTTCAATGATATTGTATGTAAATTCTTAATGGGTTTATGGTTTTGTTTCATATATTAATTGGGATTGGATTGGACACAAGGTTCAAAGGCCCTGCTGTGCGTGCAACAAAGCGCTTAAATCAACTCACACAGAATGACAAATCATCTAAAATTATGGAAGTGAGAAAAATGAAATGAAAAACACATATGTTCCACCATTTTGATGTCTTTCTACAATAAAATAAATACGAGTATGTTCAGACAACCAATATTTTAGCGAATTACTCTTGCGTTGAAAGCACTTAACTTTGATTTGAGTTAAACTTTTCCTTAAACAAAAATTAGTACAAAAAATATTTTTGCTTCAATTCCATTTCACGCTAAGCTGCGCATGCGTGTTTCCAACTACTTTGGTAGCATATACAACTTCTAAAATAGACTAGGAGATATGGTTAGATAAAAAAATAAAAGAAAAATAAGAAATTGTGATAATCAAGACAACTTCAAAAGAAACTTACTTCTTACATACTATAAATTTCAAAAATGTTATAATTATTAAATCGTAATAAAGAGTTTCGAAATCGTAAGTAAGTTGAATGTCTGCACGACGAAGAAGCTTTAAAAATGAGAGTGATATATAAAAGTCAAGTCAAAACTTGGCAGTTGCTAATTATTATTGTCGCCATCGACATCGACATCATCAACCATCAACTCATGATTATGATTATCATCATCATCATCATCATCATCGTTATCATCTTTGACGTGTTGTCGTGGTTATAATTAACAAAATGATGTAATATTTGTAATATTTCTTTATTTGATTTACTTTAGGCATAAAGACTGGTTTTGCCAGAGTTAATTCCAACCCCTTAAGGTTAAGATTGTGATGCATCACAGTGATAAATTGTTGTATTGTAGCTTCAGACAGATACATAAATTTTGCATTTAGATACCAGACAAGTTCTGATTTAATAAGATGTTTTGTTGTATATAATAAAATTTAATTATAAAACATTCAATATTTATATAAAAAAAAAAAAAAAAAATCAAATAATAAATCTCTTTGTTGTTGAATCATCTTTATCTCATAATTGCTATTAAAACATAAAAAACATATTATAAACTAAAATTAAACTGAATATTTTTATGTCCAATTCTTTAGTTTCTTTCATTTTGCTCTTAAATTTTTTCTGTCATAGAACAGAATGATGACGCCGCACTCTGTTTTGTGGCTAATTTTAAAAGTAAACTTCCCGATTCCATGCCAAATGCAATTCCTCATTCTTAAAAGGGCATTGCTTTCGCTACATTTTGTTATTTTTAACTTGAACATTTCTATTTCTAGATGCACTACTACATATGCTTCATAAAAAACAAAAAAAAAAATGGGCAAAAACTAAGAAACAACAAGAAGATGAAGTTGGGTAGAAATAACACAAATGAGAAATGCACCTGCAACCAAATGTGGTTGGTATGTCCATGTGTGGCCATCGAAGCGACTCCAGTTAAGCCAAAAAAAAAAAAAAAAAAAAAAATAGAGAATCATAAACTAACAACTCAACTCAACTCAACTCACAAATTGCAAACATATATATATTCATCATTAGTGGCCCATGACAAGCATAAAATGTACATGGGTTTCCATGCAAGAAAAAATTGCAAAAACCAAAAAACAACAAACAAAAAATATCACTCTCTAGTCTGGTCTGGTCTGGTCTCGTCTGGTCTGGTCTGATATAGTGTGATGGATTCATTTCGTAAACGAAATGGTAAGACAAAAAATTATACCAAAATCAGGGAAAGGCATATCATGCATATGAAGAGGAGTGGAAAACAAGTAACAAACCAAGCGAAAAACCTTTGGCAGTGACCGACCTCGGCGTCATCATCACAATCACAATCACCATTATCATTATCATCATCACTGTCATTCACTAAAATACAAATCAAGACGAGACATTCAATTCGGTTTTATCGAAGCTTAAATTCCTTACTCACTCTATATAAAGATATAAAATCAATCATTAATTTAAATTATATGCACAATTTGATTCACCAATTTCAACCGATTCTGTAGGTCGATTTTAATGGAATAAACGCAATATGTTACTCACAATAAAACTTCTTATCTTTAAGTAATTTGGTTTTAAATCCAATGAGTAGCTTTTACATGACGAGCGCACAAACACTTTCAGTATATGTACAATTATAGATTAATCTGATCGGTTTTGATTTTTTGTGTTGATTATCACTCAAACAACTTTAAAGAACTTGGTATTAATAAAAATGAAATAATTTAAACCATTTTATATAGCATCTACAAATATCTGATCGGTCAAATTTGGATATATAACAACTTGATAAGAAATACATAAGTAATCTACTAAGGACTTAATTTTTCTACCCTTTGTTTACATGCAAACTGTATTAATTTATTGATTGATCAGAAATGTTCTATCAAAACTTCAGTTTAAAATCTCAAAAATTATGAGATTAGATTGTAGAGAAATGTAAGGATAAATATTAGCCATGTTTCAATGATTCTTCTTGTGATTCTGATATTTAATTTGGAAAAATCATCTAGAGTTCCATGCATTACAAACATTACGCCTCAGTTATATAGTTCATTCAAAAATACAAAAAAAAAAAAAAAGGTATGCTAAATAAAACATTGGACCAAGTTGCATCCGCTTCAGTTTTTTCAGTTTTTTCTGTTTATTTTGCGTGTCTGTGATATAATAAGTAATAAAGGAAAACAGAAATAACAACAACTGTAATAAAAAGGGAAAAACGAGCGACTGACATTGGTTCCATTCGCTGATTTTGCTGTATTGCAAATATAACATTTTTTTTTTTTTTTTTTTTCAGTTGATGTTGACGTCTTTTACTACTCCCTCAATTTTAGATCGAGTGAAATGATTAAAACAGGCGTTCTTTCAGGTGTGTCAGAGTCAACCAGAAGAAAGAAACTCTTTCTTACTCTTCATTATAAAAACATTAAGAAATTATAATATAATTCATTTTTAGAGGCCACTCCGGGTTAAAGCTATTGACCCTTTTTTGTCAGAGAGTGACTCAATCTTTTATGTTAGGAAATGATGATAATGATATAGTGAGGAAACACTCAGACGAACAGAGAGAAGCCGACAGACAATCAAAGACAATGCAGTTCACTGGCCGATGCATGATGAATATTACCTAAGCTCATCATCCAATGAATTAGCATTCCTTGTTAAAAGTCTTCTTTCTTCTTGATTATGAATGCCGTGAGCTTAGTGTAAGATTAAATGAAAAAAGCTACAAGAAGAGAAGCCTTCATTCTTCGATTTCTACTTCTATTGTATAGTATATACTAAGCTCTTAAACTAAGCTTGGCCATTTACAAAATGAATTCTTTTAGTTAAATCAAAATCCTATCCTACTACTCCTAACTACAAGAAACATTTTTTCGCAATGAAAGAAGAACTTGCATTACATATCAAGTTAAGTCTACCTAAGTGGATCTATGACTCTTTGAGTCTGCTCTGCTCCATGTACTTCCAAGTATGCGTTCAAGGCCGTTTTTATGAAAGCCATAAAAACTCATTTCATGGTTTACTGCATTTTATGCATCTACATCTTCATCCATACATACAAACCCATAGATATTTACAACTTGTATATACATAAGTAGTAATAAGTGTATCTATCTAAGATACTTTTAATATCTAATATACAATACAATAAGTGAAGTGAACGCGCAGATGGTTAAATTTACTTTCAACATTAACTTTTGCATATGTTGAACATCACCATCCCCATCATCATTATCATTATCATTAACATCATCATCAACAGCTTCATTATCATCATATAAAAGTTTAATTTAAGCTATAATAAGCATTAGCCTAGCAGCAAATAATTGGCTATTCGCTTTTTTATAGCGCAGATGAGCAACAGCAACAGCAGTAGCAGCAGTGTTAATTCTATCTATTCTATGTATCTACGTATCTTTCTAAAACTATCAATGTGTACATAATAAATGTTTTTTTTAATATCTTTTTATTACCTAAATACTTGTATGTAGTTTACATAAAAATAAGTAATATAATTCAAATTATATTTAATTAATATAACTAATGAGTCTCCCGAGGCGTAAGTTCTTTGATTAGAATCTGAATCCGAAAAGAAATTAGAAATTTGACTACTAATTTTATTGTTTCGAATACAAAAAGCAAAAAATTGTATTTAATTAACTTATTAAAATAATTGGCAAAATTTATTATTGAAACTTTGCTATTTGTATAATTGAAAAAATGACCGAAAATCACTTTCAAATCTTTTCTATTATAATAGTAAAATCAAAAGATTCAAATTCAAACTATTGTATAAAAAGTCCAGACAGGCAAAAAAATTATATTCAGTGGCTCATCTCTATGGATAAAAATCAAGAATTGTCCTTACTTCTTCTTCAGTTTAATTTCAATTTTCTATGATCAGAAAACTCCAGTAAATAGTGCATCGTTTTGACTTGTATGAGGCTTGGGAAAAACAGATTTTCTTGGTCACTAAACCTAATTAAATAAATTTCAATTTGTTAACTTCAAAATATTTTCGATTTGTTTATAAATTTATGCTGATGCATATCTCAGAGCATCTAACATTTGCTAATATTTACCAAAACAAAACACGACTTTGCCACTACACAGTGAATGTCTTACAATTGCTTTGAAAAGTCTCTTCGTTTTAGAGGCATTTATTGTTCTAAGTTCATGTTTTATATGGGAGGTACCCCTCCTAGTGATTCGAGGGTCTTGACATATACATAGTTGGTGGATCCCATATCCAGATATCAGATACCTACAGTGTTCAAATTTCAGTTCCATAGTACGTTTTTCTATTAAGAAGATGAATTTGAATGTGGGTTTGTATGGGAGCTACGTCTCCTAATAGTCCGAGGATCTTGAAATTTACATGGATGGTGGATATTTTATATTTTAAAATCCATTAAATAAAGGTTTAATCATGACCAATTTTAATAACAATTAAGTTTCTATTTAGGGTGTATAAAGAGGTTTGAGAAACCTTAGATTGTGTTAGATTAGAAAATGGGTGGGGGGAACTACTACAACTCTACTCTGCAGCCGCGAATGGTCCTATTATGACAACATCAATAAAATTACAGTTCCTTCGAGATACTGGTATTCATAAAGAATTCCATGACTTTCTTTACTGACATGACTGCAGTTTCATTTGATTCCAAATAATAGCAATAATTATGTTCTTAGTGTGGAATAGTAAATGCTACGCTGTCATAACTCTGCAATGTCTCGTTTAAAAGCTAATACTTTTATGTGTTAGTCCCAGTATTTCTTGAGTTCTTTTGCGATATCTTATGTCATGTCTAATTAATACGAATATTGAATTGAAGTATTTTAAAGTATTTATTCTCCCTCAAAATTAATTGTAATTTCTTTCAACGATCTTTATAAGAGTTCATTCTTAAAAACTGAGAAAAATAAATTACCTCATTTAATTGGATTTAAATTAATGTATCTTTTTATCAACAAATAAAATTTTATAATATTTCTTTGTTTTTTTTTTTATTTCTGTTATAGATAAGATTCGCCTTTATTTGTTTGTAATAAACATATTTGCAAGCTTCATACAATACATTCAAAAAAAAAAAAAAAAAAAAAAAAACTGAATATACAAACAAATAAATCTAATTTGAAAGCTGATCTAATAATGTTAATAGCCCGTTGTTGTTGGCACACGAATCAGTAGATACAATTGTATCTGACCTTCAGAAAATATTTACTTTCAATTTCAATCATTATTGTTATTATTATGATTATTATTTGCATGAAGAGTGAAAAAAAACAATAAATTTCCTAAACAAAAGCAAAAAAAAAAAAAAAATAATAATTATGGAAAAGTATCAATTTCTTTTGGATTTTGCAAAAAAAAAAAAACTAAAAATAAAAGCACTTTGAATTGGAATCGCAAAAACGCCTACAGTTTCTCACACTGTTAATATAGGAAAAGATACAATATCCATCTATCTAAGTATGAATGATCTCAACAAAAAGGGTGAATGCTATAAAGCCCAACAAAAAAAAAAAAAAATAAAAAAAAATAATCATGATATTTTATATAGTAAAATAAAAAACAATCATAAAATTCATTCATTCAACCACAACTTTTTGTTAAAGTATCTTTTGGTTTTTTGTTTAAGTGAAGCACGGGTTTCTACGAGTATATACAATATACAATAAAGTATACAATACAAATGAATGACCAATTACTATGTCATTGGGTTCGTTCCTATAGCATAAGCTCGACTTTGAGTTAAATTTAATGGCGTGAAATTTAGTTATCTGGAACCATGGCTAAAGTGTAATTGGTAACAAGTCACCAGAGACTAAATAACACAAAAACAAAAAATAAAATAAAATAAAATAAAATAAAAAATCTAGTATACTTAGTTACAACTATTGCTTTTGTTATTGTGTGAGCAGCGTGAATTGTTTATGTCTGATTTATTAGTATTTTGTTGTTGTTGCTGTTACACACCTTTAAATATATTTGGCTGAAAATGAAATAAAATCATATAGAAAATTGTTAATGTAATTCAACTTTTAAGCCTTTCAAAATTCACCTAACCAACCAACCAACCAACCACCAACAAAACTCTCATGTGTTCTTGTATTACCATTTCAATTGCAACTAACCAAAATGAGGGAGTTCTATATTCATTTAAGTATGCAGATATAGTTTGGTATAAGTTTTTCTAGTTTAAAATTTATTTAAAGTTTACTTTATGATTTTATTTATTGAAATGTTATGTATTTCTTATATCTATGTAATATAGATATTTTTTTAGATACAAAGTTACGATTAGATTATGTGTATCTAGTAGAATTCTGATCTTATGAACAACTTAAGTTAAGTGGTCAATAGTTTCAGAATTAAGTTCTGCTAAAATTATTTGACATAAGTTTATTATTATTTTAAAATTTTTCAATTAAATTCTGTTGCAGTCAGACTCCTTTATAAGAACATTTCCTATAAGGAACTTCCAAATAACAAAGTTTTTTTTTTTGAAGACACTATGTTGTTTTAAATACTTTTACTTCTCTATTATGAATAGTTCCCTTAAAAAAAAGGTCTTTAGAACGAATGTTTTTGTTTCCTAGGGAAAAGATATGATGGTTTGGGACAAGTTTAATAGAGATGAGCTAAAAAAAAAACTTGAATTTATTTTCTGTTTCGGGCCGCATTGATAATTGCCCATAAAGGCTATGATTTTATTGAACGAAAATAAATATTTTAAAATATTTCATTTGAAACAAAAAGACACGTAATCCATTACAATTTCTAGTTGATAAACAATTCAAATTAACCAAGTTAGTAGTTTTAAATTTATTTTAATATGCGGATTTATGCTGAGATAATTTAATTTAATTCTTCTATGTATTTTAATAATTTGATTTCAATATTATATAATTATTTATGATTCTATCATATTATTAAAAATATTTATTGTTTATTACAGGCAAAAGAGACACGTAATTTAGTAAAAAATTTAAGCTTATAAATAATTTAATTTTACCAAGTCACAAACACTCATTCAAACACACATTTGACTTATGAACTTAATTGCAAATGCAGTGACGAGATTGTGATTATCTGAACTAAGAATTATTTTGAAATTCTTCAAACGAATTTTCTTTACACCGAAATCCTCTAAAACAAAAAATCCTATATAAAGATATTTTTTAAACACATTGGTTTTTTTTTTAGTTTATTCATATACTTGGCCAAGTCATTGGAGCCACTCTATCACTTCGCTACAATATGAACAATTAAGAACACCGAGACGAGGCAACTATCTATAGAAATAATAATTTTAGTATATTGTATTAACAAACTCTCATGAAATTCAGTAAAATATTTAATATGCAGAGTTCTGTTTTAATTGTATTAATTATGTTACTAAGAATATGAACTATGATTTTATTTATAGAAATACATAGCATATAATATTTATTATGATATATGTATATTCAATTAGTGACGAAAAAAACACGTAATCCAGTATTACTTTGCCCATAGAAACAACTTAAGCACGTAATGCATTTTTTTTTTTATTAAATGTTTTGAATTGCATGCATTTTTTTAGAGAATAAAAGAATAAAGTATTTTCAAATCATAATTTTATAGTAATTTTCTAAAAGTGTTATTTTCTATTAATTCATTATACATATTTGTTCATAATTTTTCTTTGAGATTTCCAAATCAAAAAAAAAACAAAAAATAAGTAATCCACATCAATGTGTCTCTGATCGTAAAAAAAAAAGTAGCAATTGCATATAAAAGATTAAATTCATATACTTATTTTTAGTATAAATCTAGTAACCAACCCAAGAATCATCACAAATATGATGTCGTTATTAGGAATCATTTAAAAAAATATATTGCTTAAAAAAGGTTAGATTTGATTTATATATGTAAATGTAGGTAATGAAAATTGCCAATTCGAGCCCGTTTTTCAGCTTCTATCCCCGATTTAAGAGATGTTAGTAGAAAGTTCCAAACACAGGGACATGCATATTTTGTAAAAGAATTCCAATCTAATATAGAAAATGAATAGGATATTTCATTGGTTGTCATTTAAGAAAATGTAATAATCGATGGTAATACAAAAGTTCAACATAATAGACAGAAAAATAATAATAAATATAACTGGATTTGATAAAGTCAATGATGTCATTATGTAATATTTAATAGATGTCAAAACAACACTTATCCATCAATTATAATAATGATTGTTCATTAGGAATCATTAGAGAGATGCTTATGCCAACTCTTAAACATGGAAAGCTATTGATATCTTTACATATTAACAAAATAAATATTTGGTGGTATCAGTTTAGATAAGAGCAAAACTGAAACATATTGCTTGATCTACTAAGTTAATTCTCTAATCTCTTCCTTCATGCTGATTTTTGTGCAATTTTTCTGTGATTTCTCCAAAACTAAAAGGAATCAGTCTCTCATACTCACTTCCTTTTCATATTCATTGGTATTTGAAAACAAATTACAAAGAGCAATTGATATTATTATATCAGATTTCAATAAACATTTAAAAAACCTAATACAATTCCAATGGCCTGTTTTCATATCTCCAAAATAGATATTTGATGTCTTTGACACATAATATCAGTGAGCTTAGAAACTTAGAAATGACAAACTATGAAAATAATTCTACTAATTTAATTATCTATTTCCATTACATCTATTCTTTTAAATTTGTGTATCAAATCTTTAAAACTATTTAAAAGAATCAACCATAAATATAGCAACAAACTGTGAATTAAATTCGGTTAGTCGCTTGATCTACTAACTTAATTCTCTAATTTCATAATCTTTTTTTTTTTTTCTTCAAGAAAATTTCGTAATTTTAGTTTAACGTGATTGCCGTCTGTGATTGCTTCATTTATTGTCTACTGGTTTTTTTTTTTTCACTCAAATTTATTACTGAAACTATTTGAATACGATTTTCTATATTCAAAAATAAAGTAAAAACCATTTTAATTTTGTTGCCATGTGGCAGCAGGAAAATGTAATAAGGCCACAAAAGACTTTTAAACTTTACTTAAGTCAAATATTTTACTAGTACATAGTACGAGTAGAAATAGAAGTTGCTTTTTAAACTTTGCAATTCGATTGGATTTGGTTTAGTTTAGTTTAGTTTGGTGTGGATCGATTTAACTTAACTTTGAGCTACTCTAAGCTAAACTAAGTCGTGTCGAGTGTCAGGTTGGCGCTCCTTTTGCTATTTTAACAAAACTTTACCATTATCCATTATTATATTGTCTAAGATTTTTTTTTTTTATATTTTTCCTTATTTTTCTTTTTTTACACCTTCACAACAAGATTGCAACAACTTGATTGAAGAAACCAAAAAAAGAAAAAAATATTGAAAAAATAATCTTGAACAGGTTCTTTTATTGTTTGTGGCTACAAAAAGATTGTTGTAGTTTATATTAGAAGTATGGACAGACTTCTCTTATGAAGGCGAATCTAACAAACAAATCTACTATTGAGTGAGACGAGAAAACAAAACAAAACAAAACTAAACAAAACACAGCAAAAAAAAAAAATGTGAAAGGTTTCTTGGTTAAGATAAAATTCTTTTGAAAATTATTTTTTAATAAATTTAAGTCAAGTCAATTCTTTATTGTTGTTGTTGTTGTTGTTGTTATTAGTGTTGGTTCTTTTTAATTAAAAGTTGCCGACACCAGCACAGCATTATTGAGTAATTAATCTTTAAGAAGTTTTAAAATAATGTTTTTTTCTCTATTTCATGACACAATTTTTGTTTTATTTTGCAATTGACAAATTACGTAAAATCACAAAACTCAAAAAAAAAAACCAATAAAAAACTTAATTTATTTAATTGCAGTAAAAACAAGAAAATGACACATTGAATAAATGAATCAATGACTGAATAAATGACAAAGTAAATGATGATTTGTACTAAAACAGATGTGTAAAACTAACAAAAAAAAAAATTGTAACTACCAACAGTCAACAATCATCACGCATCATAAGCCGCTAACCAAAGATTGGTCAAGAGCAATAAATACGCTTTAAATCCATGGCTTACTTACTTACTACTCACCGACTTACTTATAATCATCATCATCATCATCATCATGTCTATGAAATCGAAAAACTTGTCTACACCACACAACACACACACACACACACACACACACACATCTCAAATAATAATGAAGCAACTTCAAATGATGGATAAAGAGAAGATTGAATAGCTCAAAGGGGGAGGGCAAAGTAAACCAAGTAGTAAATACTTTGTCACAGTTCAAGTAAAATAATAATAATAATGTTGAAAAAGAAAAAAAATAAGTATATAAAAAAAACAGCATTGCAATTCGTGAGTTGAATATCAGGTTAACTAGATTCGTGAAGAAGAAAAAGAAGTATTTAGTAATAAGAAAGAAGCGAGTGAAGTGAAGTGAATTGAATTGAAGTAAAGATAGATAATAATAATTATTTTTAAATAAAGAAATATATAAAATGAATCTAAAAGCAAAACTTAACCACAACACAAACGGATATGAACCGAATGAATGAATGAATGAATGACATGGTTGGCGCCTCCAACGCAGGTGATGTATTCATTTTGTGGTTAACATTTTTTGAAAAAATGAAGAAAAATTATTTGAAAAAGACAAAAACCCAAAAAGTAGCAAAATTGTTTTACTTGTCTTCTTTGTAAAAAATTACATAAAAATAACTATTTTAATGATATTTGAATTTTATCTACCTACTACTACTACTACTACTACTACTACTACTACTACTACTACTACTACTACTATTACTACTACTACTACTACTACTACATATTCATCCATCAGAGAGTTCATATACTCGTACTGTACTATTATCGGTACGATTATACTGATGATGATTATGTTGATATTTAGTAGTTACTTAGTTTTACACGTCATGTGTTCATCAGAGATGCGATGCCTTTAATGCTGATCGAGTGCAATTATAAACTTGATTTGAGTAATTATGCCCACGGCGCACAGTGGGCTTAAATTATAATAATTAATTTCATAAAATTCACGTTTTGAATTTTGTATTTTTAACAACGCAAAATAATCGATAGGATCTTTCCAAAAAAAAAAAAAAAAAAATTGTATGAAAATTATAAAGTTGTTAATTTAAGATTTAATATTAAAGATTAAAGAATCTTTTTATATATAAAAATGGAACTATGTCTGCGTATCTGTGTGTCTGTTTCTGATAGACTACGAAACCGCTGTACCGCTGTCTGGAGAGTGTAGTTGATTGAAGTTTGGTGCCAAAAATGTTCATAATGTTCCAAAATCAAAGCTCTGAACTATGTGAACCACATGACCAAATAATGGTTAACACACGGTATAATACAATTATAACAGGAACTGACTTCTGCTGAACGCTCTCAATGACTACAAAAATCACAAACTGACATCACGTGGCGGGCGTAGCAACGCGCATAGATTTTTATTAAAATCCTAGGACTTGTGTACTTTAATCCGATTTTGACTTAACATTCTATATATGTATAAGGGCTTTTCATAAAAATAGTCAATATTTTTTGTGTATTGTGTATTGAAGTCCGTATTACTACATCAAGGAATTCCGAAATGCAGTAGAATCCTATCGCCATCTCAACTGACAGAAAAAACCAAGTTGAAAGATAGCTTAAGACATTGGTCTCCAAACTTTTCAGCCTTGGGTCCATACTAATTACTTCAGTGAGTTCCAAGAGCCAACACCGTTTTAATTTTCCAGTCAGTGTGTTTTTTATCCAACTTAACCATTAGCTGTCGCGGACCGGATTGATGACACTGGCGGGCCGTAGTTTGGAGACCAATGGTTTAAGAAGATAAACTCAGTCGATATAAGCATCGCCATTGAAGCTGGAAGAGGTCAATCACCAAATTTTAACGATGGGACACATTTAATAGTCAAGGAAGAAAACGAATGCTTATCATCGAAAATGTTGGCAAAAGATTTTCTGGATCATTTGACAATAGTAATTCATCTCAAAAAGAGCAGTAAAGTCGGTTGGGTAATGATGTCGAATATGTTCAAAATTTTAACAATTTGGTTCAATAATTAAGTCATAATATCTTATTAAGCTTTAACCCAAACTTCATTGGGTTATCTATATACTTAAGAGTTTTATAAAATGCAAAAACAAATCATTTATTATTATAAATGATGTGTTAAATATCATTTAAATTAATTTAAGTTAATTTAGAATAAACGTCTTTTTATTTACATAGTTCATACTAGTGATCAATATTTGACCATTCTAATAAATTATCATTGCTTCGATAAGAACTTTTTCTTAATATTAAGTATTAATATATATTAATTCCAAAAGTCTGGTTTAAAATAAATATGCATTTATGGTAAATTACTTGAAAGGTCATTAATATAAAATTGCAGAATATAATTTATAAGCAAACCACTGTACCACAACATTTGTTTGACTTGCTTCATTTAAAGAGCAAAATAACTCACCATAAGCGCATCACAAGTGCAAAGTTTAGCGCAAATGTGGTCAACAACAACAATAAAGAAACATTTTAAGACCCCTTTGGCGAACAACAAATTTACAAGTACCGAAAGCGTGCCTCTTGGGTAGCCACAATTATTTATTTTCATTGTTATTTTTATTATTATTTTAATCATAATTTTTCTTTCTTTATGTCTGTCTGTCTTTCTTTATTAAAGTGGCTGTTTGCCACTTTGACATTTCTACTTGACAGAAAAAGACTGAAGAAAATAAAAATAACACAAAATTGACCACTTCAGCAAGTGCATCTTACTGTGTACTTTCTTGTGCGGTAAAATGTCTTGACAAAACTGCAGAAAAGAAAAACTATTTTTATTTATAAATAGATTTTTTATCATTTTTCTTCACTTCATTTAATTCCATTAATTCAAAAAGAAAAATTTTCGTTCAGGTAAACGTTATTTAAGATTTATGTTTATTTAAATCAGTTTAAAAACTGAGACCACAGCGAACTTGTGACTGGCAACTGGCGCATGCCGACCATGTTAGAGTTCAAAACACAAGTTTTCAATGCATAAATATTCATAGTTTTGGATTAAAGTGACCTCAACCTTTTTTTATATTGTATTATTTTAAATTATAGTATTTTTTTTTTTTCTTTTGGTTATTTGACTTTGTATTAACACAAAACCAACACCAGAAAAAAACCAAAGCAAAGAAAAAGCGTTGAAAGTTGTAACTTTTTTGTTGATGTTTTTAAGCAGATTAAGATTTTTTTTGTTTTAGATTTTGTGTTTTAATTTTTTTTTTTAATAGATTTGAGATAGTTTTACTTTCTTTTTCATTAATTTGTGTGGTGGTGCATAATGTGGGTGAAGAAGATTGAAAAAATTGATACATATATGAACCAGGGATACGAAAAAATTAAAAGTGAATTTGTTTTTGTGGAGAATTTAAATTTCTAAATTCACTTTCTTTAGAGATGCGAGGGTGGTTCAATAAGTAAATGAGTTAAGAAAGAAAATGCAAAACAATAAAGTTGAGTTGATATTTTCAATAAAATTCTAACTTAAAAAACCACGTTTTTTTTTTTAACACTAAACAATTTTTTTTTTTTTTTAATTTTAGATAATACATATGTCGGGCTCAATCTGATCTTATAGAGCAAGGGAGTGCAATTCGAAGTTTAACTTTTTATATATGTAGATGTTTGGACTAGTGTATAGTCTTGACAATTGTCAAATGTAAAGTGGAGCACGGATTTACCTTACGTTTCCGAGGTAATCATGAATTTAGCAGATACCAATTTGAGTCCCTTGAGATCTAAGCAATGTTATTGGTTAGGATAGATAAAAGAACAGTAAGAGTACTTGGAATATCCGATTTATTGACAATGAAGCCACAGCTGCATTCAAGGGTTATAAGTACATTGAACCCAAGTGAGACTAATAAATTTAAAATCAATATGCCAAGTCTTTTATATATTTAGCCCTGTCTATTATCTAGTGATCTCTTAATGGATTCATTCGAAATCTATATATCAGATGAGTCAAGAGACTTCTTCTGTGACTACCCTCGCTTGTAATACTATAGTCTTTCAAGATATTGTAATTTTTTTTTTTTGTCTTGCATGCTTTTTCTATGCTTAAGAAACAAAAAAAAGCTACTCTTCTTTCTTTCACTTTTCTTAATAAAACTTACATGACACTAAAGCGTGTCTGGCATTTAAATGCAACAACAAAATCTAAAAGATTTACAAAAATACTAAAATACAATACGATAAATGAAGAAAAACCTTCAAGAAAGACAGCAAAGGAAATTTTTCCATACTTAATACTATACTTTTTAAGGTCAACTTCAATCTTCCACTTCAAAAATTCACAATTTCAATGCTCTTCCACATAATAAAAAATATTAAAAAAAAAAAAAATATTAATAAAAATACAAAATGATGGAAAAATAAGTATACTTATGTGTATAAAAAAAAAACACTTTAAGATTGTCTCAAATATTGTAATATGTATACAACACTTTCAGGTAGTAGGACTTACTATAGAAATACAAGTATAAAGACTGCAGAAGCATTTGTTGATGATGATGACGATGTTGATGTTGATGATGGAAAAACAACAATAATAAAAAGGCATAAGAAAAATTACTCAAAATATGTGCAAACAGCATACAAAATTTTTAGCAATTTTGTCAGTTGATGTTGGATCTTAGGTCGTCGTCTGACTGACTGACTGACTAACTGACTGACTTCTACAGACGTCATCCATACATCAATGAAACGCCTCAAACTTGACTTGATGCCGAGCTTTAAAAGTGGAAAAAAAAACACAAATAAAAATTGCAAGCAAAAATAAAATAACAAAAATAAAAACTCATCAGAAGGCGAAAGTTAATTTAAGGTCTTCTTTCTTTTCTTTAGATTGCTTTATTGTTAAAGTTGAGTTGAGTTGAGTTGAGTTGAAGTTATTGGTTGGTGTTGGTGTTGATGTTGATGTTGTTATTAAAGTTGTTAGTGCCACTGTTGTTATTATTGGTGCTGGTGATGTTGTGTCTAAGATACATTTTTTTCCACCAGACAACAATAAGACTAAAATTTACAATACTACTTAGATGATGCACTTCACAATAATGTTGCTAAGCATCCAGGCACCCAGGCAGGCAGGCAGGCGGCAGCTAGACAGTCTGTCTTCATCATCATAATTATTACCATCATCATGTTGCTAGCAACATTATTCATGTTTAACAAGTAGCAAAATATTGATTAAGCTTTAGTTATAACAACACCAACACCAACAACAACACAACAACAAATTTCCATAAATCATTTCCGTTAATAATTTCTAATTTTCACTTTTGTTGTTGCTTTCCTTATACTCGTAGTATATTTATTATCGTATTACAATTTCTGTATAAATTTTTCTATAAAATTTTGAAAAATTCGTCATCAATAAAGTGAAAGAAATGTTGTTGGATTTCTTTGATTTCATTGATTCTTGTTTAATAATAAATTAATTTTGTATGCAAATAACGGTTCAACAAAATTTACCATAAGAGTATAAGAAAAAGAAACAGAAGAATATATAGAAAGACAAAAAAACAAAAAAAAAAAAACTTACCATTTCTTTTCTCAAAGTTGCTATTTGAGCATCTAAAGTGCTTCCTGTCAAAGCGGACGATGTTGCTGACGTTGTTGTTCCCGTACCAATACCCGAAGTTTCTTCTATTGTTGGTGATATTTTTGTTGGTGTTGCTTTTGCTGCTGCTGCTGATGTTGTTGTTGTGGTTGCTGCTGGTGATGTTGTTGTTGTTGTTGATGATGGTGACTTCGTTGCTGTTATAATAGTATTTGAATTATTAGTAATTAAATTGATCATACTATATTTGTTATTAATTTCATTAATATTACCATTTGTTGTTGTTGCTGCTGATGATTTCTTATCATTTTCATCAGTAGTTTTATTATTATTATCACTATCTTTTTGGTATTCTTGTTTTAATAGATTTTTGAGATTATTGTTATCATTATTATTATTATTATTATTACTGTTATTATTATTATTATTATTGTTTTCGGCATTTGATGCATCAACATCACTGATAAGGCCAGAATCGGAACCAAGCATTTTATTAATGCCACTAAGAGACTTTGGTAAAGGTGGCAAACCGGTGATAGACATTACTCTGTAAATGAAAGAAAAAATAAAAAATAAAAATTATTATTAATATTATGAAATAAGTAAGAAATTTAATATTCTAGAAATATGTACATATATAAGTAGAAAGAAATCCAACCTGTATTTCTTCATTTTCAAATCATCTCTATTACGATTTATATGAGCACTTTTTGATTTTTTCACAACACTATCACTATCAATTGTATCACTGTAACTGCTGCTGTTTGCTGTCACACAATCTTCTTCATCTTCATCATCGTCATCGTCATCATCATCGTCATATTCACTAATTGTTTCTTCTTTATCATTATCGTTATCATTATCACTGTTACAATGAAAATCACCAGCCTGAAATCTTTGATACCATTTTGCTATAAACTCAGGACTTGGTGCATATTCTGTACCAAATGCACTACGACATTCTTCTAGAATTTGTGTTGGATACAAACGTCTACGAAAACCAAAGAGTATACATTGTTGTAGCTCTTTTTGTGTGGGTGCTGGCAAATACTTATTAGCCATACTTCTTCTTGTACTTGTTACAGGTTGTTCACAGTTAAAGGTCACTTGCTAAACATGCTGAAAATATCACACAATCGAAACAAAATAGAGAGAGATACATAGATATATAGAGAAAAACAAAATAATAGTGAGATAAACTTTACTTTTGTGCTATAGTAAAAGAACAAAGTTAATGTCAAAATTCATTAGAACAACAGCAGCAACAGCAGCAACATGAAATGAAAGCAGTCAGTGAGGCTGCGGCAGGCTACGGGCAACAGACGACAGACTAGCGACCAGTGACAAATCAAGCTCCATGTCATGCCAGTAATACTAGTAACTTAGACAGCATTTCTCACGCATGAGGATCTAAACTACTAACTAGAAACAGACGCGACGCGACAACTTTTGTCGACAGTTTCTAATCTTTTTTTCCACTTTATTTTTTGTTTTGTTTTTGTTTTTGTTTTTTTTTTTTTCAGAATTCTTCATTGCAATTCTGCAATGTTGCACGCTGCTAGCATAATTCAACAGATAAGCTGACAGCAATGACATTTCAATCTTTGTTATTAGCACACATCGGGGTAAAAAACAACATTCGAGTGACTTTAAACAAGCGCAACAACGAAGGCCAACAGCCAACAGCAGAAAAAAAAGCAAACCTATCAAGTCACATATGTATGAATGTTGTCTGAATGTCTGGCTATCCCCACTGTACGTATGCTCTTTACCTACCTACCTGCCTGCCTGCCTGCATCTCTCTGTCTCTATATCAGAGGTTCTTAAGCTTAGGTAGTCCTAGGATAGCCATGAACAACATTTTCTTCTTGAACAAAAGCACTGACCTCATCTCAATCTTAAGCGTACAACGACATATGAGTAAACTTTATATCAAAATTGTTTCATGGATTCCGGATCATGAATCTGTGGCTCCTTAGAGGTAACTTTAAGAACCACTGTTCCATATCAATGTGGACGGTCACCAGTGTTCATGTTGTTCCTGCTACTTTTGTCTTGTTATTATTATTGCTGTTGTTGTTGTTGTTAGTGTTGTCGCAGTTATGCAGAGATTCTATCAGAATATCACAATTTACAACACTGTCATTTTTCTTGAAAGCGTCGACAGCAATAATAACAGCAACAACAAAAACACCAAGTAAAACAACCAACTAGTTATACTCTGATGGAGAGAAAAAATACATAGTAGAAATAAACAGAATTCTAAACAAGTTGCCGAGAAACTTTTATAAAGATTGAAATATTGTATTAACAAGATCTGATTAAACATTATTGAGGGTGATGGTGATATATGAGAAAGAACCTAGTTTGGTAGAAATTTGTTTTTATAAAGAAAAAATGTTGGACAATACTATGTATCGAGATATATAGGCATTGATTGGGATAAATAATATCCCAACCTCATTTCAATTGACTGACATATTTCCTTTTTATATTGATATTCTGTACTGCATTGCAGTTTTGACGAAAAATCTCTTTTTGATGCTTACATTGGAAATCTACAATTTTTAATTTTTCTTGGAGAGTTTGGTCTTACTGAACAAAACCAAGAAATACCATTCAATTCTCACTTATTTACTTAACATCCTACCAATTTTAGTTAACTCTGCCTTCACTTTAAGAAATCTTATAAGATTTTTGTTTTGTAGAATTCCAAATTTCAATGCATCTATATGTGTATATAAAATTGGAACTATGCATGTATGTATGTATGTCTGTTCCCTATGGACTAAAAAACCGATAGACCGATGTTGATGAAATTTTCAAAAAAAAATTCTGAAAAGTGCGAATCGGAAGTTCTGAACATCAATTTATATAAAACTAGATAACCGGAAATTGTTGTCCTGTCTCTCCTTTCCAATTTATTGATACTAATTGGTAGATCTAAAGAAATGTTTGACAAAAACGAATTGATTGATTGTAAAATATGTCTCTAAGCTTTATCTCACTTGCACATACAATTTTTTTTTTTTCGTTTTTTTGCCGTTCTTTTATGATTTTTCTTTTTCCAAAACTCTGCTCATGAATTAAACCATCCATTGGTGAAAACCATATGAAAACCAGTTCGGTAGTTTTTGAATTTATCCTGAACAGACAGACGCCACGTCTATATTACATATTTTTCTATGAAAGTTGAAGTAACTTTAAAGTTTGAATGACGTTTATTAAAAAAAAAAAAAAAAAAAAATATAAAGATTTTGTTCTGTTTTGTTCTATACAAGAATATGTATAAATTTTCTCTTTTGAAGTAGTAAACATTAATTTGAAGTTGATATTACTGATATTTTTTTATTCATCTGTGCATAAAAAACTAATCGAACTAAAGTAAATTATTCTTCTTTTTGAAAATTACCCACTTCATATGCCAATATTCTAGATCTAAAATGCTTTTAGATTACTAATTTGCAATAAGTAAGTTTTCATTAAAATTGATTAGGAAATGTTGGTGATTTTTTTATTGATTAATCCATTTGTTTATAATCATCAATTTAAGGCTTATGCTGATCCCCTCAAACGCTACTGAACAAACAAATAAACAAACAAAATCAATTCACACAAATATCTATAAAATTTAAGCCAGTTTCAAATGAAATGCCATAAAGCAATCCAAGTTTTTAATAACTTCAACTTCAATCCAAAGCATTTTTCTTCACTTTGTTGTCAGCCAAATCTCATTGCAATTGCCAAGATGTGTAGATTCAGCACTATAAACTCAATACTCAAAAAGCAATTGCTGGCTACTGACTGACTGACTGACTGACTAACTGACTGCAACTGCAAGTTTCAAGCAATGTAATCGTGTTGTCAATAATAATATATTTCTTAGTTTATCGTTGTTAACTTGTTTTATGTTCTTGAAATGTATGTTTTTTTTTTTTTTTTTTTGTTTTTTTTTTAATGTGATTGTGATTGTGTGGTATGCATTCCATGTAAGTGTTATATACTATACTATAATAATTCAATTGCAACCAAGTTGACCTACTTTAAATCACACATTAGCACTCTGCAAAAATTCATTACAAAATCTGACAAGTTATGTACAATAATAATTTTATTTAATAAAATTATTATGTATTCTTTCCTTCATCACAAAACTTTTAACTTGTTCCAAAGAACAAAACACAAAAAATAATAAATCAATATTTTACAAGAATCAAGTATCTTTTATGACAACACCAACGAAAGATACTTACTAACTAAGTAGTACAACAATAATCATGTTCAACGGTAAATGTTGGCAAATCTTTCTAAGACTTTTCAATTTAAATTGAACAAACTCAAAGCTCAAACTCTAAGCTAAGCTTCCTATAATCGATCGATCCATCGATCGATCGGTGGATAGATTGTTCCAAACATACTAATATCGGTAATTTAAGACTACAAAGAAACCATTTAAAATCATCTAGGCAGCTTATCGAACTCGAGCATAGTAGTTTTTGTTTTTTTCTATTGTAATTTTTCTTAGAGCAATTTAAGCAATCATTTCAAGATTTATCGGTCACGGTTTTGTTGGAGTTGGTTTTTCTCTATTTTTTTTTTTTCTTTTGCAATTGTTGTCGTTATTTTTAATGTTAGTTTAGATCAGAGTTTCTTAAACTATGCTACGCGGAGTAAATAGTAACTTAGAAGAATTCTGAGTGCTCCACAAATAATAAGCAATTGTTATGAAGTAAAATTTAAAAAATGTTTAAGAAACTCTGGCTTAGACTATTATATATAGTCTATCGATTCTTCTGGCGTAATTTGCAGTCGCAAACGCGTAATAAAGTCAGTAAAGTCAGTCAGTCAAGTCAATAGATGGTTACTAGATTAGCTAGAGAGATTGAAGGCAAAACATCACTACAAAATACATTATTCAACACACTAATTGCATTTTTTCCTCCGATAAATGAAACGTTTTCGTAATATTTCATTTATTTTTTTTTAATTTTTTGCAAATTTTATTTTCTCATTTTTCATTTTTTTTTTTCTTTTTGTTATTGTTATTGTAGAAATTCAATATTTTGTTTATCATGGGATTAAAAGTTGGTTTATTTATCTTTACATAACACAAAAGGGAGTTTGTTTATTGTATTTTATGAGTTTTTTTTTTTTGTGTTCTTGGTAAATTAATTAGAAAATAGAAAGAAGATAAAATGAAAAAAGTACCCACTAATATTTATTTGATGGGTTTTTTTTTTTTTTAGAAAATTAAATGAAGAACGCAAATTGCAATCATTTATTTAATCTCATTTATGTATAAATAAATAAACTGTTGAATCACAACTCAACGAGGAACAGTTTGTGCATTCCAGAAACTCTATTAAATGACCAAAGAGATTTAGGATTAATGGATGAATAAAATTACTACTGAGTTGTTACCAGAATGAATGAATGTGATTGCTTAATCAATGAATTAGCTTCAAGTGCCTTGAATAAGTAAAATTCTAGTAAGTCGCAAATTCAAGAGAAGGTTATAAACATGTTTGTATTTCTCAAAAATATTCATACTGATTATTCAATTAAGTTTTATCATTTTATATGGAAAACCAGAACCTTATCATGAATTGTTTTGTATAGAAAAATAAAACCAAAAGTCATAACATGCAATACGAGGCAATTTTAACATTTGTATTAGAAGTGTTAAATTACAAAACTATGATGGATGACACGTCTTAACTGAGGTGAAATAAAAGAATAGAAGAAAAAACAAACTTCAAACGGTTGCACTGAATATTAAAGAACTCTAAGAACAAGCAAATTAAATAAATTTCAGTCTATTACATATAATAAAATTGCAGACTGAAAGATTACTTCAACCTATTTCTAGTTTTAAAAAGCTCTACACTAAAGAACTTTTCCAGCAGAATTTTAATATGACTGAAGTAACCAATCTCACTCTAAAAAGAATTTCGGAAACATCATTTCCACATCATTCCTTGTCTCAAGATTATCGAAATGACAAGAGAACTCTCACATAATCTTTGGACAGAGAATTTTGTCGAATTTGATTTGGATGGACACGATGCAGCGTCTATGGAGTCAGTGGTCAATGAAATTATATTTTTGGCTAATGAAATCGGGTGCTGGAAATGAATAATACTAATATCAATTAGCTTGTGAAAGAGCACAGTAATGATGGAAATATGATGATGATATATTGTTCTGATAAGTAGGAGAATTACTGAAAATGTATACCATCCAAAAACACAAAACTTTGTATGAATGGCATTTTAATAATTGACTTAATCTTATAGTGTCAAATATGAATACTAGAGAAAAAAAATTATATGCGATACTATTGGAGGTTTCTGAAATTCTATAAAGTATAACTAAAACTTATTTGTATGGAATGAGAAGAAATACAAGAGAAATTTGGCACATTTTCAATATAGTTTTACCACAAAATTGGAGAAATCAATAAGTAGATAAAACAGTACAAATGGTTTTATAGTTTTTGAAAAAAAATTAAGTTTGTTAATTCTATTAACACTTTAAATGGTGTACATTATCATCTTTCCATATTTGGTAGGCTAATAACCTCTTAGAAAATGTATACTATATATTTTTTAAGATAAATTCCTATTTTAACTTGTGGTTTTTATAGAGATGATAATTTTGATTAACATAACAATATTTCAGTCCAGTTTTCTCTCAATGACCATATATGAGATTAAATCTGATTCACTCATAGTTTTACATAACAAGTTAGTTACCAACATATCATTTTAATGCCATAAACACAAACTTTTGCAGGGTATTTAAAAAAATAATAATAATATAAAAAACTTATGCAAAAAACAAAATACAAAAAAACCCTAAAATGAAATATGATAAGTGAATGTCTGCAGACTGTAACAAAAGTTGAGTTTATCCAGACATAAAATAATTTGTAAATGAAACTTTTCTTTCTTTCTTTCTTTCTTCACAATTAATTAACAGCAAAGTAAACAAAATAAAACTAAACAACAGTCCAACAGTCGAGATGGGACCAAAACAACACAAATGGTCTCCCGGCCTTAGCCGATTCAAAGCGGAAAGAAAATAATACTACAAACATGCATTAAAACTAAAACTAAGCGCAAACTCAAGTTCATGAACAAAACAATACAAAATAATAAATAAAAAAAAAATGTTAATGAAAAATAATAAAGTTTTTCATTTTAATGTTTCTATATCAGTTTTTTTATTTTGCCATCTCGGAAAATCATAAAAAGAAATGCAAACAATATTCAAAAGACATAAGATATTTTCTCAAAAATAAAATACAACAATAATCATAATAATAAAACTATTTACAGACTTGTGGGTTTTACATGATGATGATGACAATAACACGCTGTGATTAATTAAACCAAAAAAAAAAAAAAAAAAACTTATGTTGCAGGAACAAAATTCAAAGACTCAGTGAGACTTGTGATAGATACACGTACAAGTTCATTAGCCTCATAAACTGACTGACTGACTGACGACTGACTGAATGCATTAAGAACTATATACTCTCCCATAAGATACTTTTGTATTTATTCTCTCTCTCTCTCTCTCTCTCTCTCTCTCTATTATGACATAAATGAGATTTTTAAAAATAACAACACCAACAAGAATAATAAAATATTTAATTTTATAAATAAAAATTTAAGTCAAAAATAAAATTGATTTGATTTTTTTTTTTTTTTTTGTATCTTTTTCAAAGCTCCTAAAAATGACCAAAACGCCTATGCTAAATTAAGATATTTTTTTTTATATTACTTTATTGTCACTTCATGTGTGTTTTTATTATAAATTTTATTTTAAATTTGTGACAGTTTCATGTTTTTGTTTCTATCTTGATAAATTTCGTGGTTGATTTCTATTTTTCCATTAATTTTAAATAATTTTTTGGTTTGTTTTGGCGGTAGCAATTCTATTGATCAGCAGCAACTAACTAACTAACTACTAATTTCGATTTATGTATTAATAAAGAAATATTGAAATATTATTACATCATATTAGATTAGAGATTTGGTTTATCTTTTGAAGTTAATAATGTAGGCGGTCGATGATGATGTTGTATATAATATTAATAGGGTCTTTTTTTAAAAAACTTTCATACTAGAATTAATATGGAGCGCATAGAAGAGTGGGTCGGGGAACCCCATGAAGGAAATATAATGAAATATTCAGAGTAACTTGGAGAATTGGTTAAGCCATGTCTATAACAGAACGTTTGTTTCGTTATAAGAAACACACATAAGCACTCAATACATACATACATTAGTCTGAATTAGAACTTCACAATTACTGGGAGAGGTAGGTCTCATACATAATTCAAATCAAATATATGATTTGTTTTATTTGCCAATGGTGGTTTACAACAGTTGAAATGATTTATTTTTAAAACTTGGTAGCATGAATTCTGGACAATTTGCATAACACAAACACAAAATTGGACCGATCGAACAATTATTTGATATATCTAACACATAAATCTTTGCGAATATATATATTTTGGTATAGAAACCATTTGCATTTCTTAAGATAATCAAACGAAACTTTACAAATCGATTTGAAATGACAATCAACACAATAAATACAAAAACTGAACCGATAAGACAAATAATTGTTTTAGCTGCCATATAAACTGATTTAAATAATAAAATTTCTATATGACCAAGTTCACAATCAAAGAAATAATCTGTATTCATTATTATTTTTCCTTTTTTTTTTTTTTCTAAGTTCACTTCTAAGACACATTTATCAAATGATTTATCTCACTATTAACCTTACAAATGCTTCAACGAAATTGCAAAAAAAAAAAATTTACGTCACAACTTTGATAATTACAATATTCCATTTATTAAGATTGCATGCATTATGAATCATTGACAATAATAAATAAATTGCGTTTTAAACAACAAATGCTGCCTGCCAACAAGCACATGGTTTATGGAAGGTTATATAAATACTACAAATATATTTCAATTTAAATTTGTTTTTTTATTTTATTTTATTTTATTTTATTTATAAACACAAAACAAAAAAGCTTTTTGTTTTATTATTTTACACTATGCATTTTTTTTTTCTTTATTTTAATTACAATTACTATTATTATTATTTTTTATTATTCTTTCAAGATGCTGGTCACCACTTGCACTCACAACAATTACAATAAATTTTTAATAAACATTGACACGAATATATGATGTATAATATAGAAATTGTGATTATCGTGTAAAACGCGTGATAACGTCAATATTTTGCCAAATACTAAAGACCAAATAACAATAATTTGCGTTAGTTAGTCGGAAAACCAAAACAAAGTCAGAGGAGGCTATGGCTACATTGATGACGATCTTTTTGGTGGCGCATGAGTAAAAAATTCTTCTATTTTATTGAGTTTTTTTTTATATTTTTTTTTTTTTTTTTATTTTGCTTTTCTCTTAAGATATTTCTCTAGCACACACATTGATTTAATTAAATCTAGCAGAAAGATACGAGTATAGTAGATGCAAAGACTATAAAAATACACATTTGTATGTGCGTTGGTGCCACCTATGTAGTATGTTCATTCATACAATTTTATGATGAATGCTACACGGTAAATAAAAATAAGAATTTAGAATTAGAATTTCTTACCAAACGCTTCAATGAAAATATTTTTTTTTTTTTTTTTTCAATTATATTATTTTCTTTAATTCGTCAGAAAATGTATAATTTATTTGATTAAAAAAACATAATATTTGATTCTATGATATGAAAATGGTAATTAAAGAGAAAATAGTGTTGGAAAACGTTAATGTATAAGTTAAAAAATACTTCTAGTGCACTTATTACTTCATACAACGAATATTTGATTATGTGATAGAAAAATGGTAATAAAATAAGTTATTAATTTCTCATTAAATGCAACTAGTGATGGAAAATGTAAAAAAGTATAATGTATGATCAACAAATTGCTTTCTTGGAGTATTGAAGTGCATTTCTTATAAGTAGTTCATACAATGATTATTGCAAGACTATTAAAATAAAAGTCAATCAAGTCACCTTTGATATATTCTTCGTTACACAACTTACTTCTAAACTTCATTCGATTAAATCATTTCATACAAATTTTCTGTTCGTGTAAGACCTAAAAAAAAAAATTGAAAAAAAAATCAAAATTCAAAATAAAATAAATCTCGAAATGAAACTAATTCGCTTCTTTCTGACCATTTGGTCACTGATAACAATGTTATTTGTGAGAATATTGTTTGTAAAACACAATAAGGTTTCTCCTAAGAAACATCTAAAATATCGAAAATTTGAAAGAGAAATAAAACTGGAGCATAAACATAAGAAGTTGTTAATGAAAGGCTATAGACCGATGCCTTCTGCACTAAGTAAAAGGGATTTGTCTTTAAATTTGACTGGAATAGTAATAACAAGGAAGGACAGAATGATCCATTAACAACAAAGCCCACAAATGAATTAGAAGGGACTTGGAAGTAAATGAAATGAGAGGACGGAATGGTCAAATTGAATAACATTAACACAAAAGAATCAAAAGGTATGCGGTATGAAAGAATGCGAAGATTCTCTTGGTCAAAATTATATTAAATTTTAAGATGTCATAAAATTTGGATGTCATTTTTTTCTCTGTAATAAATATGCAGCCCAACAAAATATGTATTTTTGTTATATTTAATAAGATAATTTTATTTTTAGCTTTAATTTAACAAAATAACACATCTTTGTCTTCAACTGTCGGTTTTCCTCTTTGGCTCATCTCACAACTTTTTGTCGACATTCAATTCAATATAGAAAATTAATTTCGGTTCCACTGATTGCAAACATACCTTTCACATCTTAGTTAATGAACTAAAGAATATTTCTAACATATAATTTTCAGATAATATAATATCTATGTATATGAATATATTGGTGAGAAGTCATTCTAAGAAAGTTGCAATTGTCTTACTAAATCGTTGCAAAAATTTTCCCCACTTAAACTGTTTTCTTTTTCATTGACAGGTACATCAAATTTTGGTTTTATCTATACCATTTTTTGTATATTGTATACTTAAAAACATTTTCCTCAACAATTCTGTTTTAATTTTATAAGGATTATCAATGTTTTTCAAACAAAAAATTAATTTGGAACCATAGGTTATTGATAGCAATATCAATCCGATCAGTTCAGTTTTTGGTTATAATATTATTTAGCACATCTATGTATGAAATTGAAACTATTATACATGTATGTCTGTTTGTCTGTTGCTTATGAACACTGAAACCGCTGGACTGATTTCAATGAAATTTTCAGGGGAAACTCTAGCATAGTCTGTAGAGTGTTTCTGTTAAGTTTCATTCGGATTGAACCTCCAAAATTAATGGTTCAAATTTTGCATTTATAATTTAGAGACATATTTTAAAATCAATCAATTAGTTTTTGTCAAACATCTCTTTTTAAATTGTGAACCATCAAAAAAATAAAATAAATATCATTCCTTCTATTATTCCTGTGGAAAATCGCACTGGGTTAGCAAGTAAATGATATTAGGTCTTTCTTAAAAGAATCATTTCAATATCTTATCTTTATCGATTAATGATCCAATCACTCAGATAATACATGCTTTAAAACAATATTCATTTGAAATCCTCAAGAATTTCATATTAAAATGCAAAAATGCACTTTGCATTTGATGATTTTTATTTCATGGGTACTACTTCTTCCATTAATAAGGGAATTCTGATTAAAACATATTATAAGCATACAACAATATATGATGTGTCTATACAAAATTTCCATTCGATACCTTCAAAAGTTCAGAAATACAAACGAATGACGGGCAAATGGATTAACACTTCGTCATGCTGAATGTGTTACGAATATTATGAGAAACTCATAATATCTAATCACACTAATGTAAAATCATCCACAGTATGTATAATGTTAATAGAGCACGCAAAGTTTAAAGGAAAAACATAAAAACCAAAACACTCACGCACAAAAGTAAAACAACCAAAAAAAAAATTATGAATTTCATGTTTTGAGAATATTTTCTTTTGTTAAACATACAATTTTTTTTGGCATTTCGCGCTCATCTTCCTCACACTCACACACTTTTGAGTTTTACTCACAATTTTTTTTGTATACCAAAACAAATATTGTAAATTTATAGATACTCGTATCTTGTTGTCTTTATAGTAAATATTGTCTGTCTGTCTGTCTGTGTGTTTATATGAATGTTTTCGGATGTGTTACCCTTGCTGCGTTGAAAGAAACACGCATGAAAACATGAGAAAATAAATTAAAATTTTTCAAAAATTTAAAGACAAAACAAAAAGAAAATTTGTGTTTTTTTGGGTGCTTCATTTTAAAAATAATACTAAGGAAATACAAAAATAGTTCAATCATGCAGGTGGTAAATTAGAGCACGGGTCTAGGGGGAGGGATGGAGGTAGGCCTATGCTATATAAAGATTATTAGGTCCACATAATTGCTTTGGTATGCAATAAATGCAGATCAAAAAATCAGAAAAAAAAAAACGAAAAGATAAAGAAAATGAATGATATTTTTAAGTCAAAGAGAAAAATTATAACATTTCATGCTGATTGCTGCGCTGCTACTATACTCGTAGTAAATCGCTTTAAATTTAAATTTAATTTAAATGATGGAAAAAGAAAATAAAAAATATATAAAGACCCAAAATAGTCAGAAAGGCAGAATCTCACGCGATTTCACGCGTATTCCGTATACGTGCTCATAATATCAATAGTTGACCTAAAAATTTCACCAAGCAAATATTTTTATTTATTTTTGAACGCAAAGAGACGACAACGACAACGACGACGACATCAGATTTCTGTTGCTGTCTGTTATATCTCATGATGTTTTGTTGTCTTCTATTTGTTGTTGCTCTTCTGTTCAAATTGCAATAACAACAACAATATTTCTATAATATACTTAGTAGAAGAAAATCAAATAAAGCCATACAATGTTGCGTGGCAAGAATTTATTGACCACAAAAGCAAAAAAAAATAAAAAAAAATTATTATAAAATAAAGACCAGTTCCATCTAAAACTGATGATGTTCTTTCTATATTAATAATATCGACCGATTATATGAGTGTCAGTGCCAAATGAATATGCATATAAGCCAACATTTCTACATACTCGTTTACATATAAACATGATGACAACAATGACAAAGACATCATCAACATGCGATTCTATAGTAAAAATGTATATATGTAGTATCATATCATGATGAATCAGTATTTATATACATTTATTTAAAAGGCTATTTACATTATTGAGATTTTTTTTTTTTTTTTATCTTATAATATATTTTTACTAGAATTCAAGTTCCACTGGAGATATATACAATGATATATTGCAATATATGAAAGTGACTCTGACTGATTGTAAATATTAATTATTATAATGTGATTTTTATTGCAAGTTTATTGCGAGATTCTGATTTATACAATTTAACTGATTGTTTCATCGTGAAACTGAAATTGTTTGCATATTTGACCTTCCATTTACAATATTAACATTGATTTCATTAACATTTTCTTGGTTTGGTTTAAAAGACCTTTGAGACCGCCTAACCCGAGGGTCCCTTACTTTCAGACATCACAATAGACTTTTAAATTACTCTTTATTTATTTATTTGTTCATTTGTTTATTTGTTTATGACAAATTACTGTCAACTTAAAAGTAATAACAATAAACTAATTTAATTTAATTTAATTAAATCTGTCCCTTACCGGGTGAAGAATATTTATTTGCGAAATAACTACCTATGCCTCTACTAACAGTCATGTGTGATCAGAGACATATAATGTATGTGGTGCAATGCAATCAAAAAAAAAGGTGACAAAATAGGAAATATTAAGCGACGTCCAGTGCATCCTCCAGAGTGCTACGATTCCTGAAGGGTAGTACAGGACGATGATATTAGGAGAGATTGTATCATAGAACTTATTATAAAAAGTGCAAGAAACTCGGGAAGGATCATGTAGGGCAGGACTATCCAACCCGGGCCCCTAGTAAAGCCTGAAAGCATCGCAGACGTATTCGAAGTGAGATCAGAGGAAAAAAATATTTTTTTTTTTGGCCGTTGTTATAAAAAATTGTTTTTCCCACATGGGGCCCAACGCACCACGGATTCTCCTAGTTAGTTCACATCTATTCAGGGCTAATGGGACGTAGAACGGCTGGGAATACAAAAGCTTAGCTGAGCACAGGAGAATCTATAGTCCAACTATTATATAAGTTTATGAACAAAATGTATCCCTAGAGTTATATTACGAAGAACCAAAGATGGAAGACTGATGAAAAGGAGCCTTTCACTAAGATTGCAAACGAAAAATAGGAATTCTATTTTAGGCGACGAAGGGAACACAAAAGTAATTGCTTCTGAACAGACTCAATACGATCTTGATCTTTTATATCTTATCGATCTTTATATTGTGACGAAATGCACGGAGAATAAACAGAATCTTTGTGGTATAGGCGTCATTGAATGCAATAGACCACCGTTTAATGAATAGAAATAATTCTGAACCAATTAGAAAAAATTTATTTCTATTATTAAGCTGAAGATCAGTGTTCCCCTCTAAGTTAATTTAAGTTTTATAAACATTAGTAATAACTATATAAATAATTTCTAGTATTGCCTAAAACCTGAATGAGCAACTCTAAATAGTTTGCAAGGTTTAGTATCAATCGGTAAATAGCAATTAACATCATTTCTCTCAATTAAAAAAACAAAATCTTATTTAAGAATTTTCTATACATTATTATTTTCTAGTCCAAGCTACTGCGGAGAATTGTAGGTGCGTAATGATTTCTCCGGAACTCGATTATCCACCGAGACCTGCAGATACCAATGATAAAGAAAGAAATCTTCAACACCCACTAGATCTACCATTCCGCTTTCTGGATGAGTGATTAACTATCCAAACTTGCTTAAAGTGACTAACATCTTACGATAAAATTCTCTGGTTGTCGTCTAACGACAGTTGCAAATAAAGAAAATAAAATATATACAAAAAAAATCCATTCTAATACCTTCTATTCTACAATATAATAGCAACAAAAGCTACCTTTCAATGCACATGCAATCATTACTCAGATTGCAAAGATGGCTTGGTTAAGGAATTGAGTTCACCGCATGTTATTATTGAATGGGATCAATGACCTTTCTCACAATTGGCAAGATTAGTTATCAACAAGATGATACAATATAAAGACTACTAATTGGACTACTATTTAATGTTATTTATTGCACTTTTAAGCATCGAATTGTTTTGATAGATTCTTGCCAACTTCCCCAACATATTCGTACTTCACGAACAGTTGTTTTATTTTCCTCATACAAAAAATATTCCAATCGGCAAAGTATTTTAAACTATTATCGCACAACAAAAGGAAAAGACTAAGTACCCATTTTTTTTTTTTTAAGATTTATTTTTTTTTTTTTTTATTATTCTTCGAATTAGTAAAACTGTAGCCTCGAGACTGAAATGAATCATCAGTACAAAACATTGTAGATAAATTCTATTATTAAATTTTATACTTTTCTCTTTATAAATCAAATACTTCCATATAACTTCATTCTATTACACTAATTAATCTCTTCAAATCAATCCAAATTATACTCAAAATTAAAAAACAAATAATCCAATTGAGATACAAAGTCTAAGATGAGTGAATATTGGTCAATTGTTCTGGTTTAAGACCCAAACATTTCCAATAATTTCATCTATAGCAACCAATTACAATACTTTATAAAATTTCTTTATAAATAATATTTTTTGAGTGCCTTGACTCAAGTCATATTTTCCTTATTCAATCATAACTAACAAATTACTTAATCACATCAAATTAAAACTATACACAAAATTAACCAAATAAATCAATTTGGATAAAATAGATTTATTTAATAATATTTCAAATTAAAACGATTTCTTTTTATTTTTACATTATAGTTTTTAGTTTATTTTTAAATTATAATTTCATAGTTTAATTTAACATTTCATTATTAATTTTTAATAAATCGCTTCCCTATTGAATACTCTGTTAATGTGTAAGGTATACTTTCTTATTATACAATTTTATTTATTTCTATTTTTAATGATAATAAACGAAACGAAAGAAAAGAAATGAAAAATCGCAAAATGCGTTGTGAATAGTTTGAAAAACCCTTTAAATAAAATGAGGTCAGCAAGTATAATAAATACCTGTGCCCAGATTCATAATGAAAGAAACCTTCAAGCAACAATTGGAATTGTGACTTTATTTTTTTATACAAATTATATGATTTTATAATGTTGTGTGTCTTTGGTTTTCTGTGTTTTTGCGTGCGGGTTCTTTGATTCATTTGTACATTGTCAACAACAACTTCAATGCCACCACCACACTGAGATTTCTTATTATTTACAATAGTATAAAATGCGTTGTTCTACTGAGTTTCACACGCATCAACATTAACATCAACAACTACCAATTAGTAATAGATCGTGTAAGAAAATATAATATTATATAGTAAAGTACTGGGTATAACATTATAATTAATTATACCTACATATTCAAAATGTATTTTTAACGCATTTTAAAAGATAATTTTTTGTGCTTTTGGTATAAAAAAAAAAAAATTATGCCTAAAGTGCCCTAACGAAAGAAGGTCAAACACGAGTATTAAAAGTTAATTTCCATATAATTTGAATCGACTTTAGTATGCAGTATAGTTAATCAATGCATGTTGACACCCTGAATTTGTAATTCTTCTAACATTTCGCTTATGAATTAATTTTCTTTCAATTTCATTTAGGAAAGTGAGTCAGTCACATATGTCAGTTTTGAGCTTTTACCACATTATTTTATTATTTCTTTATATGTGCTAACATCGTTACAGTCATACAATATATTAGTATTTTTCAGTTATATTACGTTGGCCTGCCTCTTCTTTTAAAAAAAAAAAAACGTGGACCTGATGATAAGCTTGACAAAGAAGCATTGTTTGATTTTAAATTATATCTCACAGCTTTATATTCATCTCATTTGCACACCAAACTTTTTGTGTTTTTTAGATGTTTCTGCTGTTCCTTTTGGAATTTCCTTATTTTCTTATATCATAAACCTTCCTCATGAATCACTCCTTCCATTGGTGAAAATCGTATGAAAATCCGTTCGGTAGTTTTTGAGTTTATCGCAAACAGATAGATGATAGACAGTCGCTGCGGGAGAACTTTCTTTTATAATATTTAGTGATTTCATTTGTTAAAAGAAGTTGGGGCTTTTGATATTTAGCATTTGGAAGAAAACGAACTTCTTATTCTAACAATAAAAGTCTCAACTCGAAGATTTGGATTTTGATTGAACTTAAAAATTGAATAGTATGTAGATACTTTTTTAAATAATTGTAGAAAGATATGAATATATTTGTAAAGGTTTTCGGTTGTCATATACTAAAAAGGAAATTGGTCTTATTATTCTTTTAAAAATTATGAACTGAACTAAATACGAGTATCATTCATTTCAATGTTGCTAATTTTATAGTTGACCTATTACTGATCGGAACTATTGATCAATGTTATTGATAACCTAACTATAATAAAGACTATTATTATGGATGATTTGAAAATAAAGTCAGTTACCAATTGATCGTTCGTTCAAAAAAGTATATGCATAGAAACCCCTCTAGATTTCAGTAGACTTTAACAAATTTTTAATGTGAGCTTGGTTGATTTTTAGACAATTAAAAAATATGTAAGTCTTTTGTAAAGTAGTCGAATATTTAGATTAAAATTTGAATTGATTTGGAGGAGGTTTTTCGTGAGAAAGCTATTTAAGCTGATCTTCAGGTATTCCAGTACCTTAGTAGTTTTATGTGTTCTTGCGTTCCTTTGGTGTGAAAGTATTTTTACGTATTGAGAAGACATGCCTCCAAGGATACTGTTGCATTGTAATGTGAAGGAAAGGTCCAATAAAATTGAAAAATACTTTCATTACTACAACAACTTACTTTTCTTTAAGAAACTTGAGCTGATTTCTTAGTTTCTTTTATTACAGGGCTGAATCCTGAATGCGGCACAAACGCGCGCTCGAAGTGACAATAAAAGAGAAACAGAAATAAGTTTCTTTGGACCGCAGCACAACGACTTTTGGTGTTTTTTATGGTCGCCACTCTTTGGCTCCGGGAAAGGTTGTTATTTAATTTTTTTTTTTTTTTTTGTTTTTGTCGCGAAATTTTTTTTCTATTTACCCCTGGGCCAACTCACATGGTTTCTTCCAATGTGGCCCTGGGAAACAAAAAAGTTGGACATTCCTGCATTGCTATGAACATTTCAAATTTCTTCATTGACCATTTTTTCTTAATATTTTAGATGTTAAAACATTCTACTGCACTTTTCCAGAAAATAAATTTATATTCATCATAATTTTTGTGTTGCATGTAATTTTATTTATTTATTTATTTTCTACAATAAAATTAGAAGAGCACGAATAAAGAAAGAAACAAACAATAGAAAGATAGTAGAATGAATAAAAAAGAAAGACTAATCATATGCAAATGAGTTTGATAGCTTATTTTATTATAAATTTTTGTTTTTTTTTTTCTAATTTTCTTTTCTTCTATACACTTTTTATTGTTGTTGTTTATCTATTTATTTTTGTTTTATTGTATTTTGAATTTTATTTTATTTGTTTTATTTTCTATTTTATATTGTTGATGGTGCTGACTTCATTTTATTCGCTTCTTTTTTGTATAGACATAAATTTTATTTATGTGCAACAGTCAACAACCAACAAATCCATACATAAATAGAAGAATGGACAGACAGAAGATCAGACTCACTGACTGACTGACTGACTGACAGACTGACAGACTTAAACTTACATATTCGTATAAAATAACCAAATACCGTACGATTAGTTTCAGTTGGTTTCTCTTTTTTATTTTTTTTTCTTTTCTTGAAGCTATAGATTTTTTTTTTTTTTTTTTTCATTTATGAATGCGGCGAAATTTATATTTTATCGATGATTTTGGTTTTCTTTCTTCTTTGAATTTCATTTAATCAGAAGAACAAAGTTTTTTTATTGTGATATTTATGTTCAGTTTTTTTTGTTTTGGATTTTTTTATTTTTTTTTTTTTTACTTTGGGTTATTTTGATGTTTATTTTTTAGACAAAAGCGAAAGTTATCTATGTAGCTAAAAGTGCAAATGTATCATCCACTTGTATACATAATACAATATAAACATAACATGTAAGTATTTTTCATGGTATGATATATATATTTGGAATGTTTTGAGAAGAGTGATTAAAGATAATATAATTAAATTAAGGGTGTTGTACTATACTTTGACCCAAAAGGGCAATCATGAGGTCCCAGTATAGTTTATTTGATAAAAAAGATTTATCTTATGGTCTTCTATAAGATCTACAGCACAAAAGCATTCATATATTGTGCATAGAAATATGCATATTGGAGAGTTCCAACTGATAGTCACTCGAATATTTCTCCATTGAGCTTTTACAACTCCATCAGCGTGGAATTTTTCAATTTATCTCTTTCATTTCAAAATGTTTCTGATCATCAGTCTTCTTATTACATTCTTTCTTTTCCCATGTAATGTTATCCCCATATAAGAAATAGTTTATTGTTACTGTTAACTAGTTTCTTAACTCTTTTAGAATTAAAATCTCTCAGAAGAACCTTGAATTCTCTTAAAGCGTGGATTATCTTATTGAAAGATTTCCTTCTTGAAGCCTGTGTTCCTAACTTCAGTAGACCTCCAACAGTATTAGATGATAGACTACAGAAGGTTTCATGACCACTGAAAGATGATGTAGCTGTCTTCCAAGCTATAATGGGAAGATTGATTTGATGTCTAATTATTTTATGTTCCATCAAGGCTGAATTGGCTGATTGATTGACTAACTGACTTTATTTCCTAATTTGATTGACTACTGTCAATTATGGTTGACTTAGTCAACTCAATTCAATTAAAATCTAAAAAACATATAAAATAAAAATCTAATCTAGAAACCACTCAAACTTCATGAGAAAGTTGACTCAAACTAACTTAAGTCAATCAGTCAAGACCAAGTATGGTAAAAATTTGCATGCATTTTGCTATTGCGCAACAGTTTTTCTTTGCTTTTTGATTTGTTTTCTTATTTTGCGCATGCGCAACAATTTGGAACTCAATCAGAAACCAACCAACAAACTACTATTGTCGTGTTTTTTTTTTTTTTTTTTTATTATATTATATTTATTGTTATAATAGTTTTTACTCTCGGAAATACTACTACTACATAATAAATAAATAAAGTTCAATATGGCGGCAGCTGTCAGCAACATGTTTCTGAAGCATTGAAGTCGCGCAACCAACTTCAGCAACATTTTGATGTTGTCGCTTGAATTGTTGCTGTTGCTGCACCTGTCGTTTGCCTTCTTGCTTCCATGATTGTCATTTTATTTTACTTTTATTTCTTTTATATTTTTTACAAAATTTTCATTACGTTTTTTTTTTTGTTAAATTGAAGCTTCTTTTTCTGTTGTATTCTCCTCTCTTCAAAGGTCATTCGTTGCCATCATCATTTCAATTAGATTTCTATCTTCAAATATCTTTTATTTAATTTTTATTTTTTTCTCATTTTGGTTAACTTTTTGTGCGCTCTCTTTCCCATTATACTTACTAAACAACAATTGGGTCATTTTCTTTAACGACAACAAATTTGTTGCGGCTTTTAGACATAATTGTCGTTATTGTTATTATCATTGTTGAAGTTTTCAGTTGTTGGAACTATGTCAACTTGTTGTTTCATTTCCAAGCCATTTATTTTTTTGGTTTTTGGGCGTGCGTGACTCTCATCCCATCCGCCTTCCACTCAATCACTCACTCACTCACTCAATCTCTTAGTTCCATCAACAACATAATGATGAACAAACTCAGCTTCATTGCTCCCTCATTTTCACTGGGTCAATGCGTTTTATTGCCATTGTTTTCAATTCAAATACTATAGTATTTAATTGCAGTTTCGCATAGTTTTTCTTTTTCTGCATCTTTTTTTTCTTTCCTTTCTCAGATTCACACCTCAAAATTATATGAAATAATATACTATATAAGATTTTTTTCATTAATTGTTGGATTGTCTTCTCTGATTATCTGTCTGTTGAATGTTAACAATGATTGTCTATAATTTGCACAGTTAACTCAACTTCTGGTGTCGCTTATCTGGAACAATTTGTGTTAACTCTAGTCTTCAGTGTGCAGATTATATTGTCTTCTCTTGTCTTGTCTTGTCTTGTCTGTCTCCTCTTGTGACCGGATGTTAATACATAACAATATTTTTTTTTTTGCTTTTCTAGTTTAAAATTTTAATCTATCTGAACACGTATACTCGTAACTTCGGTGAAGATATTGTATATGTACGACCATTATTCTTTGATCATCGGATGTTGCATAAATGTTTAAGATTTGATTAATGAGACATGAGCAAAAAATAAAACCAGTTGGAAAAAGATCTTTAATTGACACAAAAGAATGAATGATCTGAATAAGCAGATTTTATCATGAAATTTATTAAGAATTCTAATTCAAGTTCAAGTATTTGGATTACAAAGAATTTAGTATTTACATTGATCTCACAATTATGAGGTCAAAGAAGAAATTAATTTTTAAATACAAGGGAAGGGGAAAGAAATATATTTCTTCGTATAAGAATGGGACTATTTCTTTAAGTTAGGCATAAGTTCTGAATGTCAGTAATTTTAGATTATTTTTTCTAAATAAAAAAAACAAAAAATTAATTTGTTATGCCAACTTATTCAGTAAGAATTTTTAAATCCTTAAATTAGTAAAAAGAGAGAAAATGTCATTAAATAAGTGCATACGATAGATGTTAGCCTTCAATATTTGACATTTAGCTATTAAATACATTACAATTCCATCATACAAAAGACTTATAAAGAGAAGTTGCAAAAAAAAAAATTAACATTGAACTGATGATAATTTAATGGAAGCTCTAAATATTCTATTCACATTTAAATAAACAAATTGAAGTTGAATTGAAGTGTGTGTGATGCACAGAATGCTGATTGGATATCACTAATTTATATGCAATCCTTTATATATAAACTATAACTGAGAATAACAAATGTCTTATCTGAATTCCTTAAAAAGTTTCTACTTTCTATCTTTAACCAATTAACATTTAAGCAATTTTCTTTAAATATTCTACTAGTATTTTCTTAAGAATATGCATCAAGATTAAAATCACTTGCATTTTCTTTCCATTTTAAATCTTAATAAACTTCTTTTCAAAATAAAAAATATAGTAAAATAAAATTTATAATTTTTTTAAATTTTTTAAATTAATATTGGGGAAATTCCAGTAGCAAACAAATGACATCTTCTACTTCACTTTTAATATGCAACTTTAAAATATTTTTTTCATCAAATATATTTTGGAAAAATTAAACAAAAAGCAAACCTACAAGAAAAACTAATTAAAATGATCGATGATCATGTTACTTCACACCACCAAAAGCTACCGACGATTGAGTTGGCGTCAAAATGTCGCTGAACTCGTTCAAAATCACTGATGTTTATCATATTGTATGTATGTTTGTCGTATGTCTTACCAAATTATCTCAATAGTCAATAAGCTAACCAAATTAATCATATCTAAGATATAGCAAACGATGCCAATCATAGAAAAATAAACAGAAAAAAAATAAAGATTATAATTAACATTTTGCAATTAAGGCAAAAGGAAAAGATATTTCAAAAATATAATCTTATAATAATAATAATCATCATAGATTTCAAAATACGAATATGAACAATAAATATTTATTTTGAATTTCCTTCATCATCATCAACTTAATCATCAACTACTATTTATTCACTTGAACTTGAGATTTTTTTTAATGATCTTCAAAAACAGATGGAAAAAAAACTTCCATATTTATTTAACGAAGCTTTAACATCTTCAATTAATAAGAAATTGTGGCAATTTTATGCAAAGTCATTTTTTGGTATAAACAATAAAAATGAAGAAAATTTTCAACAAAACAAAACAAGACAAAATAAAAATCAAAATATGTGTAAACAAAAAAATATGAAAAGAAATAAACAAACAAAAATTGGAAAAATTAAAGCATTAAAATAAACAAAGAAAAAGAAGTAAACATTAAAAATCTTCAATGTGATGCGATCTGAGGCGATGTGATGCGGAAAAAGTGCAACGCATTGTGGAGCAAATAAGAAGAAACACCACAAACAAACAACCATCATCCAAAACTATCAGAAACCAACGAAGTTTGTCTCCGGCAGCAACCACCAATGGATGGTGATGGTGGTGATGATGATGATGATGGTAATGGTGTGATGGCGCAGACGCGTAGGTTTCACTGTTAATCTTTGTTGCTTACATAAACATTTGGAACTGTTGTCGTCATCGTCAACATTTGGTTGATGTTGCTGTTGCTGCTGCTGCTACTTATGTTGCTGACTTAACTGTTGCTCGCGTTAATTTATAATATTAACGGTTATTCTTCCTATACACAAACGGTAAAACAGTTGCCAAAATAAACAACACAAAACGAAATAATAAAAATAAAAAACAAAAATTAGAAATTTTAAATAAAACAAACTAAAGATTGGAGCAAGTTTAGTTCGCTTACGAAATATTGCTGCCACCAACTAAAATAACAAACAACTCTATGCGGGCACCTTGGCCACAACAAGTGCTCCACACACAGAGACACAGAAACACTTACACTTACACTACATTAGACACTGTAAACGAGGAGTAGCCCAAAAGTATCCAACTTGCATTGTTAAATCCGCATAGGCAATATTCCTCCATAACTGCCTCATGGCATCGTTTGAAGAAATCCCCCATTGATCTCATCGAAAACTATGCCCTTTTCTTAAATATTTTTATCTTTTTATTGATAAGTATAATTATTTGAATTCTCAGTTTACTGAGAAACACAATCCCATCCCATCCTGAAGTAGTACTTCCCGTTGTATTATTTCCAATTGCCTTTATAGCGTCAATTTCTTGGCTTTTGAGAAGAATTTTAATAACTTTTCCAAAGGGGTCTTTGCATCATATTTTCATTATTATCAATATTTTCCTGAGTGCTGAGTGACTTCAAAATAAAGGTCTATCATTCTTAAAGTTCTCCAAATATAAGTTTTCGTAATTTAAAGATGGAGTAATCGAGAAGCAAAGCAAAGGCATTTGCTTCAACTAAGACAAGTGATGCTGCCAATCTGATCAGATTGAAAGGAGTCAGGCTAAACTGCTTCACAGCATTAGTTTGAACAATTTGCAAATATTTTTTTATATCAGTTGAGTCCATATTTACTATACGAGACTTCGAAGTTTGAGGATCACTATCTAATTAGCTTATGGTTAAATTAAGATCTTCTGCAGTCTGTTTTTTTATTGATCGAAGGTCAGCTAGAATGCAACTTCACTGTCAACAGACAAAAAGTCATTTTAAAACCGCTTGTAGCATTCATTTATCAGAATTTTACCCATACCTTCTTCCTCACAGATCTTCTGAATAATTTCCGCATCTCTTTTTTTTTTTTTTTTTTGTTTAAAGCAAAACTTGATCTAAATTATTAAAAAGTCGAAAACATAAAAACACTTCCGGTCAGTAACTGCGGCTGTTTGATGAGGTCATGAGGAGTCCATGTCACTCTAACATTCTTGCCCGAAGCAAGGTTGATACTTTTTGAACATACCTCGTATATATACATTCATTCGATTAGATACACTCACCACATAGTAAAGCGTCACATACTCATTCATACCAATTAATTTTAACCAAAAACAGCAAACAGAAAAAATTTTTGTCTGACAAAAATAAAAGTAGCAAAAAAATTGTTTCTGCTGTTACCGGAAGCAATTCTGGCCTAATCGACTTAAATGAAAAAACAGAAAACGAAACAGAAAAAAAAATGGCAAGAAAATCATAAAAAGAAAAACTAAAACAAAAACAAAAGCAATACGAAAACAAGAAACAAAAAATGAAAGCAATAAAATTTGCACAAATTTAAATTATGCAAAGTCCGAAAATAAAAATGATTTTTCCGTAAATTTCCGATATTTTTCCTCAACATTTTTTTTTTTTTTTTTTTTGTTATTTTTATCTTAATTTAATTTTTTTTCACTTAACCCGGCTTAAAGACATGAGCCATGATTGCAAGGCGATCGGCGAAACGAACACTTGCCTTGCCTTGTCTTGTCTTGTCTTAGTCTCCTCCAATTCAATGGAATGGAGCTCGCAGATTGCGTTTCCTTGGCATTTTGCTTTAAATTTGTTTTTATGGTCATCATAATGATCTGCAACACTAAAATGATGATCATGATCAGCCATCACCATCACCATCATCATCAACACTATAAATTTTGATCATCATGAGATTATTATGATCCTCATGATTTTGTTGAATATTCATTGAATGTTAGTTTGGTTTATTTTTTTCATGTTATTATGGTGGTTAGTATTTCTTTTTTATATCTTATTTTCTCAAAGCCACCATATTCCATTTGGCATTTGTCTTATTGACCATTTGATATTATATTTTTTGTTTGTATTTGTAGTAACCTGTTTTTTATGTCAATTGAGCTCACGCATTCACAAAAATTTGCTTCCTTTTCATTATTTTTTGGTTACAAATTTTGCCCGAATTTCGTGTCTGAATGTTTGATTTTATTTTTTTTTTATTTTTTTTTTAATATTTTAAAGTAGTTTAGTGTGCTTGGAATTGGTTTCAATAACTTGGCCTAAAGTGTTTCGTTTTTTATTTTCTGCCATTAAAGTTAATTACGCATTTTATTAAGTGTTTGTGGTGAACTTTACTTTGAATTGTGTTAAGGTCACTTGATTGCATTTAAAGTTTTTGTGTAAATTTGGCATAAAATCAATTTTTTTGCTCTAGAAATGAAATACATAATAATAATTCAAATATTATATAAGAAACCAAACTATGTAACAAAGTGAAGCCTTTCAATTGGAATGTAAATTTAGAAATCTCTAATTACTGTGAGAATCTGATAAGTTACAACTAAGATCCAACTAAGTCTGCAGTGATGTCATCGAACTTTCTTATGACTAATTTAAATACTTCATCTACAACAAATTTGCTTTAAAAAAGTATGTACCTAACAATACAAGTACATAGATCTGACAACATTCTCAGTAATGAGGTGTTGAGTTTCCACTCTTCTCTCATCTAACAAAGTAAGGTGGTATATACTTGATTTACAAAACATATGAATTTAAAAGGAACTTGACAATAGGTCCTACAAAGGTATCAGTGACGAGATGTTAAGTTCCCGGCCTTATCTATTCTAAATAGTTTAAAAGTCCCTAGAGATCTTTAAATAATGTAAGTACCTGATATAATACAATAAAAGCTTAATTGCTAATTGGAAGCAGTGAAGGGATGACTAGTTCTCGTTCTTCTCTAATCTAAGAACCTAAGAGTTACATTAACTACATGATCTATAAAAATGTATCATAAATTGATTGTTTATTGTGGCGCGTTGACTAAATGCCTTTCTGTCATTGACATATAGTAGTAATATTCAACCAACACATATTTTATTTTGTATTGAAGTTCACAAACCATTAACTGATACTTTTACCTTATGGGTAAGTATTTTTTTCTTTTACAATAATTTGTCTACCCATACAAAAATTCATTCTGAATACAATATGAGGGCAATAACCTGCAAATATTATAAATACTTTATGTAAATATTGTACAAGTTCTTTTTAAGGTACTTACTTCCTTAATTTCTTATATTACTGAATCAACATAAGAGGGAAGTACGTGTATACAAAATTCGATCATCATTAAACTTTTGTATCCATTGACTTGTGTCCCTAATGGTCCTCTAACAGACTAATCATTCTTAAGAGGGTTAGAATGTGAGTTGAAGAGTGGAAGATGATTTATAAGGTTGAAAAGAAGTGAACATAGATGACTGCCTTGAGGAACTCGGGAAGTAAATGTGTATCGTTTTTGCAATAAAATATCTAAACAAAACACTTTGAGATCGGTTTTTCAAGTAGGATTTAAAAGATTTATTGGAAAGCTTATAATATTCAGTTAATACAAAAGAAGGTATGATTAACTGAGTTAAAGGCTTTGGTAAAATCAGTCTTTCGGAAGTGAATTAAATTTAAAGTATTTATGGATAGTAAGTGCCCCAGTCACAGACACAGAATAGAGCCAAGTACCAATCATCACACCACTCTCCTCATCAAAATATATATACATATTGTATTGTCATCAGAACTTAATGTCTATGCAAAATTTCAGCTGAATCGGATGTCAAGAAGTAGTCCTCATTTAGTTTGCAAGATGTGACCGACGATGATGATGATTTGATTCTGACTAAAATAAAACCATTTAATAAGTTTCCTTTGAACAGTTGACTTGAAATTGAATAATTTTTATGTTTCAAAAATAATAGTTGAAGTTAGTGGCTCCTAACTGACGTATTAAAGTCAATGAGTAACCAAAGAACTTTAATTTTATAAAAAACAACTATTCATGTTGGCACTTTTCTTGGAAAGCTCTGTTAGAAAACTTTGTACCTTTGTCATTTTCTAAGAAAATATTTAAAAAGAATTTAAAAATATTGTAGTAATAATAGTGAAAGAAAGAAACAAATTTCATCATAAGCAAACGGATTTTAAAATGAAATATGTTCACCACAATGAGAAATGTTAAGATTCTTAACAATTATCATCATTATTATTATTATTACTATTATTATTGTCAACACTTACTCTAACACTTCATACTCGTAGATCTTTTTTTGCTTGGGCATTTTCTTCATCTTCATCTTCATTAAGTGAGTCAGTCAGTCAGCCAACCTTACAACACTCAGTTCAACTATCCATTCAATATACTCATACTTTAGACCAGTTCTTTTTCTTTGCATTTTCTTTCCTTTTTCATTATCTTTATTTACTTTTACCTCTTACTTATTATATGTAGTATGTAGTAGTATGTACCTCATACTCGTATTTACTTAGTTTCTGTAAGTTGCTGCCCTTTTCTGTCACATCATCTTAGTTTATTGAGTCAAAATGAGATACAAACTGAACTTACTGGGTAAGCTTAAAACTCATCATAGATACAGATACAGATACAGATGCACTCCCTTCTACCGCTTCCCTTGCATGCTTGCCTATCTTCTTCTTTAAGTATCTAAGTGCCTGTCTATCTTTATACATCTAACTGCCACTTTGATTTGAACTGACTCAAGATCTGTAGTAACTTGGCTTTGCTAGACGACTTTAACGGTTCTCACACGAAATCTTTTGTGGCTTTTAACACACACACACACACAGAGACACACACATATTCATTTGTACCTCTTGAGATACAATAATTACAACGTAGTACGAACTGCAACACCAACAGCAACACCAAAGATAATAAAAAAAAAAATAATAAAAGGCAAGTAGTAAGTAAGTACACATACTCGTGCATTGTGTGTATCTTGCCCTCAACATCTGTTTAAGTTGATGTACTCCAGAGCTTTATACGTGGATAGAGTTTGGCCTGAGATCGTGGCGCACCTGTGCTCGCTCACCTGCTTACCTTTCTTGGTACCAGTAGACATACATCCATGGCTACCAATCTTACTTACTTACTTACTACTTACAAGCCTCTTTATGATGGCTGTGTGTACTCATGATTTCTGTTCGTTTTTTTTTTTCTCTTTCTTCATCTTTATACCTTTTGGTTTACTTAAGTGTTTATAATTTATGATTATTTTGCGTGATTATATTTTTTGTTTTTACATCTTTTTTTTTTTTCTTAGGCTTCTCCTTCTGTGTTATTAGTTTAAACTTTTCACCATTTGATTTGCTTTTCTTACAACTAAATTTGCTTTTCTTTTATTTACTTTATTTGAATTTTCTGGTTTTTTGCAAATCTTATGCAACATTTTTGACCTAAATTCTTGCCATAAGCTATAACAAATCTTTGTGGTATATGAAAACATTTCATTTAAAATATTTTATTCTACTTTATTTTACTATCTGTTAGTGTAGTACTAACAAACTAAACATTTTTACTTAGTTAGAACTCACCTCTAGCGTAAAATTAGTTTTCTTTTAATTTTTGTTCTTCAATCAATTTTCCAATTAGAAAAACACTTAATAAATTGGGTGTTGCACGAACGCTCTAATAAGTTGCACAAATCTCGGTCCATAGAGACCCACATACATATGTACGAGGGTCATTCAATAATAAGAGAAACAACAAGATATAAAAAAATTTGACTTTGATATTACTTTTCAAAATAATCCCCAGCAATAGTTTGTTTAAAACTGATGCAAAAAAGCTTGAGGCACTTTTCTAGATATTCTTTGGCCTCCTTGTTGTTCCTAAACTTTTCTCCATGTAATGCCTACTAGAGTGAAGCAAACAAATGGAAATTCTCTGATCAAATCAAATCAGGACTATAAAGAGGATGAAGTAGTATATTAGATTAGATAGATTAAGTGAGAGGGACTCTCTGGGCCTATTGTGATAAACCCAATAAAATTACAATTCCCCCCAGAGTTTCTGGTATTCATCAAGAATTCCAAGACACTCTTTGGTGGCATATACCTAGGTAGCGGAATCTGTTTCAACTTAGGCCCACACAGTGGCAAAGTAAATAATGTAGTGTCTTCTCCTCTATGAAGTAGTATTTCCCAACCCACTTTTTCCATAATTTCTTGGGTCAGCTAGAAAATGAAAGTGCGAAAATTATTGTGTTGGAAAATCATTGTCGTTCTTTGAGATCTCAGAAATTTTTCTCTCATTGCTGGATTTACTTGATCAACATTGTATTTGATTAGTGACAAGAAAACCTTAAGGATCTCAAAAGAACATCTTATTTTATTAGCTAATCAAAGCTCATTCTAGTGATGCCAAACAAAAGTACCAAAATCTTAATTGATTTTGATTGAGAATAAACTCAGTGGAAGTGATTCTGTGGACACCATAAGGATGGGAGGACACACTAAACAGAAGATCGCAAATTGGTAGAATGGTGCTTTTATTAATAATCTTGTGTATTTTGTACATCACTTTGTCTCTATCATTGAATGACCCTCGCTATCATATCTTAAGCTACATTCAACATTAATAGAAGTAAAGAAGAAAATACCTTCTTAGTTTAGTTGGGTTTAGTTTGTTTATAAGCTTCAATAATAAAAAACAAAAACACAAATTTAATGAAAGTTTAATGGCTGCTCAAATTGCTCAGTAGACCATAAAAAAATGTAAAAAAAAAAAGTGTTAAAGAGAGTGTTAGAGGGTTAAGTGTCTGTTTGTAATTGAAAATCATTAAGTGTCAAATTAAAATCTCTAAAAAAAATGTTGTAGTAATAAGTGACTTTGCTTACTATTTTTTTTTTTAGGGCATCTCAAATAATATGCGCATATAAAAATTTATTTAAGTGTTTGAAATTTTTAATTGCAAATTGGTTGGTATCTTGATTTGTTATGAAAATTAAATAAATTACTTTAATAAAATTGTTATTGACGACTTACAGTGCATGCATATTTGAAATTGTTAGTAATTTCAAATTGAGATCAGTAAAAGGTTTATTTTTTTTATTGGAAATTTTACCCAATTTACCAATACTTTATATTTAATTGTAATTTTCAATTAATTTGGGTTAATCGTTGATAGTGAAGTCAATACAATAATTATTAATCAATACTGAACATCAAAGTCACTTTTTTTTGAAAGGAAAAGAAATTAAAGAATAGAAAAATGCTACTTCTCCAGTTGCCATTTTCAACTCTCCAATTTGTAAGTTCCTTGTCATCGGTCATTGACTCCAATGGAGCTTCCAATCTATTCTTTTTTTAAGTCCATAAATTAGATTACTAATATTTGAATAGTCAAAGTTGTAATAACAATAATTAAACTGTCTTTTTTGACTAGAGTTCTTAAGAATATAAAGACTTGTCTAACTAGTCATTTCCAATTGAATAACGTGGGGAAGAGGCGAATGTTAACTGAAAGTCACCCAAACAGGATATGAGTATGCAGAAAAATTGAATGAATCACCTAAAGAACTTCACATATCCCTTGTAACTAATTAACTTAGAAAAGCATTCACACATATGGCGGACTCATAAAAAGTTATGCTTCAAATTGTTTAATCAATATTTTTAATGACTTTCATCATTTAGTGTAGATTTACCAATATTAAAATTGTAATTTTGTTTGTAATTTTATGACATAATTTACTTAAAGGGTAAACAACAAAAAACAATCATAAAAGAGAGTACACACAGATCATAAATTGACATTGAGTGACGGTAAATTTAGATGAAAACTCCCCTTTTTTTTGAAATTACTTTCAAAATATAAATAAAAATTATAATATACAAAGAAATCATTAAATTGATGAGACACTTTCATGTACTCTAAATATAATATTTTTCAAATTTTTATTGAAGTATATTTTGCAACATTAAGTTTAGACATGCAAACTACTGAGTAAGGTTAATGTTAATCCCAAATCAAAATCATATTAATCCATTGGTTATATCTCTCTGTCTCTCTCTCTCTCTCTCTCTCTCTAGTTAAGTTTAGTTTACTTTAGTTTTCTTCACTTTCCATCATTTTTCCTTAATTTAAAATCTACAATGAATAATCTTCTACTCCTTTCTCAATTTATTAATATTTAAATAAATAAGAAAATCCCACTTCATTATACTTTTACTTTTATATATATTGACGATGATGACTATAATCCCAACAACATTAAACTGGCGACAGCATAATGGAAATAATAACAAAAAGAAAAGACCACTGTAAGGCTTTTTGTAGATTACAACAAATTATAATTAGTATTGTTACAATTTAAATTGCATGCCACTTCAACATAAATACAAATATTTTCAAATTTACAACAAATCAAATGCCAACACAAGTCTATATACTCGTACAATAATATTTTCTATATAAAGATATGGTAGAGGGGGATATACAATAATACGAAATGTAACTAACTTGTGTATTAATGCAATGTTTGCTTGAACGCCTTCTCTGATATTATTAGTATTTGCATCAACAACATTTCATTTCATTCATTTCATTTGCAACATTTATTTGTTGTTGCTGTTGCTATTATGTTGCTCTGTTTGTGTCGTACGAGATTACAACAACTAAAAGTCTTAATTTGCATTTGGATTTGAATGCGTTCATCACTTGCATAAGTCAGCAAAATGCATTTAGTCATATTTATTTATTTATTTATTTGTTCATAAGGCATTTCCTCCTAAGTCTGTGTAGCTTAGCTTGGCCTGACTTGAATTGACTTGGCTTGGTCTGATCTGAGGTCTGGGGACTGAGGTTTGTGTCTTAGTCTGCGCGCATGCGCAACAACAATTTAATATCATGCAATCACAGCAAAAACAAAAAAAAAAACAAAAAATTGTCTGTAACACCACAATATCAACAACAACAACATCAAGTAACAACTTTGTACAATCAAATACAAAAATTTTTAATAGAAATTTGCAAAAATTATTATTAAAATCAAACCAAACCAAAACGAAACGAAATGAAACAAAACAAAAATATGTTGAAGTTATGTGTTGTAATAACACCACCATCACCACCAATAACAACAATAACAACAACAACAACAACATCAACAATTATTAACAAACAAACAAACAAACAATTGCAAGAGTTTTACTTACTAATAAGTATACGAAAACTCTCATTTTTCATAATTTCTAGGAATTACTATGTATTTAAAGCTACTCATACCAAAAATATCAACAACTGACAACAACTGCAAAATTGCATAGAGGGCAATAATTGAATAAATATCATTTGCATTTCGTGAGTATGTACTTCTTTTTTGTGATTGTATTAAGTAGTTGGAAAGAAATCAACAATAATAATGAAGAGATCATTGCATGCATATTTCCCTTTAGTCATTTTCTGGAATTTTTTAACATAAACAGAAAATTCAATTTCAATTTTTTGCTTCAAATAATCAAAACATTTGCAATACTTTAATGTAAAGGGTGAAGAAATGAATAAAAAAAATGGAAAAAATCATGCTAACAGATGATTAGCTTGAATTTCTTAAGATGTTTTTTTACAATTTCCTAGAAGAATCAAGTCAATCAAGTCAAGTCAGTCAAGTTTTTTGCTAAATTTTATTCAAAATATAATTTTTCATTTCCTTGATCACAGGAAATTATTGTATTTTTACATTCCTTATTCATTGATTATGAAAATATAATCTAAATCAAAGCAGAATTTACTAATCAAATAAATACATGGAGTCTCCTAGCAAACTTTTCAAATGACTATTTATGCAATGGGTCACTCGAGTATATGACGATTACAACTTAGCCTAATCTAAGACTAATTATGCAATGGGTGTCTTGACTATACAGACAAATACTACTCAGCCTGATAGGAGATTAATTATGCAATGGGTCACTCGAGTATATGACGATTACTACTTAGCCTAATCTAAGACTGGGTCGCAACTATATGGAAACTGATATGAACTCCAACTGAGTCTCTTGACTAAATGACAATTACTAAATAGCCTAACCTAAGAGTGAATACGCCATGGGTCTCTTGACTTTATAGACAACTATTACATAGCTTGAAAGGAGATTAATTATGCCATGGGTTCAACTTTATGGAAACTGCAACAAAATTTACAACTTTAGACTGATTACGAAATGGGTTTCTTAACTATATGACATCTATTTGGTTGTACTAAACTTAGAATGATTAGAGTCGTGCAATTGGCTATTTGTATTCTCGAATGCTTAAGGCGTGTTCCGGTTTCCCATTAATAGATGCTTATCCATACAAAAACTTGAACACTAAGAAGTCGAGCTTTAAAACCAAATGACATTGAAGAACATTTTACTCATTTACTTTCATATTTTGGAACCATCGCCTGACCGAATCTAAGACTTATAAGATTGTATAATAATGAACTTACTCAACTTACTTGACTCGACTAGAGATCAATAATCTTCATGATGATAAGTTGAGGCCAAGTTCCAGGTATTTCTAAACTCTCCATAGGTCTTTTCTTTAGAAATCAGTAATCCATATATTTTATTATGTTCAGATTTACCACTAAGTATAATCCTATACCTTTAATATTTCCTAAGGAAAATCCCGGATACCCCAAGGTTTTCTTGTAACATTACCCTATAAAGAGATCTAAAGATGCATACAATGCTTGAGGAATTCATTTTATACAGTAGTCGCTAAAATTAGCGGCTGCATAGACATCCAAATACAAAAAGCGACACCTTTATAAAGGAGAAGGTCATGAACAAAACTGTATAATTTCTCTGTGTAAAAAAAGCAGATTACTTCAATGATTCAAAATTTGGGCAACTTAAGATTGACAATGACATTGATAGTGATACATCTTAGTATTGCACAATATTTTTTGCTGATTCCAATTCTTGTCATACTGAACTCTTGAAAATAAAATTATATTATCCTTTACTTATTACCTCATTTCACATTTCTTTAATATTAAAAATCTAAAATTCAATATTTCCTGGATGCATTTTTATTCATTTTATCATATCATAAGTAAGTATCATCATCATTTCTTATTTGCTAATCTTTTTTAACCATATAAACTTACTATTTCTGTTAATATTTTCCACAAATTCACCACCCTCACTTCATTTATCGTCTTTTTCTCTTTTATTTTCCATTTGCATGAATCAAAATGACAAAATCATTTCTTATATCTGTGTGTCTCTTATTAAAATCTTCAATTATTTCATAATCCAAACAACAAAGTAAATACACAAAAAAAAAAAAATATCATTCAATATATGCAAATGCCCTAAAAGACTTCATCAGCATTAAACATAAGCATAATGAAGTTTTCCATATTTCTTATGCTTCTTTGAATTTCTGTTTATTTCATTTTTTAAGCTTCACTATATTTGCATCTAAATTGTCAAACTTTTTCAAGATACAAAATTCAATTTTTCAGTTGGGCATAAAAGTATTGTATGTACGAGAATGTAGTAATGCATTGTAGATTCAAAAAAATGTATCTGCAGTTCGTGCAGTGAGTTCCGCTTTAGATATTTTACTTCTTTGTCAATTGTTTGCATGATTGCAACTCAAAAGTAAATATACAAAGATACTCAAAGTAAGATACAAAAAATATAAATATTGTTTATACAATAATATTTTGTTGTCGTTTTGGCAACCAAATGCAACCAATCCACCAGATATTTTCTTATGTGTATTTTTTCTTAAACTAATATTTATAGTGATAAACATAAATGCAGCAACGACAATGTTGACGATGTTGATGATTATGACGATGACAACGATGAATGATTTTTCAAGTCAAAAAGATCAAACCAAAATTAAAAATTTTTTAAATAAATAAAATAAAATAAAATAAATATTTTGATAATCAACTGAAATTACGCGGTAACTTGTAACTAATCGTAGTATGAAGAAATTATATATGAAAAATGCAACAAATGATTGTTCAAATAATTGATTTTATTGTGTGTTTATTGAATTTTTGTATATTTTTTTTTTTTTTATGTCTCACAGAGATTTGTTTGTTGATTAATAAAGATTACAATAGGTTTTTGAATGTTTGATGTGATAAGAAATCAAAATAAATGATATAGAAGGAATCTTTCTAGGAAGTGAAGTTGAATTTAAAATAGAATTATGTTTAAAAATCCGAAGAAATCCCAATTCATCGTTCATGTTTTGATGGATTTCACCCAGGGTAAAGTGCAATTTCAGATCTCTTAACCTGAATAATTCACTTAAAAAAAACAAAACAATTAGTAAAGCGCATACATTTTCATAGTGATGGACTAACCTCATAGAAACCCTAAATAAATAAAGTCCCCACCGGTCTAAATTTGCATATCTAATATGTATGAGATTAAAATACTATTTTACCAGGGCTAAAACAGGAATAAAGATGTTGATTTCAGACTTTTTCTTTGGCATTGCAATTTTCGATGATTCAGAAAAATGTAAAAGAAGAAAAAATCTTCATTGAAAATAAACTCCATTAAAGTCAGCAATTCAGTGGTTCATCTTATCTATTAGGAACCTTAGAAAAATAAAAATATTGAAGCCCGTAACTAGCTGTCTCGCTGCGTGTTGCAACGCCTTCGCTTCATATATAATTTTCTTCATGTGGTTAACATTTCGTCATGTGGTTAATATTTGATCATGTGGCTTATACAGTTCACTGCTTTAATTTTCGAAAATGATGTAAATGATAGAAATTTTAAGTTCGACTATGCTAGAGTTTCCTTGAAAATTTCATGAAAATCGGTAAAACGGTTTCGGAGTCCATAAGGAAAAAACACACAGACCTACAGGCTACCTGTGAAATTTAAATGTTTTTTGTTGTTATATTAATTGCAGCGGATATAATTTTCGTCATGTAGTTAACTTTGGTCATGTGGTTAACATTTCGATCATATGGCTAACACAGTGAATGCATGAAATGTTGGATATTTTAGATCCCAACCGCATTAAACTTTACATAAGCACTCCATCCAAACTACTCTAGAGTTTTCTTGAAAATGTCTAAATCGGTTTGGGAGTTCGTAAGAAACAGACATACATACATAGTTCCATTTTTATATGATAAGTACAACAATTATTTAGACATCTGTAATTTAAAGTGCTGGTTAAAGTTCTTAGGAAACTGGCGTCTCGCCAAAAGCAAATATGGACTCAATCTCCTGACAAATGTCTACAGCAGTTTAATTGATATATCTGAGGGTAAAACTCATATTGCTTATAAGAGCTAGAATAGAAGTGGAGAATCTTTATAGAATTTCTTTTAGGATTTTCAATTTTGTTTAATGGGAAATTTAGATCAGTTTGTGTTCCAGGAAACCCACCTATTCCTTAAACCATATGAACCAAACCAACTTCTATCTCATTTCTGAACGAAAAAATATACTAAATAAAATAACAAAATTGAGAACTCATATAGAGAAGTTACAGTTCTTTTTCAATTAACCTACCAGACTAAATAAACTAAGAAAAAGAAATGAAAATAAACTGTTATATAATTCAATTAAATTCATTTCCAACAACAAAGACTACAAAAAAAAAGAGTGTAGAGCAACCTGAAAGCAAAGCAAAACAAAATCATTACAAAAACAACATCCAAATCATCATCAGCAACATCAACAAGTTGAATACTTTTAAGTAAATCAGCAACAATGAAGCGTAAACAGCAGCAACAACAATAAGATCTACTTTGTTGATTAAGTTTTTTTTTTTTTTCTTCTTCTTCTACTACTAGTTTTCATTTATTCATTCAATAACATGCCACACACATGTAACATGCAACATATGAAAGTATGTAGCTGTGATAAGCACAAGAAGATCACAAGACAATACAACAGAAGGGAACGGTGGGGCATGTAAAAGCAAACTGTATCTACTAAGTATAATATAAAATAAATTGTAATTTACATTTTGCGTATTTCTATTTTCACATTGTCTGTTGGAATTGCAACAATTGTTGTTTGTTGCTTGTTGCTCATTGCATTTGCAATTGTGCGTTGTCGTCACTTTCATTCCTATAAATTTATTCCTCCTGCTTCTTTTGCCACCATCAATCTCATCATCATCAGCGCAATCATGAGCATTGTTGCTGTGGTTGCTGCTGCTTATGATTTATTGTATTATTGGCATAATAATGTATCTTTTATTGCAACAACTTTTGTTGTTATGTGATTTAAATTCATTCATTCGCATTCATTCATATTTTATAAGTTGGAAAAGTGCACATTAACAGCTTCCTTCCAAATGACAACAAAAATAATAATAATAAAAAAAAAAAAATATGAATGAATGGAAGACAAAAAGAAATGTTTGAAAAATGGAAAATTGCAAGAGGCAGCAACAGCAATAGGAATAGATAAAAATAAATAAATAACAGCAACATGGGCATCGACAATAGCAATAGCAATAGCAATAGCAACAGCAACATGTAACATGCAACATTTGCTGTTTGGTCATTTGCGTTGCAAATTGGTTTATGTTATATTGTCATTTGTAGGCAATGACCAAGGCTCAGCAGAGTAAGTAGATAGTTGGTTGATAGGAACAATGAATACATATAACTAGCAGCAACACATCCTCCTTGGCCATCAAACAATATTTCATCGACAATTGTTGCTTTTTAGATAATTACAACGTTTGTAGTCAGTTCAGTTCAGTTCACAGTCTTCAGTCTTCAGTCAGTTCAATAGTTCCAAGCTTAGCTAAGCCAAACTTAAACATAGACGACTTGATTTGTTGATCACTTCCCGCCCATATTTGATTGTACAATATATTTTTGTATGCCGATTCGAGTTGCCTTTAATTATCTGCACGAATTCATTCATTCATCTATTCATTCATATACGAGTATGTTAATCTACCCCAAGTCAACTCTTTCTTTCTTTTGACAAAGTGAAGTGAAGTTCAAACGGATGCAGAAAACCATACAAAATCAACCAAACTTCAAAACACAAAATACATTTTCGCCTTGAAAAAAGAGTTAAACAAACTTAAAGGAAGAAAAAAAAAAAAAAACCAAAAATAAAATGAAGAAAAACTAAAGTTTCGGTCGTCGGTCGTCATCTACCAAATTACACATTGTTATCGTTGATAAATTTATTACTATTGACAAGACAAGACCAAAAAAAAAAAGAAGCTAAAACTGAAGAAGGAGAAAAATCTGCTGTGCTGTATAAATAAAGACTTAAGACGAAAAAGGAAAGTTTTGTGCAAACTCTTAAATTTTATGATGTCTTATTTTAGCTTAAATTGGTTTGTTTTTTCGAGCTTCTGTACTACTACTACTACTACTCAGTATTTAGGATCATTCGTTTGTCAAAGAAAATTCCATAAAAATGCAATGATTACTGAGTTCTTTGAGGCTTTTTTTGTTTTAAGAAAGAAAGTCTCCATAAACTTTTGAAGTTAATAGATAAATTTTACATTAAATTAGGAAGCTTAAAATGTCTTTAGAATTAATGTTATAGGTTTATTGATTATTGTAAAATATAATATTTTTAGACAAATAAATTGGGTTTAGTTTATAGTTCTGGTTTCTTACTTAGTCTAGGAAAATGTTTTATACATGAAAACCTTCTCAGAACAATATGTAGTCATATAGAAAAAATCCCATCCAAATCGTATAAGTAGTTTTTAAGAAAATGGCAAACATACATAAGGGTCAAACAGTTGCAGTCGATTTAAAAATAGTTCTAGATTACCAAAATTTTAAACAAAGTATAGTATGTTAGCCACTATGGCTGGCTGATGATGTTCAAATTCTTGTAATACTATCAAGACAGTCGATTCCAAGAGTGGACCTTCTCCCATATAGAGTCATGAGCTCACACAGTTTTCTTTCAATCCTATATTCTAATAGGATCTACAATCATCAAAAGAGGATATACCTAGTCGCTATAAGACAGTATCTTTTTGGAACACCTGTAGTAATAATTTTCTTTCTAAACAATCTCATCAAATGTAATGCAAACCATGAAATTTTGTATGTGAAGACCACTTCCTACATCAACATATCTCTTTAATAGTAGGATAATCTGATCCATGCAATGGCTCCTCTGACCAAGGAAGTTTCGGGATCTATGCTTAAAAAAAAGAAATTGTTTTATTTAAATACTATATTAAGTTTCATTGCTGCGTGACCCTAGAATACCTTTATGGATAGTCGTCTGACACTGTTTAAGAGTCTTTAAAAATCATTTAGTATTATTTTTTAAGAATAAATTTTCCACTATATAAAGAATTTTTCCGAACTATTAAACTTCAGGCTAATTACTCATCATTTAAAATCAATCAAATTGTCTAAAGCCTATTTTCATTAAGTATAGTAATTCTCCTTGGTCGCTGTTGTTTTTCTAGCAAACTTAATAAGTCAAGTTCAATCAACCTCAAACTATTTTGTGTTTTACAATAGATTGAAGTTTTTTTCTACAATTTCTATAGCTTCGTATGTAGCCACACATTTCAATCAAAAGCTCGTTAGTCTTTCAATTTGGCATACATTTTTAATGACTTAATCAGCTCTTTAGACTTTATTTTACATGGAAAGAGAGATATAGGGTAAAGAGGGGGCAAATATTTACCCCCAACTAGAAAAGCCGCATTGAAGCGATCTAAGTAAGCACCAAACCTAAAGCAAACCAAAACTCATACCAAGTCATAGTAGTAAACTATTGTAGTAAAACTCAATTGAATTGAAGCCAAACAAATTGATTTTTACACCACTTTTTTTGTCGTCTTCTTCTTCTTCTTTAATTTGTGTACTAAAAACAATAAAAAATTCATTGGCAGCTTAATTGATTTTGAAAGATAAAGTAAAGACCCAAATCTGCCGCAAACTATTTGGTGTTCATAAGTGTTTTCTTGACTTGTTTAAGTTTTTCTTTTCAGTAAGAAAAAAAAATATAAAAAAATTATTGATTTTATTTTTTATTTTATTTTTTTAAAGAAGAAAATCGATTACTAGGACCAAAACAAAAAAACATCAGAAGACATGGAGATTTCAATGGTTCCTCATCTGATATCTTAATCATCCATACAAATCTAAACCGACTACACATTTCAGAATTGTGAGATATTTAACTCAAATGAAAATAAATCTAAGACATTGTTAGCTTCTTTACAAATTTCATTCTTCTAAACAAAATAGCTGATGGCTCTACAGAATTTGAATGAAGCAAATCGATTGTAAAAACCTAAGATCCTTGAAGACTTTGAGTTTTTTTTTAAGAGCTCATTTTCTGAGATCTAAAATTGACCTTGATATGAATTTAAGCTGTTTATACCATAATGTAGAATTTTGCGATTTTTTACTCCAATGAAGAAAGTGTGATTGTTTTATAGAAAATTTGTATTAATAGTATTTTCTTAAGACATATTTAGATTCTAGTAAAATTGTAGGGTACTAACTATGGTTAGAATCTAGGGCTCTGAAGAAATTTCTGTGATTTTTCTACACACAATTTTTTCCGCTTAATATATTTCTCATTTCTAAGGATTTAAATACCCTAGAATTGGCCTATCTCTTATATAGCCGCATTACAGATATTGTTTAATAAAAAAAAAAACGATTGTTCGCACTCATAAATAAAATTTAATTTCCCTATTTTAAAAGACCCTTTCAAAGATCTGAAACCATCTTCTTCAGAGTCTGATCATGTTATATGTATACGTTATGGAACTCAGTTGAGGATTCAGAGAGTGAATCTCTTTCAGTTTACTTATAAAATCAATTGATTGTATTATCAATCTTAAGATGGTTTTAGTTCTCAAAGTCTTAATGCAGAATTCTAGAACTAGAAAAGAACTTTATTTTCTGAAATCCAAAACAATCTTCACATAAACCCAAGCATATTATACATGTTTGTTGATGATTTTAAGATTATTCATACTCCAATGAAAGGGAATTTTATCTATTGATATTAATCTCTTCTTAATTTTTTTTTGTTTTTTTTTTTAACATTTAACATTTTTTTTAGAACACCACATCTCTTCTGAATTGAATAAAAGATTAATGATTTCATCTGATTTCAACTTTATATTATAAATTTTATTTTATTGATTTTTGCTTAATAAATGAATAACTGAATGAATAAATGATTTATTTAACCTTGATGCTGAGTTAGATTTCATTCATGATTGATTAAGAAGATTTAAGAATTAAAATCAAAATAAAAAAATAAAAAAATAGCAAAAATCCCATAACTTGATAACAAAAGTCAACCCAAGACAACAATGATGATGACGATGACGGCGACGACGATTCTCAATAAACAATAACAATAAATGAAACACAAGACATTCACTTCTTCTTTTAATGAAATCAATGAAGAAAAATAATTTCATGATATTGATGAATATGAATGAATGTACTCGTATACTTCTTCTAAGACATCGAAGACATTGGAAGACTGAGTTGGCAATGTAAAGAAGTTCTTCCTGCCATATTCAATTGAATGACTAATCAAACTGAGTGTTGTTGTGTATACTATTTTCACACAAAATTACATATGTACTATAAGTAAAAACCTCCTAAAGCATATTGAAGCGTATCTTATACATATGTGAGTGTATTGGTTGGTTGGTTGGATAGTATAGTATTGTATCTGAGTATCTGAGTATCTGAGTTACGCTTCAGTGAATTTCACAAGCACGCGTTACGACGACGACGACGGCACAACAGCACAACAGCACAATTAAAATTCACACCCAAGTTGAGATACTACATACATAAATGCCAAATCATATGAGTCACAAAAGAAAAAATCACAAAAACACAAATTACATTATAAGGAATGAATTGAAATTATTAAAAAAAAAATATATAAAAATACATATTTAATTGGTCAGGTCGGTGGCTTACACTCACTAAGTTTATTGTGCAAGTAAGAAATAATAATAATAAAAATATGTATATAGACATTTTTATATATAAAATTATAAAAGTCCAAAAACTTAAAAAGGTAAAGCGCAGATACTCAAAAAAAAGAAGCGAAGCTGTCAGCGGCTTAGAAACAAGTTTGGCCACTTTGATGAAACTTCTACTACTTCTACTATTTATTTTCGAAGATGTTTCTTCTTCTACAATATCTTTGAAAATGTTTAGTATGTCTTTCTAGTTGTCAGTGAAGATATTTCCTCTTAATATTTGTGATCTTTTTGATTGAAAACAAATACATATTTTAAAATATACAATAAAATAAAATAAAAAAAAAAGAAATAGTAACAACAGAATTTGACTTAAATTGTTTGGAAAATAGTTGCAATACTTTTATTATTTATTGCATGCAACATGAAATGAAACTACTGCCATAGTTACTAAATTCATATGAGTAAATTTTCATTTAATTTGCATCTTTTTATATATCGTACATACATATTTCTTTCTAGGCATGCAATGTATACACACACACACACAGATACTTGTACAAATACAGAAAAGTGCAAATATAAAGGCAAAAGATACAAGTAAAAATACAAAGTTACACTTGTTGTAGTTGTTTTGGTTGTTTGCCTGCCTGCCTGAATGCCTGCTTGACTGCCTGACTGATTGCAAGTTACCTTAATCGTTGACTGTGGAATGTAAAGCATGTCAACCCGGCACCGCAACAACAAAAGCGAAAACAACATCACATCACATCACAAAACAAAAGCCAGTGAAAATTACAAACAAACATGATCTGTTGGAATTTTTAACTCTTTTTGTTTTTTTTTTTTTTGTTTTCTTATTGCTTGCTTACTTTAAGTATAAGTATGAGTATGTTTATGTATCTAAATCATCATCTTGCCAAATGCCAAGTGCCATTGTTTGTTCCTATGAATATGAATCTTTTTACACCCACCCACAGACAACAAACAACAGCAACCACATCCAACATCAGAAACAGCAGCAGCAGCAGCAGCAGCCACAGCAAATTGTATCTTGTATTGTATCTCTCTGTAGTATGTCATGTTAACTCAACTCTACCTTTGTGCTAATTTCTATGCTAACAAACAAAAGATACACCATTATACACCATCATATATACAATACTTAGTATGAATATCTGTGTATCATCTTGCTGTGTTGCTCTGCTTATCTTATCTGTAGTGCTGTTACTCTTCTACTACTACTCTCTTCCCTTTACGTTGAAAGCAACAATTATTGATTTTTTATGACACTGATAAGGGAGTCCGCCTGCTCTTATATTATTTGTTATTATGTAGTATGCGGCAAAGATGTAAACAAAGACAAGAAACACTCAGCAGGCGGCGACATCAGCAGCATAGATACTTTATCTTTTTATTGCTAAAAAAAAAGATGCCTGCCTTCCCTACTGACACTTGTTGGCTTACTTTGACCCTAATTATCGTAAAATTCAATTCAATTCGATGAAGAAGGAAGACTTCAGTTTCGTTATTGAGATTGAGATTGTGAGATTGATTTGGGATTTTTGATACTTGGAATTGGATTGTTGCTGGTTTAACATATGACTCATCTAAGATAAGAAACAAGTCAATGGCTGACAAATGTTTCTTTGATTGGAATTCGATTAACTTGCAAACAGTTGGTTAAAATACTTAGTACGATATATGAGAGAAAGAGTTTCTCTGCTGATCTTAGACAATCTATAATTTTTAATGATTCGATGAATTTTTTACAAACGCAAAACACTTTTTCCTAGAATCAATGAGATAAAAAATAATGAATTTTGTTAAGGGTATAAAAGGCTATTTGTCATATGCATATTGCTTGATTATTCACTGTTTACTGATAATAAAATATTGTATTATGAGAAATGAATATTTATCGACTGGATCAAGAACAAAGGGCACAGATGTTTTGAATAAGCCAAAGCTTATTAGTAGAGGAACATGGGACTGAAATGTAGAAAGCCAGAAGCAATTGAAACATTGATAGACCTCATATAAGGGGCAACTAAGTTTTTAAAGTAGGCAGAGGTCTCACAATTTATGTTAAACATCCTCCTACAATTGGCTAAACATAACTCAGATGCCCGTGACGCTTGGCAAGAACATACAACTTCATTTGGTAATGCTAGATTCACCATCAGTCTATTACTCCATTTTGAATTAAAATTGTTAGTAAAATCTATTATTATACATATAATATGCACTACAAAAGAATCCGACGTTGTTATGCTTCCTCTTCTCCAAAAAATTAGTGTATACTGATTGGTTGGTTTGACAAAGAGGACTTGATTGATTTTTAAATATGTTTCTATACTTTATATGCACACCTCACATTTTCGATTTACTTAGATTTATCAGTAATTCCTTTGGTTTTTTCTAAAAACTGTTTTTCTTAAACCTTCCTCATGAATCACTCTGTCCATTGGTGTAAACCGTATGAAAATCCGTTAGGTATTTTTTGAATTTATCACAAACATACAGACAGATTGACGACACGGAGGACTTAAAATTATGATTGGACACCCTTAGGAAATATCTACACTTCTTAAACTAGAAACCCCAGAATGAAATAAAACTTGTTTGTAGAACGTTCACACCACATCATACTCGTGTATCAATCTAAGCGAAGCTATTAAAGCCAACCAGAGTCATTTAAACAAAGATCAAATTGGATATCTCTTCTCAATCTAGAAACTTCATGATGACTCGAAATTGTTCTTAGCACCTTTTCCCTATTCATATGTTGTAGTTATAACTTCCTGTAGTACTTAAATAATTTTATTCAAAATTATGTATTTATTGTAAATTAAAATCCACACTTACCTTTTAACATTGCGACACCGTTTCTCATTTTCTGCCTCCTTTACACTATCCCATGAATCACCGACACCCGATGATGACATATCATCTAAACGTTCCTCATCTTCCAGCCCGGAATCCTCTAAGCTAATATGACAGCTACTCATTGTCACTTGCTTGCCATTATCGCCCACTTCAATCCAATCGGATGTACGTATACGTGTTGAACGTTCTGTGCCATAAGGTGATGAGTCAGATGAACAACCAGAAGGACTACGTTTACGTTGTTGTTGTTGTTGTTCCAATGATTGTTGTTGACTTCCATTTCCTTTTAAAGGTTTATTTGTTGTTGTTGTTGTTGCCATCATTGTCATATCATCATCTTCTTCATCTTCATCAGCATCTTCAATATTATCGGCATCAACATCACCCTCTTCTTCTTCGTCATCATCATCCTGATCTTGATCTTCAATAGAATCATAACGTTTACGCATCAATGATTTGTTGTTCTTATTGTTAGGTTGCGTTGGCAACAACAATTGTGTTGGTGTTGGCGTAGATGATTGTTGTTGATGTTTTGTTGTTCCCCCAGAGGTTGTTGGCAACAATTCAAGTGAACAAGATCTGCCTCTCATGGCAGCCAATTCAGATATTAGCATTTCATGGAAGGTGGTCTTCTTTGTTGATGAGGATTTCTCAGGTGTGTTGCCAGCACTCAATGCCAATGGCTTTGTTCGTGTTGCTGATGTTGATGACATGATGGTTGTTTTATTGGAGTTTGTTGTGTTGGCGTTGCCTTTGGCATTGACGTAGGAGTTCATGTTGCCACTGTTATTGTTAAGCGCATTGTTGCCACTTCCAATATTAATGCGTGTAACTGATTGTGCAGCAGCTCCTGGTTCCCTATGCTCTTTCTGGATGCGCTTTTGTCTTTCCATTGCCAATTCTTGTTCTAACAAGGCTTGATGCTGAATTGCCCGTTCATGTTTTGTTATAATTGTTGCATCTCCACCGCCAACGCCTGATCCCATGATCCCCAATCCATTTTGTTGATGATGTTGCTGCTGCTGGTGCTGGTGCTGTTTTTGTGTTTGACTTATAATGATCTCTGAGAATAAACGTTCAGCGGCATTCTTTAAATTATTCTTAATCTCAACGGTCTTGCCACTGAGGAAACTATTCGTGCCACCATTACTACCACCAGAAGATCCATTGGTACTGATTGTTGTCACATTCGTGTTGCGTGTTCCAAAACCATCCAATGTTGTTTTGGAACGACGAAAGATACTCGATGTTGATGTTGATGTTGTTGATGGTACTGTTGCTTGTTGAACTACAAGTTGTGTAACTGGTCGCGGTATTTGTTGTTCTAATTCCAAGTCCTCAGCATCCATGGTAGCCACTGGCATTTGAACAATTTTACGTGGTTTCGGCAATGGTTGACTTGTTGGTTGTAAGCCGGCACGTTCGAAATCAACTCTACCCAGGCTTAGACGTGGTGTAGGGTGATCCTTGAGTGCGCTGGCTGTGGTTGCAGCATTTAGCCCTGCATAATATTTTGGTGAACTCAACGAATTGTGACGATTCAAATTCATTACTGTTGTTGGTATTGCTGAAGCTGTTGATGTTGGTCCAGGAGATTTGTTGCTATTATTACTATTGCTATTGTTGTTAACAATGACAATTTGTTTCTGTTGTTTGGCATCCTTATTTGGTTGCTCTAAATCTGGACTTAATCTGGGCTTTGCTGTAGGCACATCCGGTGCTTTGCGTAGCTTTAATGGTGGCTTTGGTGCATTTGATGTTAATGGTGATGTTGTTTTCATTGGAGATTTTGATTGTTGTATTGTTGCTGCTACTGATGGAGATTTTGGTGTTGCATATTGTTGTTGTTGTTGTTGTTGTTGTTGCTGAGCTTGTTGAATATGATAATCTGCACCAGAATTACGCCGTTCGCGTTGTTCCTGTTTCTTTTGTAAGTTCATTGAGGGCGATTTATAGACCAAAGTTCTACCCACAGCCTGAGTCAATTGATTGACCAATGTGGGTTTCTTTTGTATGACAGGATGTGTATCTTTTGTTATAGTTGTTGTTGTTGTTGCTGTTGTTGTTGTTGCTACTTGTGTTGTTGTAGTGGATGATTGAAAACGTTGCATGGCCTCACGTTGAGCATGCAATGGACGCGGTGGTACTGGTGGTCCCGGCCGTTTAACTAAAACTGTAGCCGCCGTTTGCTGTTGTTGAAGTTGTTGTGATGCTGTAGCCATATTGTTGTTGTTGTTGTTGCTCTCTCTCTCTCTCTCTCTCTCTCTCTCTCTCTCTCTCTCTCTCTCTCTCTCTCTCTCTCTCTCTCTGTGTTCTCTTGTTGTATCTCTGTACTATATAGTAAGTAAGTAACTTTACTATCTCGATTCTCACACGTTGCTACAACAAGAACTGGTCGTTCGAGTCTTCAGAGAGACTTCAGAGAAGACTTTAAGCACCGAAAACTACAGTAAATAAAAAAACAAAACCTGTATTTGTAGGTCACTTTTTCACGTTGTCTTGTCTTTGTTGTTATTGTTATTGTTACTGTTGTTGTTGTTGTTGTTGTCTTTTAGTATCTTTTATTTTATTTTATTTTATATTCTTTTTATTTATTATTTAGCATACTACAAATAAATAAATGCGCAAAATGAAACTTGTTTTCTTAATGCTTTTTTTCACTTCTTCACTTCACTTCACTTCACTTTAGTTTATTTCTTTTTGTATTTTAACCAAGTTCTTTTTCCTTGGACTGCAACAGCATCATTATTATCATCATAATCATCACAATAGACTTGGGTTGGTTGGGGTCCAGCAGTCTAAGCAGCAATCGAGTTGAATTGGGGTTTGTCTGGTTAATAGTCTATTTTGAATATAGGTTACGCGTCGAGTCGAGTCGCGTCTCGTCGCGTCACACTATGATAGGGAGTAGTATAACTAACGGAAATGAGGAGGTAAATTCAGTTAAGGAGAAACAGCAGGCGTTGATTCTTTACACTTTTCTCTCCTCTACTCACTTTTTCTATCTAAGTATATCTCATTTACTTAACTCGTTTTCATTGCACATTTAGCCACATTTGTTTAGTTGGATTTGTTGTTTCGTTGGTTGGTTGGTTGGTTGGATTGGATTAGTCTTTTTTTTTTTGATTTTTTTGGTTTAGTTTTGTCTTAGTTGTTCGGTTGGCTTTGTTTAGATTTTTGTGGGCAAGCCCCCGTTTGGTTTTGGTTTCTTAACTTTTTGAACGTTTTCAATAAATCACTTTGCACTTTGGCTAGCAAAAGTTAACAACAGATACAAGATACAACATGCATAGAAAAACACTCATGTACAATACTAGAGATACACATTAGATACATTAGCACATTTTCAATAGAAATCACTATAGTATATTTTGTTCTGTGTTATGTTTTGTTTTGTTTTTTTCTTTACTTTATCTTGTATATTTTGTTTTGTTGTTGTTATTGTTATTTAGTATCTTTTAAGTGAAAGGTTTTTCGTTTCGTTTTCTTATTGGCATTTGTTTTTTTTTTTTTTTTTTTATAGTTTTTTCTTATTTGATTTTGGAGTTTGAATTATAGTACGTATTTTTGTTAGTTTCTCTCTCTCTCTCTCTATTTTCGTTTGATTTCTTTATTTTGTTTAATTTATTTTATTTTGTTTTTAATTTTTCTGAAAAAAAAAAAATTAAATTAAATTTTAGTTATTTTTATGGTTTTTTTTTTTTAATATTTCTACTGTTAAGTTATTTCTATTGCTGTTTTATTTTATTTTTTATGTTGCAATTATTTTTGTTGCTTATGTTGTTGGTGTTGTTATTGTTGTTGGGGTTTATTAACTGCATTTTGTTTTCATTAAAGTGAGTTTTTAATGGATATTTTAAGGTTTTTCTATATCATAAGAGGTAAGTTTAAGTATGAACTCATAGCTTCATCCATCATAATGACAATGAGAAAATGACCACCCTGAAAGAATAGAATGTTGGGATAAACCCATTTTTTGTCTTCAAACAAACGTAAGTAATTAATAGGAACTTTCTCTGATTTTCCCTTTAATAAATTTACTCCATGATGGGTGGAAATAGGGGACTAATCCGAGTACCAATAGAACATAAATTCCAAGAAAGGCAAGTGAAAAGTGTTTATGTACTTTAATGTCTCAAAACCCCCTAAAAATTAAGACAAATGGACAATTAATTGTCTCATATAAATCCTACATGAATAATAATATGTTGGGTTAAGTTACACAGGCCGCTTGCCGAAGAAAGGATTGTATGGCTTTAGTTGAGTTCCCTAGTTGGATTCAGAGATCATCCTTAGCTTCTGAAATCCACGAATGAAGCCAGGTCATGAATAATATTATGTACTTTTAATGGGTATAATATGTATAGTCAGTTTATTAACACTTTCAAATCAGTTCTCAGTTAATCAGTTTTATTATATAAGCACGTTAAAATTTGCCATTCCTTTTATGAAAATGTTCTTTATTTCCTCATTTGAAGTGTGAAAGATAGGCAAGCAAGACTCGTTGGAACAAAGCCTTTAACTTGAATTTTTTATTTGTTTTTTTTTTTTTTTTTGAAATTGCATTCACCCATGTTAGCCTAAAATTGTTTTGTTTTACAATTTTTAATTGTTGTTTATTTAATGACGTTGAAGGCGTGTACAGAATAAGTATAAAAAAGCTTTAAGAATTTACTCAGCCTCTCATTGGGCCAGGTCAGCATAGTTGCTAGGTTATAGACAACTGTTTGTATTGTGAGTTTGTTAAAACAGTAAACAAAATATAAAAGAAGTTCGTAAAAACAAATAAACAAACCCTCTAAATGTTTCAGTCATTTTAGGAAGAGTAAGTTAAATGAATTATATGTAAGAAAGTTTTATGGTGATTAGATTAACAGTACACCCAATACTTTAATAGGAATTTTATCCAAAAACTGCAAAGAAGGCAAGCCTAGAAATCATTATATTTCTAACTTTTATCTAGCAAAATTTTCCATTGGATAAAATAGATAAAAAATATTATAAATGAATTTTGATTTGACAAAGAAAAGATATTTAAATTTATACAATATAATTTATATTTATCCATTGAAAGAAATCTTTCTTTCTTTCTTTATTACTTTTAATAAAAATCAGATTAAGATTATGTTCAAGACAATTTGGTCAAATAAACTCAAAATAAAAATCCTACTCAAACAACTTTCAAATAAATAAACACCCAATTAAAAATAAACTTCTTAAGCCTTTGAAATAAAAATACCACCACCTACACTCTACTCTAAACTATAGAACATTATAAAATAACAAAATCAATGCCACAATTGCAACACATTACATTTGATTACATTAGATTATATATTTTGTATAAAGATTAAAATGGACAATTTTTCAATTAGAGAAATAATGTGTGGACAATCAGTAAAGGCAGTAAACTTTGGATGAGTTCAACTATTGGATGCTCTATTTATCTCAATAATTTTGAATCTTAAGTAAGGAAAAATCATGCAGAAATGTAAAGACAGTTGGACTCTTCTTTAGCAAAGTCAATCACTTGGATATGGAAGAGTCTTTGAAATAGGAGATTTAATTATGGAGGAGTCCAACTGAGTTGATAAAAATTAACACAGAATTAGTTGTTAGAACAAAAAAACAAAAAATTTGATCAGAGATTGTATTATCTTAAGAAATATTTTTCGACGTTCAAATCGATCGATTGAACTTCCTATTAATTTATTCTGGGAAATACGAATTGCAAATTCGTCTGCCATTGTATTAAGTAAGTAGTTTGCGTGAATTAGATAAGTAATAAAATTTGTAAAGTTATTTAGATGATTAGTAAGGATTTAAGGAAACTGAGAGCATAACACTATGTATGGCGGATAGACATGACTAGCAAAATGCTGAAACCCTGAAACCCAGGATGGATAGTCGAGTCGAGTTGTCTTGCGTCCGATCTTGTCTGTGATTTTAATGAAAATTGATTTTTGAAATGGTTTTAAAGGAAATACATAAAAAAAAAATTATGAAATTATTGTATTTTACAAATTTAACACATTTTCAAATTTAAAGGAAGGTCACAAGGCCAATTAATTAATTATAGAAATAATATATAAATACAAGTAAGGTGGATCTATATGAGGGCTTTCCAACCTTACTCGTCCCCAGGGCCACATAACAAGAATCCGCTGTTAGTTGGGCCGCAGATGGACATTTTTTTTTGATGAAAAAGAGGGAACAAAAAAAAAAAAATTTAAAAAAAGTCTATAAAAGTCTGGATGATTCTGACAATGTATTCTGCCTTTATATCTTCAATTTAATATTATCACACTCAATGAAGGTCATAAGACTAATCTATAGAAAACCTCTCCCAGTAGTAGTCACTGAACATTCTCTATAAATGAACTTAACACAAAATAGGCGTGAGCTGAACTAACTTTGACTATCCCAGAACCAACAGGGCTGACATATGAAATTTTAGGTTTCTATCTCTTATATTTTCCGAAAAAGAAGTCCATTTAGAGAGCAGATATATGAACATGGTTAGATCGATTCGACTCTTCATTCTGATTATTCTTTATTAAATCTACCTTTCTCTTCATTAGGTTGTTACATTTATATTCATAAATTTAATATACCTTTTTACTCATTTATGGATACAAGGTAATCAAAAATTGAATAAAAAGCCACCAAGAATTGGGTCAATTGAAATGGAAATAATATAAATATGTAAACAAAAAAAATAAAAAGGAAAAAAAAAAGAATTAAAAACCAATTCAAAATTAAATAAAGAGTTACGAGTAATTGGACGTGGCTAGAGGCCTGGGGTTTATTACAACATTAAAAAAAAACCAACGCACGATCATTATTACAACAATAACAACAGAGAACTGAGTGCACACCTTCGATCTCAGAAATCGTTAATGTCCATAATAAAGTCGAAGTCAACGTAAGCAGCACTAAAGCATCCACTTCAGCGCAACTTAGTAACAACAAAGTTCATTTTTATTATTTTGTTTATTTATTTTGCTAAAAGTTTTTCAATTTAGAAAAAAAAAAAAAAAATGAAAAAAATTGCAAATAACAATAAACAATTTAAATAAATGAATTGCAACAAATAAAAACAAATATTGCAACAACAACAGCAACTACAGTATTTTTTTTTTTTTTTTTTTGTAGTATTATGTATTTCTTAAAAACTAAAGCAAAAAATTAAAGAAAAACTAGTTTAATTTCATTTTATATTTTATGCATTTAAGCCACGATTAGTTGAATTTTTTGTTTCATTTTTATTTTGTAGTTTTTTGCTTTTAGTATTTTTTATTTATTTTTTTTTTTTTAAATTTTTTTCAGTTGTTGAGGGCAATGGAAAAACACGCAAAAGCCACACGGTGGGCTTAGCCCATACATGTTCACATATTCACACACACACACACACACACACATACACACACACACAGATACACACATTCACATGCACTCAGACGTAGACGCAGACAATATCAACTTAAATAAGCTTGGAGGAATACAACTTTTTGTGCTAAAACTTTTAAAATGAATTAATTTTTATTAAATGAAATGAAAAATCAAAAATGAGAATCACATTAGTAAATTACTTACTATGTACCTTAATTTTAAATGATTTTACTCCCCATAATTTCATAATTGAAGAAGGAAGAATGCTTTTAATAAATGGAAATTTTAATAAATATAAAATAATTAAATAATCGAAAAAGAGAAAAAGTGGCAAAATTGTATCTAAATATGATATTTTAGACTTAAAAGAAAGTATTGAAATTCATTCTATAAGAATATTAATATAGACATTTTGGTTTGTGGAAGCCAAACTGCTAACCAGAAAATTATGGAAAAAATACCAAGTATTCCTAAGTTTATTAGCAAAAGATTCCTAAAGTTTCGTTAGCGAAAAATAAGATGGGAGAAGTAATAAAAAAATTAAAAACTGGACATTTACTCAACTATGTATATTTTGTTAAAAAATAACTAAATTCCATTTTTTTTTTTTTTTGTTCCAAAACCTTTCAGTTTTTAAATTCTCAGACATATTTTCAATCAATTTATAAGCATTCGTACTGGGAATATTATTCTATTTATGCTGCACTCTTCCCTAAAGTTATTTTACGTAATGGCCACTCTAATGGATTTTGATTTTGGAAGCCTCCCCTACCTCAGTGGACGAAGAATTTTGCTTGGATTGAGGTCTTGACTTTGGGTCGGCTACTCCTTCAACTAAAATGGTGACTCTGGGTTTTACACGAAGTATGCTTCTGCCACTAAATGACCCCAGTCTACTCAAAAATGTATGATTCTTACTTTGACCTGCAGATGTAACAAAAAATTTCAAGTAATTCGACAATATTTTCTTTATGGTTTACTCGTATTGTTTTCTTCGATAATTTTTTTTAGAGGTGCTCTTCATGCTTGGAATTCTTAACCACTAAAGGTCCCAAGTCGACTCAAAAATATAAAATTCTTACTTCATATTGAAGATAGAGGAATAAATTTCAAGTGATTTATTAGTTTTTATTTTAGGGTTGGTCTGCTCTCTTCTATAAGCTCTTCTCAAATTTTGGAGATCTTCAAAACATATTTTGGTCTTGTTTGGGATTTCATGATGAGGGTTTCCTCGATATTTGGAAGTACTTACGCCTCTTTAGTTTCCTAAATATATACTAAACATATCAATTCCGATGTCTTTCTGTATTTAAGACTTTGAAAGTTATGGGTTAATACTGAATGAAATTTAGTTTATTTTTTATAAATTGAAACTAAAAGTCCCGCAGAGTGTGGTGTTCTGAGTAATGGAGACCCTGGGCAAAATAGAATTTTCTTGCCACTAATCTAAAGTGAATAATTTACACACATTGGAGAAATTTATGAATCAGCGTAGACTACTAAGTACTTACTGGTGACCCTTCACTCTATGATTCTAAACTGGACTTACGGATTTAAACTCTATTTTTTTTAATTTTTTGTTAGCATTTACATTTTAATTGTTAAAATTCAATTTTTTTGAATTTCAATTTCTATTCGGGTTCGCCTAAGTATTTGCCCAATTGGACGCCTGTGATCACTGAGTCATCAATTTTTGTTTTTAATTTTCTTATTTTTGATTTCTGATAAAAATTAATTCAATTCAATAAATTTTCATAAAGAATCTTTAAATTTTTGATAATTTTGTTGGATTTTGTTTTTTCTTTTTAAATGTATTTTTATTTATTAAACTTTTTTTAACTTCGTTTTTTTCTTGTTTTCTTAAGTAGACAATTTTTCTTTTTTTTTTTTTCTTTATTATTTTTGATATTTTCTTTTTGAAGTAAATTAATTCAAATTGAAATTTAGTCATGCACTCATTCACACCTACACAACACACAAAGCAAAACACCGATTGATCAGCAGCAGAGGTTCTTAAACTGTGATCGGAAATAATTTTGACATTTTTTTTAACACAAAAGTAAGTAAATGTTCAGGGTGTGGGTCCCCGAACTATTGTATATAAGTTTATGAACTACTGATCTAGGGCGACAGTCGTGGTGGTGGTGGTGGACAATTCATTGTTATTATTATTATTCTCCTTTGTAAAGATCCACCCCCGCAGCTGCAGCGGCATACACTACTGTCACTTGTCACTGCAGTCGGCAGTCTGCAGCTTGCACTGTTGTTGTTGTTGTTGTTGTTGATGTTGTTTTCTTTATAATTTGTTTTTCTTTTTGTCTCCCACATTCACTCTAATAATAGCAGGAGGCATAGCAACAAAACAACATTAACACAACTCTAATAACTTAATCAATGTATAGAGTTTTATTTTTTTGAATTTTTTACCTTAAAAAATTTATTTAAAATAATATTCAGAAACACACACACTGCGACATTCGTACATACATAAGTTATATTGAGACACGTAAAACTCGAAATGTGAATGAATAAAGAACACGAAAAGTAGAAACGAACACACAAACAAACTATCCGTCGCTTGCTTCAAATGTAATATTTATATTATATTTCTCCGTTTACCGATTTAAACCGTTACCAGCGCCAGCCCGACGACGATTGATTGAAACGAAGTCAAAGCGAGTCAGAGAAGTGCAGCCAGCAGCCGCCGTTGCTACGACAAAGCACAGTGGTTTGATAGCTAAAATATAATTTTTAAAACTAAAGAGAATGAATTTATGGAGTAACGATAAACTGAAAACTACGTTTAACACCGTAAAGTCTATAAAAATATAAATATTTCTTGAATTCAATTTTATACATAACTCATAATGAATTGTCACTTTGTCATGGTATGACGGCGCTGATAAGTGGATGATCTTTGAAAGCAATGCAATGATGAAGGATCCAACTGCAACATGGTGATTGAATTTGCTCTTTGGCGAGTATCCAGGCTTTCATATCCTTTCAATACAATAAATTTATAATGACTTTAAAATTGTTGTAAGGAAAATGGATAAAATCTTAATACTAAAAAGTGTTTAATACATAAACTAAAACATTACCACTAGAAACAAAATCGAACTTAATCCTTTTCCACTGTTTCTGCTACTGTCAAATCTAGAAGGCAACTTTTACTTCTTTATTTTTTCCTTTTCCTTTGAGGCCTCAATATGCTATGTCGCAGTTAATAGAAGAAATGAATGAATTCATGGATAACAGAGGTTAATATAGATTAATAGTGGTAATAAATCAACTATTCAGCATCCTGATTATAAAATGTTTTCAGTTGATGGAAGTCTAACAATCAAAGTTTTAACTGTAATCAAATTTAAAAAAAAAAAATCAGCCAAGTGTGAGTCGGACTCGCACACGGAGGGTTCCGTACCATCGCACAAGATTTAACACAATGTATGCTAATTTGTACATCTGTGTGAAGTTATGTAAAATTAATTTGCTTTTGTTTTTGTCGCAAAAGTGAAATATTCAACAGCCTAAAAGATTAAATTAAATAACAATGCTTCTAAAAATGTGTATTTTTAGTATTTGTCGCTCTACACACAATTGAATTGCACACTCTGTAAAAATTTCAGCTCTCTACCTATAACGGTTCATGACATAGAACCGGAGTCGGACGGACGGACGGACAGTCGGTGTAAGCTTAGTAATAGGGTCCCGTTAGCACCCTATGGGTACGGAACCCTAAAAAGGGTAGTAAAAATTGGACAAAAAAATCACTATAACTTATTTTTATTAAATGTTTTAATAATTTACAATCAGAAAATCCGAAACTTACATCAAAAGATCAACAAGCTTTGAGAATTTGTGTTTTGACAAATAAAATACATATTATCTAATCTAAGCATCTTTCTAAATTTTGTCACTGATAAATTTTCATTCATTTAACATTAAACAAACTGAACGTTTAATCCAATTCGAATTTTGTGGAAAATGGGTATTTTTACAGTTTCTAAAGGCAAAAAACACTCTTTAAAGGAACCACTATTGACAGCAGTTACTCGTTGTATGCTAAACAAGAAACCCTCCCTTTGTATCAGGCGCTTTACCAAACGGAAAAATAAAAAAATGGAAGAAGAAAAAATTAGAAAGCGTATTCTTAAAATTTTTAGAAAATTATATATAGAAAGAAAACTGAAATCAAAAAGTAAGTAACAATTGATTGCATATTTGTACATTCATGGATTATTGGTTATATGCATGTACAATATTTTTCAACAGCTCCTATTTTTGTTTTTTTTTTATTAATACATCTCTGAATAACTTTTTATTGTATTGTAGTTCGCTTTTGGGTAAAAATGGTTATTGGACTGACAGTTAATACAATAATGTGTGTAATTTTTAACTTAATTTGGAATGAAGTAGATCCATTGCCAAAACCACAAAATATTAGTCAAACAAAGAACATGATTTGGGGTCTATTTGACTACTTGCAAATATTAAAATAACAATAGATTGTTCGAGAAATGAGAGGTAAGTATTTATTAGAGACCGCCGAAGGTTCGGTTTCGGTTGAAAATCCTGGACACCAATATTTATTGTTTTATTTCATAAATCTTATGCTTTAAAATGAAAGTTATGCCGATAAGGCCTTTGTCGCTGTTGCTCATATACATAAATAATATTATGTCAATTTTATAGATAAATAATAAAATATTTGTACATAAATTTTATTTTGTAGAAAATGTGGAAAGTATTTCTGGCAATTACTTGGGTGTGGCAAGGACAGGAGATAAACTGGTTTGGAATTAGAGAAAATTGAATATGCGAACGTATTTTCTTGTAGAATTTTTGATCGACAAATGTTTCAAATATCCATTATATTGTACATTATAATAGCAGAGTGTATCATGTATATTATTATGTTATAGTTATTCGAAATGAAAATTTCTTGTCCATCTAAATAATACAAATTTGGTACATTTTTGAAAAAATCAAAAGAAAATTAAATGCATTTTTCGATATTCATCTTTATATAATACATTTCATGATATTTTTGTCATATTAAAATTTTTACACAATCTACAAACCACTGTGAGTTCATTCTGTTGCTGCAATGAATTCATACTTATTACTCTCTTACACGATCTCTCTCTTCTGTGTTCTCTTTACTTTGTTTCTGCTTCGCTTAAGTTGGCTTTAAATTGCCGGCTGTTGAAAACCAAAGAGAATGGGAAAAACATAAAAATGAATTTTGAAGAGAACCAAAATGAAAAGTAACTTGGCACATGGCCAACAAATACATATACAATATTGCATTGATTGGTAAACATTTTCACACACACACACACACACACACACACACACACAATGACATGCAATTCTAACAGTAATTTTGTTGTTGCATGTGCCGCAGACATTATTGTCAGCTGTTTGTTGTCGGTAGCCCGGGATCTAAGGGCTGCGCCCCAAAATATCCATTTGACTTTTTTCCTATAGTTTTCATTTTTTTTTTTTTTTTTTTTTGGATGATGCACTAAGCTATTAGCTACTTTGCTTAAGCTACGCCAAATCTTTCTTTAAGAAACTCACTAGCCGGCATTTTTCGACAAAAAGTAAAATGCTTTTGCCGGCTAAACTTCTTCCGATTCTCACATCCATTCGAATTCGAATCCAACCTCTTTAAGTTGTTGGCGCTTAAGTATGCCTGCACTTCATTTTGACAGTGATGATGACACTGCAGCAGCAGCAACAACAACAACATCAATAGCAATTGCAGCAACAACAACAACAACAATTTACTTTAGGGGGAAATATGTACAAACAAAACAACATGGGGTTGGGAAACATCGATACCGTCCGTCAGCACCCCAGTCGACCTCTTTCATCATCCAAGGCAATATTTGCGCCATTTGAAATTAACGTATTTGTATTTGCTTATGCTTTGTGCAAGGGCTTTATTGGTATTGGTGCCCCAGGCAGCCAGGGCCAGCAATTGCACAAGTTTGAGAGATGGGGGCACCTACCACCCATTGAGTTCGTTCATTATAGTACTTGCCTAGCTATACATATTATATATTATAGAATAGAAATATGTAGAAGGGGAATTGTGGTCTCTGGTCTTTGCCGACTCGTGTCTGACTCGGTCTGTGCTTCGACGGTCTGTTTGTCTGGTTTTGTTGAGTGCTTGGCATGCTGCCGTTTGTTCCCTCCGGAATAGGGAAATCCAAAGTATGCTTCACTTGAACAAAAAATACATACTTGAATGAATGCCGGGAAAGACATTCGCTTTAATGTCAAACATGGACGACATGGATGACGATGACGACAACAACAGAGAAACAGACAGACAATTGAACGACGTCGTCGACACTCAAGAATTTTTGTGCTTCCGAGTTCATTGTTTTCGTTTTTCTGGATTCTTTTTACTTCTTTTCTTTGACATTTTGTTTTGTTTTTCTTTTTTTGGCAAGCATTTCCCATTTATTCTGGTCGAAGTTTTTTTTTTTTTTTTTTTTTTGGCGCAACGGATACACGGATACATTTGGGGTCCCAAAATGATTGTTCGGAAGTTTCTTTTCTGTTTTATGTTCTGCCGCATTCGAAAATTGCTTATAATGTTTGTTTGCAATTATAGTACTATACATCCCTACAACATGTTGAAGGGATTTTAGGGGCAGTGATACGAGACATACATAAATAAAACTAACTAGGCGCAGTCATTGTCCCGAGAGTATACAATTTTTTGTGTTCATTTGAAAGTGAACAATGATGAAGTGACTAGAAAATGAAAAAAAGTTATATGTACTATGATAGATACATCTAATGAAAGTATCTTGTTTGATTTATGAATAGAGCATAAGTAGGTAGATCGGATAAATGATTAGGAAGTAGAGAACATCGGGCTTTGGCCTATTGTGTTCAGTAATAGCAGAGTGAGAATGATTGCATCGATGGACATTTTTTTTTTTTTATATTCTTTACCTACAAGGGATATTTCAATCCCAGTTAATGACACTAAGTTCCTATGTTTTTATTCCTATATGTACTTATATGTAGTTTGATCTATGAAATGAATATAAGTGGGAAGTTTTGGATAAACGATTACGAACTAGAATTCAGTCGGTGGCTTACTGATTTTAGTAATATATTGAGAATGATTAGATCGATGGACATGAGAAGAGAATTTATTTATTAGCAATATAAGAGTTAAGTAAACTTAAAGCTAATAGGATAGGGTATCACTGGCTCCTAGGGCCTTGAGCTAGTAATCATGCTAATAATATGAATGTTTCGCAATAAAATCCATGACCACAACTTCACCTATATTGGAAATTTCAATACCAGTAAATAGAGAACTTATGTGGTCACAAATGACATTTTTTTCTTAATATTATGTACCTTTCATACCTCTGGGAATAAGAGTTATCTCTTTATCATGATGTTTGCATCGTAAGGAACCTTTTGTCGGTGACCAAAACGAGGATAAAGTATGCAGAAACATTGAGTTTGACTAGAAGAATCAATAGGGTCATTACCATATCTATGTCTGTCTATTTGCAAACTATTCTCTTAATTTTTTAAATTTAATTTCATATAGACACGTCTCATTGTCGTTTACCGATAATATATCTGAATAGAAGTTCTCTGATTACTGGATGATATATTTGTGTCCATATAAAAAGTCAACTCAAAATCATAATTATTTTAATTTATTAATTTCCTTCGTTAGGGTCTTAAAGGTCTATAAGTTTTATAACTAATATGAATGTTCTAGAATCGAAACATTTTCCAGAACTTTACCCTAGATGGGATATTTCATATCCAATAAATAAAGTTCTTTTCTGATTATAAATGACACTGAACTGATTTATTTGTATACAATAGTAGTAGACTCTGCTTTTTACGGGAATGATCTCAATAAATACTTTTATTGGATGAAACCATACGTTAGAGAGCCCATTAAGTTTATTATGTATGGGAATGATAAGCGTAACTAGAAGTTTCTGTCTCTTTGCAAACTAAACTCTCAATATTTCAAGATCAATTTAATATAGTCGGATATGTCGGATTGTCGATTTAAGACAATATATCAGTACCAGATTCTCTGATTACTAGAAGATGTAGTCGCTACAATATTAAAGTCAATTCAAAATCATATTTATGTACTTTAAAGTCATTGAACTAAAATTATTGTTAAGCCCCTTTTTTTGTTTTCAAAAAAATCTGTTTTCAACTTTAGCAAATTGGTCAATGATCCATTTCTCTTTTCACTCTACTCTTTATAGCAAATATTTGTTTTACCCATCCAAATAATTGGTCATTGATCCATTTTACATTTCATTTTAAGTATTATTTCTACATGGGCTAATAATACTTTGGTTGTTGTTGTTTTTTTTTTTGCCAACTTTAATATTCTACATTACTTTGAAATGGAATAGAAAACTCCAAAGTAAAGAAAGTCGTCCTTCAACATTTACTCGTCACTCTTTGATACTTCTACCATGAACAATACCAACCAATCATCATTCATCCAAAAACCTGCACACCACACCACATCACATAACATAAATATATATATCAGAAACACATTTTTCAAGAGTTTTTCCATTCCACTTGAATGCATGCCAACCCCATTTCAACAAAAGCAAACAAAGCGTCTAGTAAGTACTCCCAACAATTCGAAACACCCACCAACTCTAACCTCAGAAAAACGGATAAAATAAAAATCACATTTCAAGTTGAATTGTTGGCAGCAAAGTAATTTCGATGCTAAAAGCAGGGAAGCCCCAACAATGAAGGTTAAGCTCTTTTGTAGTTGGAGGGAGCCATGGGAGTGAGTCCTCATGTGAGTACATATTTTTAACTTTACAAATATAAACTAATCTCACTCTAATAGCCCAGGGAAACCATAAAAGTTAAACAGAAATAAAATAATATGCCACAACATGACAACTTTTCTAACTGATTAGGTTTTTAGTTTATATTTTTTTTTAATTTAAAGTTTAAATTTAATATTTTAAAGTTTAATTTCAACAAATTTCATTAATTTTGGAGATAATCTCAAATTTCTACGACTTTTATAAAGAGTGTTTCATATGTGACTTTGATATATACCATTTTATAATTGATAGAAACTGAACTTTACTCTGGTAATCTAGGGAATCTACACAAATGGTAACATAATAACAATTTTAAAGCCTTTTACGTTTGTCTAAATATCTGATTTAAAATTCCAGATAGAGATAAGCCTTAAAATCTTACTAATAAGAAACTCAAGTGTCTAAAAGTTTATTTGATGGGACGCAATAGTTCATTGAGGAATCCCTCATAACAAGAAAATGTCACCCCCCATCGAATTTGAATTTTGAATCCCTTAATTCAAGGCGTGTCGCAACTTTCCTGCCAATTAACAGTCCTTTCCCAAGGGTTAGGCATGGTAAACCAGTACGTAAAAACACAGAAAACGAATCTCTAAAGAAGGTAGTAAACTATTTTAATATATAGAACAAATTATACAACTTAATATTTCATTTAGTGAATATCTGTATGTCTTTATATCTAAATTATCATTTCTGATAGGATAGGATAGGATAGACAAGCTGATCATCGAGAAGCCTTACATCTCATCTCTGGTTTGGACTACTCTTCACTTCGTCTTCGACCTTACTGGTATGGGAGATCCTGCCTATAGCCTAGGCACCTGTAACACATTTAGGATTCTTACATCTTACAAGGTGGCAAATCCACACGGGGCTCTTGACATGACCAATTACCACTATTAGAAATTAGATTTGTTCATCAGCCCCATTTTGGAAATAATTACTTACTATTTTTATACCGTCAATTGATTTGAAGTCTGAAGAATTTATGAAATTTATTATTGGCTCGGTTCATACATAAGTAATGTCGTTTTTTTTGGATGATTTTTAGGAGCATTTATTTCATATAAGTGATAAACATTTTTCAATAATGTATTGGTTGTATTGATCAATGACATTATGCCATATCTTGGACAACTTGGACAACCTCCATAAAACTCTCAACCCCTTTCACGATGAGTGTATTAATGTCAGGTGTTCATGCTCAAATATCAAAATTTTTAACCATTTTATGCTTATTTCCTCGTCAATCTTGGAAGGAATACCAAGACAACAAAGATCTTCAGCTGAAAATTTTACCGAAACGGAATCGGGTAAACGAATTTTAGCATTGCTTATTGATAGCATCTACGATACAAATTTTATATAACTTTTTCCTTGCCTCAGTTGCTTTCTTCTCTCTTTTGATCCAGAAAGCAAAATATGACGAATATGATCCAAAAGTTCGCCATGTTCAAGCCTCAATTGTAGGCAAAAACCAGGACAGAATCGACTACAATTTTTGTAATTCATAAATTAAGGAATTAGATACAAAATGCGTCCTATAATTTGACATTCATTTAATCTTCACATATAACAAAATCACTTTAAAACGGAATTATTTTTTTCCCAACCCAATAATTATATTTAATTTTTATAGATTTCTTCATCATATAAAAATCAACCATCAGAATGAAGCTTCTATTATAATTCCAAGCATTTCCATTTAATCCCAATCAAGAAAGATGACCAAAGATGATGATGACGACAATTTGGTTAAAAATATACATTTATTTAATTTTTTTTTTTTTTTAAATTTATTTACTAAAAAATAAAATGCGTACATAATTTAAATATAATAAATATGACTACAAAGTCTGCGTTTTGCTTCTTTTTTTTTTTTCTTTCAATATATATATAGTACAAATATCGCATCAAGAATACATTTTAGTTTTTGCTTATGTGAAGAAATAATAAAATCATCACTTATAAAATAATAAATATAAATAATTAATCACTTTTGATTTAAATTTAAATAGAAAAGGAAATTTTCAAATAAAATTGACGACACAACAACGTAGACTTTCTTTCTTTCTTTCTTTCTTTCATTCATTCATTATTTGTTTGTTTTTTATACAATTTTTAACAACCTTTAAACTTAGTTTATTTATAATTTATATAATTAGTAAACATTTAAAAACAATTTTCTTTTCATACTTAAGAACTTAATTACACATATTTATATATATAATAATAATAATAATAATCCATATGATATGAAATAATTAAACATAAATTCATTCAATTCAATTCAATTCAATTAAAGAAAGGCAAATTTTAAAATTTACATTTTTCATAATCTTTCCTTGTTGTTCTATTAATATTTTTCTATTTTTTGTTGTCCTTTGTGTTATTTTTTCTTTCTGTTGATTTTTTTCTCTTATTAAAAATTTTATAATTTTATATCGAAAATAAATAAATTTTTTAGTTAGTTTCTTTTCATTCAACAAAACAACAATTTCGTGCTGCATGCATTTACTTTATGTGTCTGTGTTTGTCTTTATATATATATATAGATATATAGATATATATATATATATATATATGTATGTATATAGGATTGTGTGAGAACATCAGCAGAACGTTCCAGTCTAATCTGCTATGGCTGTGTAGGGCAAACTGCTGTGCTTCGGTTTCGTTTTATTTATAAAAACTTTGATGGCTCCATTGAAGTCGGCGCTCACAAGTACATAGCCACAACCTTTTTTATGCTGTTCAAGCAAAGGATCAGGTAAATTATTGGGCAACTACATATAAGAAAGTAGCCAAAAAATCAAGCATAAAATGAGTATGAAGGATTTTGCTTACCTTTTCATGTGGAATTTCATCTGGTTCCGGTTTGATTATTGCCTCAGGATGTGGAGCAAATATGGCACATGTCACTGTGGCATTGTGTGCTTTAATACCTTCCCAGAAATCACTACGATCACGACGCACCTACACAAAGGTGCACATATAAAGATTAAGATTAATATTGATTTTAAATTATTATTTCTATTTCTATTCACTTACCGAACTCAATTTCGAGTAATCATGATTTGTCTTCCATATATAAATGCATTGATTCTCTGAACCAGCAATTATATATTTGCCATCATGACTAAACGAACCCTTAATCTGTGACGAGACATTTAGGTAACCTTTGTATTTGCATGACAAATTCAAGTCACGCAAATCATATAAACGCACACGACTATCATTTGATGTCACTAAAATTTTATCTTCACCCGGCATTGGTTCAATGCCACTGATTTTGCGACCAATGCGATTTCTACCACGCGTCGAACGAACATGAATCTGTGTATGATATTTCAATTGATCTGTGTTATAGAAGATGCAGCGACCATCATAGGAACCCACAACCGCAAATTGACCATTTTGACAGAAGTTCGCTGCTGTTATCAATTTGGTTTGACCATCGACTTCATTCCACAGGGCCACCTTTTTATCAGGTATATTCCACAAGCGTAGTTTGCCATCCAAACTGCCACTAAGGAAGTAACGATCATCGCGTGGATGAAAGGCAATAGCGGTCACAAAGTCAATATGTTGAAAACAGCAAAGACATTCTTTACGGGAAATATGCCACAGGCGTACTGTTTTGTCCATGGAACTTGAGAGAATGAAGTAGTTTTTCGACCAAGACACATCAAGCAAATCCGAAGTGTGACCATTGTAAGTGCAAAATGCTTTAGGCATAAATGGGCCAGTGCATTTTTCTGCAGCATCACGCATGGCTATTGCTTCCTCAGCAGAATGCTGTGACACCAGAGACTCCTGGGAAGGTGTTGGCGAGGATTTCTGATCAGCATTGTATTTATTACGCATGTCCTAAGGAATAGAAATAAAAAAAATGTTGACAAATATTTTAAGATTTTTTTTTTATATTTTTTGTCATTTACCTGAAAAAATGGATATGCATCCTTTAATACCCATATACGTAAGACTTTATCTTGTCCAGCTGTTGCCAATAGTCTCCCACACGAACTAAATTTCATGCACCACACAGCACTAGTATCCTCACCCGATAAATCCTGGACATGCTGCAATTTGGTAAACTCATATGGTCCCTTGTTAGTCGATGAGGCTTTTATTTTGATATTTTGCTCAGGATTCATGGCATCCACAATATCGGCAACATCTTCTTTGTGTCGAGCATGCGACACCTCCGAAGCAAGAGACTTTGCTTTGTCAACTGTTTTGCGCATTGTCGAACCAAAGAAACGTTTTATTTTTGCTGTTTTCCGTTTCAAACGACTGCCATCTTCCGTTTCGCCTTCTTCTTCATCCGGTTGTTGACCCTCACTGCTTGGCGGTATGCCAATGACACTTTCCTCATCCGATTCCTTTTGTATAACTTCCAAATGTGAGGTCAACTTGAGTATATGCAACGATAGGGGATTCCAACCTTCAGGCACTGGCGGTGAACGCACCTCAGACAATGGCATATTCTCACCAGTATCGAGATTTTTCACAGGAACTTGTTCCAATATTTCAAAATCGGTTAATTGCTTGCCAGAACTTGTGCGTGTCCTTACATAAATGTTCATTTGCTTAAGGACATCTTCATCGCCAGCTGACTTACGTCGTTCCTTGTCATTGCTTGTTCGATAAAGAGATGGAGGATATCTGAGAACATAAAAAATATATGATTAGATAGATTAGTATGGATTTTTGAGTATGGGGAAACAAGTAAGCTTAGTGTTATTCTAAATGAACTTTAGCTTGTATACACTACAATTATATTATGTTTATATCAAATATCATGGGTTGTTTGGTAATGACTTGCTGCTTTGTATATGATTTTTAATGTTTTATTTTTTATGCTTGGAAGTAGGAATAATATGCGCCATTTTGTTCGAAAATTTGTTGTCATTTTGAAGGTAATTTCATTATGCCCTTCTTGAAGAATTCATTCTTCCTATTGGCAAAAAACTGGAAAATGCACAAGTGTTTTTCACAGTCTCTCTCTTCTTGTCTTTAATTTAATATCACCAATAGAATTTTAAAGCGATAAAAACTGATGATAATCTAATGGAGCAAATGTCAGAAGTATAAGGCAGATGCGTTCAACATTTTTTGTTTTATAACGGAAGGAAAGTATCGTAAGCCTAATGGTCTACTATCGAGTGCGGGGCTTTAACCACGCTTAGAACTACCGCTCCATGTCGGGACGAAAGGGCGAGTATTTCTACTGTATGTCTATCTGTCCCAAGTATATGGGTCTCCTTTTGACGGGTCGACAATCTCTCCAACACCGAAAACACTCTTCGATGCTTCGAATTGACACAGTATTATCTCCCACAACACTATTAATCCAGCGATGTGATTCGTGTGCGGTTTCTCTTTGTACCAAGAAGATTCACGAAATAGCATGAATTTCCTATTGGTGAATTTTATGTTTGAACGACTACCACTTGGTGCAAACTAAACCAATGACACATTGTAGCTAATGTCATTACCAATCAAAAGACATACAGATATGCCAAATGCTACTTTAATTGCTTGCCTCATATACCTTCGTATTCCCTCTTATCGAAGTGGAAAAGCGGCAAGTCATTACCAAACAATATTATATGATTAGCAATATAACATTTGATTGAATCGATGTGAGAAGATTTAAAGCATATTTATCTCAAATTCAAACTAACTTGATTCGCGTATACCAAGAATTCTTTAAGGTTGACATTTTGTATAAGACAAAAAGATCAAGTGGTTTGCTGCGAATTAAGATTATTGATTGATGATTGTTGGTTTGACACTAAAGTTCATTTGAGATTTTTTCAAAAAATCAAATTAGTTATTTAGTAACTGACCTAGTAGCACTGCCCAAACTATTGGAACCGGTGCCAGCAAGTTTTGGTCGGCAAGCATTTTCCATAAGTAACTTTTCGATGCGTTCAATTTCATCTTTCGGTGGACCCTGCGCCTTATTGCTTTCCTCATCACGTGGCTTGACAACATAACCACCTTGGGTGGCTTTCATCAAATTGAGTCCTTGATTTGGATCAATCGAACTGTAGAAAAAGGTAAATAGAATCATATTAATGAACAATTTAGATATATTTATGAAGTGATAGACAACAAGTTTACCTGACACGTCCAGGCGCTGAATTGCTTTTTGCTGAATTCGAAGGACTCGGTTTCGAGTAAACCGATGTGGAACTATTACCAAGCGAATGTGAGGCACGATTTATGGCTCCACTCAAAGCGGCTGTCGTCAATGGACGTGTATTACTACATGCAGCAGCAATTTGCCCGAGTGATGAAGCTGCCGACACCGAAACAATTGTACTTGTTGAAGCAGCTGTCGAAGATGAAGTATGCGATCCGGATGCACCACCTCTAAGGGAACTTGCATCATTCCATGTACTTTCAATTTCCTTAACAAAATCATCTCGTAATTTTTGTTGCACATCACGTACCGATTGCACGGAACGCGTATCACTATCTGTATCCTCGGTATCGGCGGGTGGCAAACGCATACCTTCATTCATATTGAATTGTTCTGATGAACTCGACGAGAATTTACGTGATTTCTTTTTACGTCGCGGCGGTGCTATGGGACCACTTGATGTTATTGAATCGGTTGTCTTGGAGTGAGCCAGTTTCGTGCTGGCTATGACATCAGGTTCTTGTAATATAATTGATGTTGATGTAGCGGCAACTGGAGGCACAATGGCGGCTATGGCATTGGGCGCTGAGACAGCGACACTAAATGGCGGCGTGGTATTTGAAGCATTTGATGATGAGGTTGTCGTACTAGTATTTAATGTGGCATATGTGTGTTTAGGTGAAACACGTGGTGTACCTTGTCCTGTTGTTGCTGTTGTGGATAACAGTAGTTGTTGTTGTTGTTGCTGCTGCTGCTGCTGAGCTTGTGTTTGCTGTTGTTGTTGTTGCTGCTGTTGTTGTTGTTGCTGTTGCAACTGTTGAGAATTAATAGAAGCCAACGACTCGCGGTCAATGCTAATTGCTGTTAAGTAAATACAATACACAATATAATTTTATATGTCACGCAAGTTATTATTAATCATCATTCTATTTTTACTTGGACACCACACGCACTCAACTTACCTGATGGATCAATACTGCCGGCCAATATGCGTCCAACTCGGCCCAATGATATCATACTTTGTATGCTCATTGTATCGTTTTCAATGACCTTAAAAGGATGCGTTGAACGACTTGTAAAAACACCATCTGTAGAACTATTCTGTTAATTGAAGATTTAGAGAAGAGATAACAAAATCATAAAATATTTTTATTTGACTTTTATAGCAAAACTTGCTAACTCGATATTATTATAAATAAAAATAAATGTGTCAAGTTGAACACAAACAAATTTACACAATGCAAATTAAATTTAGCGAACATTTACAAAAAAAAAATATAACTCAAAATTCAGTAAAAATTTCTCATTCTATAAACTACAATTGTACAACAATTTCACTTCTATTTCTATCTTTTTGAGATAAAATAAATTAAATTACAAAAATTAATTACATAATATTTTAATAAAGAAAAATCATAAATAAAGTGGTGAAGTAGTACCTGAGAATCAGGTGTGAGTGTGTTTCCAGGATTATCATCTTCATCATTTTGCATGCATTGACGTAGTTCGTGAAAGCGTTGTCTACCATACTAGAAACATTTCATTGATCGATTCGATTCGGTTCAGTTCAGTTCAGTTATATATATATATATTGGAAAATGTTGTGTGTTGTGTATACAAATACATATATGTATATGTAATTGTATACACAACACACAACATTTTCCAATATGCACAAAGGTTCATTCATCAATTTTCATTTTATTTCATTTTTGGAAAAATTAAATTTTTTTTTTTTTTTTAAATAGAATTATTTATTTTTTATAGTGACGAGTTGAGTTGATTATGAAAATAAAAATAAAGAAAAAAAGAAACAAAGAATAATAAAAATAAATAAACAATTAAAATTAATTTCATAAACAAATTAACATAAATTAATCAAATTCATTGATTATTTCTTTAATTGGAATCAATATTTTATCTTTAATTTTTTTTTTTAATTTTTGATTAATAAGACAAATATTTTTGTTAATAAAATACAATATTTAATGATTTGGGGGAAAATGAGAACCAGACACACACACACACTTGTTTGTTTTATATATGAAAAAGGTTGGATTGGATGATAAAGCAAGCAAATGGACTTTTTAAGATGTGTTAAGATAATAAAGATAACCAAAAACACACATGTTTTCTATATGATGAAGAAATCTGATTGATGGATAAAGTATGTGATATTGAGAAAAAGATTATAGATAAGCAATTCTATAATGAAAGTAACACAACAAATTATAGAATTCTAAATTTAGACATAAATATTTGCATTCAAATTCTTTACGAAAAAGGAAACTGAAGGTCATCTACTAATTCCACTCATTATAAGAATAAAATTCTATTGATAAAGATCAAGATCAATTAATTTTATTCATTATTAATGAATATTTAGCATATGTTCGATTAATTAAGGTTGGTAGCCAGTACTAAGACTAAGCTCACTTAGGCCATTAAATAATTTTTATGATTACCATAGACTTAGTGTGACCTGTTCCTGGGGAGACCAATTTGAAAAGCTTAGCAACCTCAAAAGACATTTAGTATCTTTTATAAATTTAAAGCAGAATTTCTAAGAAGATCTATTAAAATGATGTAGATCTCTGGCATTATGGTAAGTCTCTTAAAAAACAGGTCAGATGAAAATAAAAATGACACAAGTTATATAAAACTTTATTCAATTTGCATTGGAAATCTCTACGAAAAAGGAAGCTGAAGGTCTCCCGCTCCTACTCATTTATAGACAAAAAAAAAAATCAATCTATAAAACAAAATTAATTTTTAATTCGATTCGCTTACAATGAGTATTTTGCAGTTTTTATAATAAAATATTTTAAATTCTATATGGAAATAAGAAAATATTAGATCGAATCAAAAAAAAAAAAAAAAAAAACTGATTGAGAGTCATTATCCATTATATGAATAAATTGGAAGCAATATTAATATCAAAAAATGGACTATCAGTCCTTTTAGCTTATGAATGATGCAAATGATGTATGGGCAGATGCCAGGATAGGATAGTAACGGAGAATATAGATCAGGATAAGATAAGATAGGATAGGATGGATTAAAATAGTATGGGATAGGATAGGATAGTAGAGAATATAATAGGACAGAATGAGATAAGATAGGGATAGAATAGAATAGTATAGATAGTATAGGAAATGATAAGATGGGATAGTAAAGGCTAGGACAAAATGGGATAGGAAAGTATTGGATTATATAGGATAGTACTGATAAGATAGAGCAGAATAGGATATTATAGGAAGGATAGAACAGGATAGTATAAAACAGGATAGGATCGAATGAGATAAGATAGAAGTTAATATTTTTTTAATCAGCATACATTTTATTCCAAAATTTACAATTTAAGAAATATGAAACTTATGGAATATATTATGAGGATGCGATAGACAAGTATTTCATAGATTAAAGAAGAATGAGATTTAGTCATCACGTCACTATGGAACATTATTAGTTAACATTTATATCGAAACAAGTCGTTGGAATTTGATAAAATAAGAGTATTTAGACTGATATCTGATCTGTAACTTTTAAATAAAATCCCTAGAAATTATAATTTTATATTTTGAGGCATTTAAACTTCATTTGCATTCTGGAATCTTTCTTTCAGTCAGGTGTTCAATGCGTTTTTTGACCATCTTAAGACCAATGCTAAGGCGTCTTATGACCTACTTAAGGCCACAAATAAGGCAAGAGAAGGAGTGATTTTATTCTAAAATTGAACCAATTTTACTACAGTTTGTACTTTTTTTCTTTAATAAAATTCATCCAATAAAAAAACATAAATATTGAATTTAAGTTTGTTGCAGTTTTTTTTTTTTGTATAAAAACCAATATGACATCTTTACTTTGTAATTTTGTGAAAAATTAACACAATTCTTTGGAACTAAGGTAGATCCAATAACTTTTATTGTAATTCAAAATTCATAACTAGAAAATGAATAAAAATATATCATAATTCAATTCGAATTCAATTAAATCTTGTATACAAGATACCATTGTCTATCTATGAACTCTAAGAATAAAAATTAAAATAAATAAATCTCAACTACAACAAATAGGGTCACCGCACCCGCATCTAATTCAATATTGAACAAATTTCATAATAAATTTATGATACTATTATCCATTTAGAATTGTAAGGTATAAAAATCTCATCAAACTGGTTCCAATTATTATGATATATAATTGTGTTTTATATATACAAAATATGCTTTAATTTCAATATAAGTTTATATGAATCACAAAGCATTGAAATGGATTAACACAAATGAAAATAGCCACCAGCTAAAGCACGCAAATGAAACAAAGAAGACAAAACAAAAAAAAAAAAATGGTCTAATGTCAAACAAAGGAACTGGGGGAACTGGTTTCTAACTAGTGTAGTGTTTTCATGTTTCATCTAAATAGCGTCAATCATTGTTTGTTTGTTAAGCGTTGACCATATGAAACCACATTGTAAAGACACAGATACACACACACACACACACACACACACACACACACACACACAGAAAAACAATTCGTCATTATGCAAATATAAAATATAGTAGAAAAAAAAAAAATAAAATTAACAAGAAATGAAAATGATTTTTAATGATTTGCAAGCAAAAAGCTTCATCGAATTTCGGTTGAAAGTGAAATTTTAGTTGAAATTATACAAGTCACAAGTTGTGTGATGATTGCATTGGATTCAATATTATAATGATTATTATTGTTTAGATCATTATTATGACAACAACAAATGATATAAGTTGCAGATGAGATACAAAACAGACAACAATTAATAAAATAAATAAAACTTCAATAAATGAAGAATGAACCAAGTACAAGAAGAGTGAGTCTGCTGTCACTGTCTCAAGTAACCAAAAGCACATGTTTGTTTATTGGTCGATTGGATTGGATTGGATAATTGTTGACTCGAGTTGAATGAGTAACCTTGACATATAGAAAGAAAGCAAAACCAACTCACAAACTTACAAAAAAAACAATTAACTTAAGTTAAAAATAACTAAAAAATACAACAAAATATGATAATAATAAAACAAATTACTCGTATATAAAATAAATGATAAAAAACATTGTCATAAAATTCTTTCTATGTTACTTTAGATACTATTTTTTTTTATCTAAAGTTAAACAAATGTGTTGAAATACCTTCACATTGCCTGATTTTAGTTAATCACAACATATATAATGTGAACCAAATTGGGGGAGAGAGATAAGGTTATCAAGAATAACCGACCCAAAAACATTGATAAAAAGGGGGAAAATTGAATGAAATGTGAATTGCTTTTGGGGGACAATTTAATATAAATTGATAAATCACCATTGAATGAATGAATTTGAATTGAAAATGTTTATACAATAAATACTAATAGCCAAAGAATTGAATTGAATGTTGATGGAATTACATTACATTGAATGAATATTGATCGATTGATTGACAATTTGACAGTAAAATTTACAATTTGAATATATAAAATGAGCTAATAAAATTTAATACATTTATTATAAGGAAGGCAATAGTAGACTGAATTGGTGAATTGGTGAATGGGTGATAGGGTGCCGCCTGTGATTAAGTGTAAATGTGAATGTGTTTGTGTGTGCCATCATCATAGAAATAAATAAATAAATAAATGTTGAACGCGACGAAAACCAAAAAAAAAAAAAACAAGAAAAACGTGCAAAAACTAATAAAGAAATAAAATAAATTAGAAAATGCACCCGGATGCCGAATACTGTGTGCATTCATTTGTTGTGCAGACAAAAGTATCCAAAATTAGATACAAAAATAAATAACAACAATAACACAATAACAACAACAACAAAAACAACAAAACATGAAAAATAATGAGAAATTTTTAAATTAGAAAATACAAATCAAATCAACATCGAATCACATGCAAACAAAAATGGTAACAGGAGGCTAATATAGGCTGCTGCTGCTGCTGCTGTTGGTGATTTGTTGTTGTTGTTGCTACTCCTTATCAGAATCATTCTTACCATGGCCTGCACTGGTGGTTTGGGTTCCTGAAAGACTCCACCACTGCCACTTCTAGAATTAGTTGTGCTGCCTGCCACACCCAAACTGTTGCTGCTATTAATACTGGCGGTGGCATCTGGTAATAGTTTCAAGCGAGCACTTAAACTATTTGTAGGACTACGTGTGGCAGGCGTACCAGCGCCTATAGGCGTTGCATCGCTATCAGAAGAGACAACTCCACCAACGCCAATGGCAGAGGCTGCAACACGCACTGCTGGCTCTGGGAAGATAAATTCCTCTGCATACCGTTCTGGTGGCGATTTACGACTGAAAAATATATGAATATGAAAAGTTTTCCTTGCTAATTGTCTTATTGAATATTTTAGTACCAAAGTGTTCCACCTCTTGCATTGGGCGTTGTTGAGTCTTCAGCATCAAAGAATTCCTCTGAACTATCAGAATCTGTTTCGAGTTTACTATTTGGTTTAATATTTTCAATGTTGTTGTTCATTTTGTTCAGTTTGTTTTGTTGTTTATTTATTGTTGCTGCACCCTTCCGACTCCACTCCACTCCACTTCTACACTTGATTTGACTTAATTAACACTCTCACTCTCAAAAATTTGCATATGTGAGTTGGAGTCGAGTTGATTTATGGTTTAATTGTTTTTGTTTTCTTGATTTAAAGGTGCAGAGAAGAACATGGATGTGTTTTTCTTGTCTTTGTCGCGTTTTACGTCATGTTTTTTTTCACGGTTGATTTGTTTGTTATTTTTTTTAAAAGATTCTCTACTCCAACGAAAAAGTTCACTTAATGAATTTATTTAATTTAATTGAATAATTCTAATTACTTTGAATTTTGATTTTATTTTTTTTTTTATACAAAATATATTATTCTCTAAAAGTTAAATCACTTAATCTTAATTTATTAGAAGATATAAATTAAATCCACCCGATGTTTTCAGCGATTGATGGAACTGAAATGCACTAAAAAACACCAACGAAAAGGAAGTGACTGTGTGAGCGAGATGAAGTGATGTTGTGCGAATGAGAGATTAATAGATAAGCAATGCAAGCAGCTGTTCATATAAAAATATTTAAACATTTTTTTTTTACATTATTTAAATAATTTAATTTTTTAAATATTAATTAATTTTATTATGAATTCTATTAGAAAATTAAATTTTCATAACATAACTGTCAACCATGATAGTTTATAACATTTATATGCCAAAACTAAGCTGCTTATACTAGGTGGGGTGAAAAGAAAAAACATTTTTTTTTTTATTTTATTCAATGCGATTTTCCAACATTGTCCTCTGTAACCGCATCAGAGGGCCTGCCGCTGCGGACTTCATCGGTAGTGGAGTTGCGGCCACCACGAAACTCTCGAAACCAATATTTGACGGTAGATTCTGACGGAGCATTAGCCCCATAATATTTATCCAACTTTTCTTTTGTTTCCTTCGCCGTTTTGCCTCTCAAAAAATAATGTTGTATGAGAGAAGGAAAATCGTTTTTGTCCATACTCAACATGATGGCTTATTTTTATTTATGGTTTAGTTGAAAATTTTGTTTAGTTCTTCGATTCACTTGGAAATGTTATGTTTTTCTTCTTATAAGCATTTTGCCGCCAAATATGATATTGTGATGTTAATTTTATTTAATTTAATTAATAAAATGTTTAAATTTTATATTAATACATATTGTCTACTTGTTCTCACATCATCACTTCATCTCACTCACACAGTCGCTTCCCTTTTCGATGATATTTGAGACATCGATTATTGAACAATCGATATAGATAGTATACATATATAGTGTATATATATATATATATATATATATATATATATAGTATATATCGATTGTTCAATAATCGATATCTCAAATTAGTAAAGCATTTCATAATCATGTATAATTTAATTATCAATTACAAGATAATTTAAAATCTGTTTATGAATTTCTCATTCAAATCAAAAAATCTCACAGCTACTTATATTTATCGACTACTTCTCTAATCGATTTCTCAGGGCTGCACTAACATCATAACATCATATTTGGCGGCAAAATACTTATAAGAAGAAGAACATAACAACATTTCCAAGTGAATCGAAGAACAAAACAAAATTTTCAACTAAACCATAAATAAAAATAAAATTTGCAGGTTAAACCAAAAGTGATCAATCATGGAAGATGAAATTAATCAACAATTTGATGACATGGGCATTGAGCCTGAACCTGATGTTCTCCATCGTTGTGTCGATTTGGCCATCACCTACAATATTGATGATGCCACAGAATTTGTTGAAAGTTGGATGGCTTTCAGCTTGTCCCACTTAAATGGAGAGGAGCCAACTATTGATAACCTGGGTGAATTCGAACGTAAAGTACTTCAAATGAAACGCGATAATTCAAAAACAGCGTTGCACCAGCAGAATAAACGCGTATCCGTTGTTAGCAATACATCGGCAGCAGTATTGACGCATAATCCATTGGCCATGTATGGCGTTGAGACCGATGATGTTCATGACGAAATGATGGATGAGTATATAAATGAATCGACAACCATTGAAGCACGTGACACTACTATAAATACACCAAAAGCTAAAGGAGCCTTGCCAATGACACCTGTACGCAAAGGCTTTGCTGCTGGTCAACTCTTTAGCCCGGCAAGTTACTCACCACTTTCAGTAGTCGGTCGCACTCCATCTACCATGACACCTGGACGTTCCGGTGATACTGTGTATACATTTGGTAATCCCAAACTCTTGGCTAAAGCTCAATGGGACACAAAAGTGTCGCATCCATTGCCAGTGCGTCAGTTGCTACGACATAATGGTGAAGCTCTTAATCCCAACAAAGTGCTCTATATGTTCGATCAAATGCAAGAACGAGCAGATTTGGCCATGGAACGTTTGATGAATGTTGGCGAGAAGCTTGTGCAATGCGCTTATGGTGATGCAGCATCAGAATTCGATTGGTATCAAGAGGAAAAGGGTACACTGGACAATTTCAAAATGGTGGGCAGCATACACAGTGAATTCGATGGTCCAGTGGATGCACATTCCACAGTGTTGGCTGTGCCCACGCAAGGTGGTTGTGAATTTTTTAATTTAAATTTTTCCAAGGTAAATTCCGTTGGTATATTTCCTGGACAAATTGTTATTGCCTCGGGAACAAATCCACAACGTAATATTTTCTTTGTGGAAGAGATTCTCACTGAGCGTGTTTTGAAACCTCCACCACCTCTACGTCTGGAACGTGAATTGATATTTGTTGTTGCCGCTGGACCTTATACCTATAACGATGATCTGATCTATGATCCTTTGCATGACCTATTGAAATATCTACAAGAGAACAAACCCGATATACTGATACTTACTGGTCCCTTTCTAGAAGCATCACATACCATTGTCAGCGAAAATGCAACAATTGCGGAAACTTTTGAATCCTTTTTTGAGAAAATGATTGCTGGCATTGTTGAAAAAATTGGAACAACAACCACGATCCTCATGGTTACCTCACACAAGGACGCTCATGCACAACCTGTTTATCCCACGCCACCAGTGAGTCTACGCAAAACTTATCCTAATCTCCACATCTTAGCAGATCCTTCTATTGTTGATTTGGATGGGATTAGTGTGGGCATTACATCTACTGATATTGTAGATCATTTAGTTAACATGGAATTGGCTTCAAATGCTGGTGACAAAGTGAAACGCGTGGTTAATTATTTATTGCATCAAGGATCATTTTATCCCCTCAATCCGCCAGCGGACGAGGAATTGTGCCTCGATACTGAGTTAACGCAAAAGTTTGCCAATATCGAGGAAGTTCCAAATATTCTGATTTTGCCAAGTAAACAAAAATGTTTTGTACGCATGGTCAATGGTTGTTTGGCTATTAATCCTGGTCGATTAACAGATGAGAAAACTAATGGGACATTTGCCCGTTTCATTGTCACACCAACAATGCCTGCAATGGAAAGTAGTAGTAGTAGTACAACAGCTGGAGATACCATTAATCTATACAATTGTGTTGGCTGTCAAATAAGGAGGGCGTAGTTTCTTAAGTAGAGAAGAGATGATTAGGTTTAAAGTGTACGAGAGATGTTTATATATTACAATAAATAATAAACGACTAATAGAAAAAAATTATTAAAAAGTTTTATCTAATTCAATTGAGAGACTCTTGCTAATAGATATAATTGCATCCGGACCTCCAGGGGTCTATTGTACTTGACCATTGTAACCATAGAGATTAAGGCTTTTAATGATTTTAAATTCATTATTAGGTATAGGAAGCACATTCAGGGAGCTGCCCCTAGAGTAAAGTCTTTCCCGGATCATTGGAGGACATTTATAAAGATTGTGTATCATTGTATGAGAGACTATAAGTAAATTATTTTAATGATCACTTTGAGTGATCAAAAAGTTTCTTTTTCTTACATGGAATAGTGACGGCGGGGCAGAGCGAGAGTAGCGGTCGCTCTAGGCTCCAGATGGCATGGGCGCCAAAAAAAAAGTCCTGTCCTTTTTTATATGTTCAAGAAATTGCTGCCGGCACCGTATTTTTTGACGATCTAATCGTATCTCCATAAAAGGACCTTTTATGTCTGATGTGAGGCTCAAGAGTCGTGCTTAAAAGATATAAGAGCTGGAGTTCTGCAGGGCAGTGTGTTGGCGCCAATATTGTACACGTTCTTTATGGCTGATCTTCCGATACTAAGGGATGACAAACTTATGAAAATCGTGTGATGTAATAAATTGATGGTTCCCAATTTGAGTAAATTTTTGACTACTACTTCGTCAGCTGAGGCTTCGAAAAGTCTTAGGAGAAGGATGGCTTACAATTTTTGTGGAAATTCAATATTGGGTTCTGCTACAGTGTCTCACAGTTCGATACCATTTGGAAAGGCAAAATTTAAAATAAGATCAAGAATCATCTAGTTTAGTCCAAGTGCCTTTCTAATTTGTTGGAGGTTCGTTTTGATGTGCTTTTTTTATGTTACGTCAACTTTTTATCGTATCTTCATATTTTTTACTAGATACCCAGGCAGACGTTACACTGTCTCTCCTTTCCAAAAAATTAATGGATACTGATTGGCGACTTGATTGATTTTAAAATAATTCTTTAAGCTTTATATGCATCTCACTTACACACCTCAATCTTTTGAATTGTAGTAGATTTGGCTGTTCCTTTGGGGTTTTTCGTATTATTTTTTTTTTCCTAAACCTTCCTCATAAATCACTCGGCTCATGGGTGAAAACAGTATGAAAATCAGTTTTGTAGTTTTTAAGTTCACTGTGTTCAGACAGACGTGGGGGAACTTTGTCTTTAGGTTACATTAAACAGGTCGCTCCGATATCCAATTATGGAAGGATGATGAAAAGAGGGGAAGGGAATGGTGTGGAGATGAATTTGGAGTAATCGTATAGAAATCTCTAGTTAGTCCTAGAGATCTCCCTCAGCCTTCAAAAGCAACCTGAAAATGCCTCGAACAGAGCCAATTCTCCTAGTGGTACCTTTGCCGCATTAATCAAAGGACAGAGGAAGTGTAGAATAATCTCTGATTATTCTTTATCATCACAGCTTCGATAGAAATCTTGATGTGGAACGTGCATCCTTTGGGCCATCATCCCATTTCCATAGTGCTCCGTTCTTGTAAAAGTGTAGGAGCTCAGAAGTGCGTTTCGATTGGTAACAAGGTCAGAGTGTCATAGCGAAAGTACAGCCATTTAGGCTCATTCGCCACCTCGTGTTTGTTTAGCTCCTTGCTTCTCGCTTCCAGTCTTGATAGCGGATAGCTTTGCTCTTAGTGATCAACATTAATCGATATGCTTCTCGGGGTATAGTGTTTATCAACTTTGCTGCTTGCCAGACTGCATATACTTACATATCTTTGCCTGAAACGCGCTACATTAGTTCGTTAGGCGGTATGGTTCTTCTAAGAAGAAGATGTCTTTCCTTAAGCATCATATATCATCCCATTTTTCCCCCAATCCACATATAAATGATAACAACATATTTTCCATTAAATATAAATTTTTATTAAACTGTCATTTTAAAGTTTTTTCTCACTTAAATACGTACAGCTAACAATAGGAAATCATATGAACTAACTTTACTATGCTTCTTCAAACCATCTTATCTTCTCTTCTCTCATACCTTCTATTCCATTTCATCCATATATCCTTCTAACTTCATCAATTATTTCATCTTCTCTTTATCATCATCATCATCATATTATCCATCATCGTTCTTCGTTTGCTTTATCCACTTGATTTTTTTAAATTTTGTTATGCTTGCATCCACTATTTTATTTAATTAATTTTTTTTTTCTTTTTTTTACTTTTATTAAATTTTATGTCACTTAAAAATTATGAAAACTTAATCATAAATAAAATGTGAACTTAATTAACTTGTAATTAAAATTTAATTAAAATATAAAATTATATTGAAATTATATTTAAAAAAAATTAATATAAAAATACAATAAAAATAAAAGAAACTAAATTGTATTCAAATCGATTGAATGAATGAACAAAGAATACTGCAAATGCGACGCTATACAAGAGAAAGAAACACTAGTTTACTAGTTGGCTTGGCTTGGCTAGGCTAGGCGCTTGGCTTAGGCTTCTTACTTAGATTGATTAGCTTAGCTTGAAACTTGATGAGCATCCTGGCTCTTTTTCTGGTTGTTTTCTGGCTTGGCTGGCTATACTTAGATTGATTTTGCTGGCATCATCATTCTGATGTGTTGGCGGCTTCTCTTCTCTACAACTCTTATCTTTTCTTTCTCTCTCTTATACCATTTAACAACTAACAATTAATTCATTCATTAATTAATTAATTTATCAATTAATTAAAATTAATTCGTGTCTGTTTGTGTCTTTAAGTGTGTTTGTGTATGTGAGAGTATGTGAGTGTGTTTATTTGTTTGTTTTTATGTGTATAAAAAATTAAGTAACGCGCAATTTAAGTAAACTAGCAAAAGCGACTTAAACTAAATTTTATTTTATATTCGTAAATATTTTTAAATATTTTTTTTTTTTTTTAGATTTTTAGATGAATGCATGCATTTAGCATGGGTTTGGATTTTGTGTGTTTTTGTGTATGTGTGTGTGTGTTTGGACAGGTTTCTGTGCATGTGGATGTGTGTTAGTGTGAGTGAGTGTATTGGGTATGTGTATCCCTATGTAGGTTTTTTTTTTTTTTTGTTTTATAATCGGAAGAAAAGCATCGAAAGCCAGATCGGTCTACTACCGATGTGCGAGACTTTAACCACGCTAAAAAACTTCCGCTCCATGTGTGTGTGTGTGTGTGTGTGTGTGTGTGTGTGTGTGTGTGCTTGTGTGTTTAGGTTATATGATGTCTGTCAGTGATCCTTCAAACGAAACCGAACCCAACCTATGACGAGTTAGGTTCTTCCTTATATTATTGTCTATTATTAACGCTTTCCGGATTATGACCACCGCCACCGCCGCCACTAGCTAATGTTATCTCCATATTCTTGACAACCACATAATTAGTTATATGATTGATTGCTTCATCCTGTAAACGTTCTGGCCAACGTTTTATATATGATTTAACAAAATCACTAAAAGTATCCACTTTATCGGGGGTACTCTTGTGATTGTCCACAATATTCTTGACAATATCCACAAATTTCTCATAGTCTTCATTTGATTTTTTGATTTTATTATAATTGGGCACACCGCCATTGGTGGCACCACTGGCGCCAGCGGCATTCAACTGATCCATATTGCTATCTGCCAACCGGGCAGTAGCAGCAGCAGCTACCGCAGCCACAGCCGCTGATTGTGTTATAAAATTAACATCAGCATTTGGCGGTGGCTGGGAGTGGTCCATAAAGTGGCGATGCATGCCGTACTCTGTTCTATATGATCACAAAAAAAAAAAAAAAAAAAAAAATAAATTTATTAGAAAATTCATAAGGATTTTATTATTTTTATTAAATTATTAAGAGTTTCATCAAACTAAGTATTTTATGCTATGAGGATTTACACTACTTACTTGTAGAACCCTTCCGAATTGTTGCTGTTAAACTCTTGTTGAGACATTGGATTTTTCCAAACGGGCGATTCAGATGTAGAAGGTAAACTGCTTGCGTTTGAAGCAGAACTCATGCGTTTATCTCTGCAACACAACACACAGAATTAAAAAAAAAAATTTAAATAAAAAATTTCAATTGAAAAGAAAATATAAATAAATAAATAAATATTAAATATCATTCATTAAAGATATGTGATGAATTATATGCAAAAACAGATTTATTTTCTTTAAAAATTTCTATTTTAAAAAATAATATTTAATTTATTTAATTATTATTATTTAGAATTTTATCAATAATGATTTTATTAATAATGATTGACTTGACTTACTTGTAACCAGTATGAGCGGCGAGACTTTTAAAAACATCATCCACCTGACTATAGAATTTCCAAGTGCTTATGATGCCTGTTGTCTCAAATGTTTTTTGTTCCTGACGATAACGTTGTGTTAAATTATTTACTTTGAAATGTACTTCTAATGCTGTCACGGGTACTCCTAACGCAGTTAACTGCTTTGCCATTGCCACATAGAGATGGCCATTACGTTTAATTGTGCGCAATTCATAGGCGCAAACTTTCCATAGTTTAATCAATTCAAGAACACCACTATCCTCCCATTGTCGACGTTTTTTGTTGAATTTTTCATACTAAAACAACAAAATTGATAATTTTGTAGAAAACAAAAATAACAAAAACAAAACAACAAAACAACACAAAATGGGATTGATTCATTTAATTAAATCTAAATATATAAATTATATATGTATATTAATGAAGGTGTGCATGCAGGTCAAATCAGGTCAGATTAGTAAATGAATTTATATGTATTACTTATGTATGTACAATTACTTACAGGCATCTCACATGGGTCTCACAGTCGTCAAAGTATTGCCCAACAAACTCCTTGCATGAACAAAGTCAATGCGATACCAATACATGGAGCGTTTTGTTGTCTAAATTATCATTACAAAAGGTTCAAAAGCTGAAAGAAAATAAAGAAAAAATTAGTAATTGAGAAATTAATAACTAAGAAATAAGAAATAATAAAAATGGTTTAAAATTTTGCTTAAGTTTACGAAGAAAATTAAATTTTTATTAAATCTTTCCTTAATCATCAGTTTTTTTTTTTTTTTTTGTTTATTAAACATTAATACGTCTTAGTCTCACTGGCGATCGGAACAGCGGAACTGTTTATTGAGAAGGGAAGACCGCGAGTCGCTCAGTCGCTGTGATCATTGTTAGTGTGAAACAGACACCAACCAAAAAAGAATAATACGGGTCATATAGTGTTCTATTAGAGCTTCCTATTTAGAGCAATAGTCAGTTATCAATAGTTTATCTTCAATGAAATATACAAAGTTCAGCAGTATCTAAGTCACTTTTTAGATCTATAAGTTCTTTAGATTAGGATGAGTTTTATCTGATTTCTATGATTGATATTTATAATTAACTAGAAGATCTATAGGTGACTGAATATTTGGAGCGTTATTCAGTTGGGAAGGGTTTACTTATTAATTAATTTAGAACATTTCAGCAGTAAGGGGTCATCCACATATTATGTCACATTAATTTCATGATTTTTTACACGCAATCAAAGTTCTGAAGTGACTTCTATCTATCTAAACCTCTTCCAAGATCGGATCACTAAGTTCAAATTTGAAAAGTTTTCCCTTCATAGTTGACGACTGATTATTAAGAGAGACATTCAATTGTCTATAGTTTACTTCATAATAAAATTAGAACATCTAAGCTTTTCAAGTAAACATACAAAGTTCAGCAGTATTGACATTTATCGAAGTCTCTTCTTAGTTCAAATTTGCAAGGTTTACCATTTTTGGTTAATTTAGATATCTCATAGTAACTGTCTATTTAAAGTGATTTTTTCAGACGTCTTACTAATTTCCGATAATATTCAGTTGGTCTAGGGTTTACATATCTTAGATCTTTAGAAAATCTAAAACTCTTCAAGGAAACTTGCAAAATTCAGCAATAGGTCTGACCTAAGCCTATTCTTACAACTCTATAAGATCAATTTTGAAAAGTTTTCTGTTGCAAAATTTCTATCCACAGAGATATTTAACAAAAAAAAAAAAAAAAAAAAAAACAAATTACAGGAATCATCTTATAGTATAGGGAAGTTCAGAACTTATTTCATTCCCCAAGCTAAAGGCCTTGAAGCTAGTGCTCTATCTAATTGTTAATAATACGACATGGGATCTTTCGTTCATACCAAAATTAAAATATATTATGTATTAATTTTTTAATAAAACCAATTTGATTTTATATTTATTTATAATTTTTCCAAACTCTTATTCTTATCCACAATAATTCTGAGATTCTTTCTTGCATATTGTTATAATTCCAAATCTGAAGCTCAAGTTCATACTTCTTCAAAATATGTATGAGTAAAAATAATATTGATCAACGACATGGATAATATTTGCTGAATGAGTGGTGTTTAATTTTATGATGAGGAAGATGATGATGACACCGGTGATGAAGTCAATAAATTGTCCGATCATGGCTTTTGTACTAACGCTTTAATGGAAGGCAATATAGAGCAGAATAGTTCCAAGGCATGTTGAACCACATCATAATCATTATTGGCTCGACATTGCTTCACAATAATTTGTGTATGATAGTATAAAATATAATAATTGATTATTAATAAATAATATAAAATCAATGTAATGACCCATTTAATTAACCAATTATATTGACAACTGACCTCCACAATAACAAAACTCATGAACATGTCTCCCAAATACAATAAAGCGCCACGTTTAGTACAAAAAGTCATTAAAAAAAATGTGCCATAAGTTAAAATTGCAATATGACTTATTAATATCATAATTGGAAACAATAATGGATAACCCATCACATGTCCCAAACAGAATGCCAAAATGTACAGGAGTCCTAGTCGTTTAAAAAAATTCTTGCCATTGTCTTTGAAATATCGCATGGCCAGATATAATATAACGCAGCCGAATAATATGACAAAATTATTCATCTTCAAATAGTTGTAATGTTTTAAAGTGGCTCCAGCAATGGAAATAGTCACTGTGGTAGACAATACGGCATAAACATTTCTCAAGTGTTTATGTGTCAATGGCTCATATCGATCAGTCAATCCTTGCCACCAATGATATTTACGTTCAGCGGTTGCCATTTCAATTATTTTTGGATTACTATGTCAGTCGTTTTATTAGTAAAAAAAAAATATACATATATAACTTTCTGAGTTCTCAACTAGTATAGTAAATATGCAAGAATATTTGTAAAAATATACTGACAATTTTAATTTAGAATATTGATATCTAACTGTTTGCTAAGTTTGTGTTTTTATTTTAAATTAGACTAAAAAAAAAAAAAAAAAAATTAAAGACTTCTTTTGACAAATCCAATCAAAGTATAGTGGAATTCGATTGAATGAAGGCAGACTAAAACCAGAAAAAAGAATATTAACTTCGGCTATTCCGAAATTGTAATACTCTTTGAGGTCTGAGGGTTTGGGAGCTACCCCTTCTAGTGGTCCAAGGGTTTTTAAATTTACTTGGTTGGTGCATATGGGTTGCATCTCAATTGGCTATCATTCTCCAAGAAGGTGTAGAATGGTTGAAGTGGACAAAATCTTTTCAGTTTGACTGTAATATCCTCCCAATGTTTAAAGTACAGTAGATGTATTATATATAAATATCATAAATTAAATGATATTTTTTATAAACCAAACCAAACACTGACTTTCTATTATCACTCCAAATTCATATATGACACACTACCATTAATAGTATTGTAAAGTTCTTTAATCAGGATTTTACTTATATGATCCAATAAAATAAGTACATAGTTCCAAAAAAAACTGAGATATTTACTACAATAAATTAAACCTACTGCTACTCTACTGTACATTTGTGGTCATGCATTTCTATTTTATGTAAAATAAAGCAACTTTTATATAGCCTTGATTATACAGATTTTTTAAATTTTCTACTGAACATATACATAGTTTTTTTCTTCCATTTTCCTAAACTACAATTTATTTTTTGTTATAAAGAAAAATGTACATTTTATCCCTTGTTTTCCTTGTGAACGTTTGTAATCTTGATTTTTGTATCTTAATAGCTGTAATTAGGATACAGACAACATTGGAAGAACCAACGAATCAAGTCACAGAAGAGCCAAGCCAAACAGCCAAACAGCCAACCAGCCAAGTCATGTCAGTCAGTGTCAAAAAAGAAGGGAGTTTTTCATATTTTTCCCTTGTGGAGAGTTTTCATATGATGCAAAATTTGTATAATTTAATTTAATAAGAGAATTTTCTATATATTATTTTTTAAAATTAATTTAAATAACAAAAAAAAAAAAAAACTGAAAAATTAATGAAAAGAAACAACAACATGAAAACTAATATTTGATTTTATCATGTTTTCATGTCGCCCAAGAGAAAATCTTAGTGGATTTTTCTGAGCAACTGAAATTGACATGAATGAAATTTTATTATTTAAACTTAATTTTTTTCTTATTTATGATTTTCTTTATTTATTTATTATTTATTATTCTTTATTATTATAAAATCATGAATAAAAATTCAATTTGAGTTGCCAATTGGATGAAAAATAAGATAAAGAGAGACGAAGAGCAGAGAGAAGCGAAGCAATGAGAAGAGAGAGCGCAACAATTTGCGCGCACAACATAAAAAGCAAAAACACAAGCGCACACACAAACACACATACAGAGAGACATACACACAATAAGAAAACTTCTCTCTCGCAGAGAGTAAGAAATCGGAAAAAATATAAATAGCGCTCTCACATGATGATAATTACTTATAATTAATTGTAATTATAGATTTCGAATGATCATTAAAATTGTAAAGTAATTACAGATAAACGAGCGGCCCGGCAAATCTTTTGCTCTCTCTCACATTTACAACACACAACACACAGCACAAACACACATTCACTCTCAATATATTTAAAACAACACAAACAAATTTGGCAAATATTCATCATTAACATCAACATAATCATCGAAGAAGAAATAAATAACAAATCTACCTTTCGTAAACAAAAGCGCAAAGTGTTTCTTAAATTTTGCACTTGAATAAGATATTTTCTTCTTCTTTCACCAAAAACTAAATCAAGTTTTTACTTCTTTCGGATTTCGTTTTTTTCCTTCTTTTTTATGTGTAATGGGCTTTTTTTCAGCATAAATCAAAGGCGCAACTCGGAAGAGAACGCAGAAATTTGCTGCTGCTGCTGCTGCTTCTACTACTATTTGGTGTACACGCGCAACTGTGTCTAAAAATGAACTGAAGCAGTATTTCAAGTATACAAAATACGTTCGTAGTCAACTAACACACCGCCGCAACCACCCGTCCCCATCTATATACATGAAAAATATATACACACTCATATATACATAGTTATAGATAAATACATATGTATATACAGATACAACACAATATGAAATGTAAACGACACAACAGCAACGAAGACTGCGACGACGGCAACGACTACGACGACGATGATGATGGTGATGGCAAGCAAAATCAAGCAAGGCAGCGCACTAGAAGAAGAAGCACCAGTAGCTATACCCGCAGTCACAATCAAAGAGTCACAGAGCGAGTGAATGAGTGAGCAAGTAGTAACCATGCTAACAAGAGAGTGAATGAGTGAGTAGGCGAACAAATTGCTTTAAGCGGCCAATAGACGTCAAATATTGTTATTGTGTCCAATATATCATAATTTAAGCAGAATCACATAGAAGCCTGTGCTTAGTTTTTTTTTTAAATTAAAGTAAATAAATCAAATTTTATTCTAATATCTTCTACTTCTTCAAATACTTTGTTATGAGTGGATTGTTCTCTATCATTGTCTTACATTTCTATTTTTTCTAGATAAGACAATTAGCGGGAGTTTAGACATAGGCGTTGAAAGCCACACAGCGGGCGAGTGCGAGTTGATGTCGCCTCAAAATAAACATCAGCAGCGACTAATACAGAAGATGGTAAACTATTAAACCCTTCAAAATATAAGGTTAAAGATAATTGTTATTGCTATAAAATACCTGAAAAATTGTTTGAACGTCTACATTCGGAATCGAATTGGCAAATAAAGAAGAAAAACTTTTAGAAAAATTCGGATATTTAGAAAATAGTTTACAGAATGTAGATAATAGAACGGAATATTGCTGCAGGTTCTATTTAGACGTTGGACAAAGTCTATCGGAATGACATCTGGCTCAAGTTTTTAACGAGTAGTGTATACCGTCTGCTTCTTACCAAATCAGAGTTGAGTATAGTAAACACAATCCTCCTTTACAAAGTAATCATAAGACCAGTGTGAACATGGATGACATGCTACTTTGAGCTCAAATATTGAATTTCTGCAACGGTATCAAAGCTATTTCTTAAAGTACCCCATTTAATACTACATTAATCAAGATCTCAACATTTCTTTTGTTAGGGAAAATAATATAATAAATAACCATTAATAATAGGGAAGTAATAGTCATGATGATGAAGAAATTCTTGAAATGACTGAACTTTCCCGCAGTCAAAAAGGTTTCACACCTTGACTTATTAACTAAATTTTAATCCACATTTAATGTTATACTTATAGATAACTATAAATGATTAGATATATTATTTAGATGTTAAACCAAAGTTGGTATCACTAGATCAAATATTGCCCAATAATATTGTATAGATCCCCAAAATACCCATCAAACTTTATACCGCACATACATATTTGCTATACTGTACGTCTATGATCTACTTAAAGAAGATGCGCCAATAACACGACTAACAACAACAACATTTACATACAATTATACACACACACATTCACTCACTCACTCATGCACACAGAGCACTTGATGGCTCGCAAGCGTAACCCCAAAGTCGCTTCTCCCACCCCCAGACCCCTTATTGAAAGATGTAAAAAGGAGATAGTTACTTGCTGTGGATGGATTGGATGGATTTTTTTCACGTCTTCTCTGCTTCTTCTTCTTCTCCTTCTTTTGCCTCCTTGTTTCTTTACACATACATACACACTTGATTGCTTTTCTTTGCCTTCTTCGCTTCTTCTTTCATTCGCGTATATATATATTTTTTTTTTGAATTTTTGCTTCTCCCACTCGTTGCAATTTTTTTTCAACACTACATATAAAAATTCTTTATTTCTTCCAACTTCACAAATTTTTTACTATTCTTTTTCTTGTTCTTTCATTTTATGTCTTTCATGGTTTTTTTCTGTAATTTTCTTTAATTAATTTTTTCAATACGCACTTTTTTAATTGTTTTTGTTATTATTGCAGCACAAATCGCAATGCACAGCGCGCAACAATAACTTAATAATTAATAAAATAATCTGAAGACAATAATGACGACGATGACGATGATGTGGTTGTTAGAGATGATGATGTCTCCGCTGCTGCTGCTGCTGCTAATGATGCTTCTGTTCCTGCTTAAATGATGTAATTATCGACAAAGAGAACGATTTTCGTTTTGGGCTGCGCGCAGCTTGAAAGAAGAACAACGACTGAGCAACATCATTATGAAGATGGTGGCAAGTGCAAGGCTTCGGTTATACTTTTCAATGTAGCGCTGCCACCTGACATGAAAAAATGGCAACGCTTGTCGTGTAAAGAATGAAGAAAAATAAATAATGAAGAAAAATGCCACCGCCTTCGACCCCCAAAAGACAAGCAGCAACCATTTTGAATCAAGACGTCTGTTTGCTTTTATATAAAATTTGATATGAGACACATTTATTTTATTGTCTTTCAGTTTCCAAACACCAAACACCCTCTTAGAGCCTCGCCCACTACTATATACACATACACACACATATATACACAATTGTGTGTGTGCATATAGTATATATTTGTTATATTAGTTTGTATGTACAACGTAGTATGAATAATGAGTTTTCCGCCTGCGAAATTATAACTTTGAGCGTCGTCGTTGTACTCGATTGCATGCAATTTATCTTATGTAGCCATCATTATCATCAAACGAGAACGTAACAAACAACGAGCGAAGCAACGTCAAACCAACGAAGAAACGCTCGTTAAGGCCAAAAACAACAGCAACAACAACACAATCAAAGGCAAACGCATTATCATCGTCAACAACAACAGAGGCAGCAGCAGCAGCAACGGTGCGGCTTTAGTAGTAGCAGCTCCACCATTCTGATGGTATTTGATGGTGGTTGATTTTATATCTAGTTGTTGTTGTTTTTGTTGTTTTTGTTGTTTTTGTTGTTGTTGTTGTTGTTGAAGGAGCCAAAACACACGTATACATTCACTCACTAAACACACACGCACTCATACATACTCATGCGCATTTGCCGGTCATCATCATTAGGTTTTGAAACGCTCCTCTCCTCTCTCCGTTCAATAACCATTTTTCCAAGCTAAACGAAAACGTCATTAGCGCAAACGAAAATAATAACAACGAAAAAATGATAATGTTTCTCTGCCGGCATCAGCGTCGACATCGACGTCTTTGGTAATCATCATTATTAAAATGACACGAAATAAGTATGGAAAAAAAAAACAGCAGAGCGGTTGCCATTGCCATCGCCATCGTCGTCATTACCACAACACAACGCAACACAACACAACAAAACACAACAAAACAAAATCAAAGCTCATCATGCTTAATTTACATTGTTCCTACTACTACTATGTGCATATGTTTGTATGTCACAATATGTACTTAGTACTCCACAATAACATCTGAGCATAGCTATGATGGTTCCTTCGCTTGGCGCGAAGAAGCTATTGAATGAATTGTAGATTTTAGTTCAATTATATTTTGAAATAGACTCTCTAAGATCAAGATTAGTTACGACAAACACATTATGCTCTGCTAAGTGATTATATCAAATTTGAAAGATATTTCTTAATAGTAGTAAATTTCAAGTCATTTTAACTGAATTCTAATGATGAAATCTATGATAAGTTATTTACATTTTTAAGAATTTTAATGTCTCTTAAATTATTTAATTATACAGAGAATATATGGCAAATATTTATTATAATAATACCTATATATTTAATTGATACCAAGTTTCAACATATCATACATATTGAGGAAAATCCAACAAACATGATGACATACAATAATCTGGAAAAGAAATTATTAGGTCATTGTAATTTGTCTGAAATATAGCATTGTAAATACTTGTATCTGGTTGTCAAATGATTATATTCAATTTGAATTTGTATTTATTGATATTTAATTTCTAGTTAAAAACAAATCTAGGAACTCATGATTATCATAACTTTTGCTCTATTTTGTTCACATACTAAATGAAATTCTATAAAGTCTTATAGTAAATGGGCTAAATCTTTCAATATGATAATTTAATTAATTTCGAAAATATTTTACAATATATTTAGGTCTAATATTACAATGGGCCCTATTGTGGTCAGCACTTCCCTAATCTATTTGGGACTATAAAAAAAAAGAAATTAAGTATTTTTTGATAAGGTCAATAACTTTATTCTAAAATCAAGAAAACAATTATTCTTAACCTTAAGGATTTAGGATTTGATATAAATTCTGATTCCATATTTCATAGTCTTTCTGAAACATATAAAAAAATTATGTTATTTTAAGGAATTATGTACGACTGAGACCGAGAATTTCTACTATATCATTGCCACAAATTCCGAGATAAAAGTAAAACAAAGGGAGATTTGTTAATAGTCATATTCTTTCTGAAATATTGTATAACTGAAAATGAGGACATTTTAAGGAATAATAAAGAACTGGGACCGTCAATTTTCCTTTGATTATTTCAGTAAATACCAAGCTAAAAGTAAAAAAAGTGAAGTTTTTGTTTACAAAATGATCCATATAATTCACATAATTATGGACAAATTTTCAAATCTATAGAAACTGATGCGGTTAAGGATCCGTAAACTCTAATTTACTATACGCAATTTGATGTAATTTGATTCTAATTAAACAATTGATTATTTCTTTGATTATAATTTATTATTATAAATCTAAACACTAATGTAAGGTTATCAAGACAAATGACATGGTTCTTTTACCATCTAAATATATACAATTTTAATTGTTGGCCAAATCTGGCAAGGCACATAGACTAAATGGTGAACCCGGTATGTGGTCTTCACCCCATTTCACTGCCAACAGATAATGACCAGCATCTTGTACACGATATGTGACACCATAGATCTGTCGACCCAAATGACGTATAACAACTTCATCGCATTGACCCTGTGGGCCTAATATGCCCACAAAGAGGATATTATTACCGGCAGCAGTGCCATCCACTGTGAAGTCATTGTTGGCGTGCAGTTGAATTTGTGTTAGACCCAAGCCTCGAGCTATGACACGTGTGGCATCCGATAGAAAATTGGGTACTACAATTCAATATTTAAAGAATCCATTAAATGTGTGTAATTATTATGTTTAAAATTTCCTTCTTACTTACATATAATTTCTTGTGATGTCTTAGCAAGTGTCTCTCCACCACTGACTGTGACAATAATATATGGTGACTTGGGTAGTTCCACACTATTGCATTTAATGTGCACTTTATAGAGACCCGCTTCGTTTACTTGAAATTTGACTTGGAAACGTTCTGGATCAAGTATATCTAAGGGCACAACACTTAAAAGTCCATTTGGACTTTCTAATTTAACCTCAAAATTTCCACGTACACCATTCCTTTTGATAATGAAATCGACTTCTGTATTTAAACGTAAAGCGCCACTTGGGAAATGCAACAATTGGACTTTACTGGCATCTGTCAGTTCCGGTGCTATAAAGACATGTGGATTTTCAGTGGGATAGGCATCTGTAATATTGACACATTAAAAAAATAACATTGAATTTCTTTATAATAAGAAAATGTAAACAGAAATTTTGAAAACACAACCGCGCCCATGACTTTAATTAGTTTGTTCGCACTTCTTCTTCTTTAGTGACCCACCCGCGTCTGGTGTTCGTTGATATTTTCCAAAAATACAAATATTATTTGATGACTCTGGTGAACTGTTATGACCGCCGCCAGAGGCATTGCCACTCATGTGGTTACTCCCATTTGTTGTATTCAGGCGTATCTCCTGCGACACTTTATACATCTTTCCAAACCAATGCGTTGCGTTGCGTTGATGGCGTCTTGATTTGTTATGATTTTTTTCTTTATACAAAATTTTCCTTTCGCTTGTTTGCTTTGCTACTTTTCCGGCATTAAAAAGATGCAATTTATTTTTAAAACACACAACGACGGTACTCAAACAATGTTGTTGAATGTTGTCGCTCAACTAAAAATCATCTCCTCCAACAATCAAAATGCTCAATTCTTTTCCAATTCATTTTAATATTTTTATTTTTGTTTCTGTTTTCCCTCACTATTAAAAACAAAAAATGTTTATTTTCGAGCATGTGTGCGCTCACGCTGCCAAGAGCCAAGAGACGAGAGATCTTAGATCTCTTGAGATAATCCACTTGAAGTGAGTTTGTTGAATGACTCATCGCATCCATCTTCAATGTTGGCATCTCCAACATCATCATCATTTGTATGTATGTACAAACATATGTAGGTACTACATATATTGAAGCAAATCGGGCATTGAGCCAAGTGATGCTGTGTTGGTTTTGTTTGCATGCGTCAGTCAAAAACAAAATGATATTCAATATAAAAACATAGTAGGATTTATATTCTTCAGAGATTGATGATTAGAAAGGCGGTTTGTTTTTAATTAATATTTTTTTTTTTTGATATTTAAAATTTAATTTGCAATCTATCTTAGATCAACCAGGGGCCTATTGATGCACTTTAATGCGCTTTGTTTCTGCTAAAACCTGGGAGAGGCCAGACATCTGCCTCAGACAAGAAACCTTTTCAGGCGACTGACATTCATAGTGTTGTTTAACAGACTTATTGACTTAGGTCATTGATATATGGCTGTTCAAAATATTAATATGTATATCTATCAGACATTATACTCATTACTATATCTCTGACGAATGCGACTACTTGGCCTTATTGGATTACTCATATAACGAGGACCAATTGCTACATGCACTAAGTAGATTCACATACTGGGTATATTTGCAGTATCTCAATATTGAAGTTTCGTGTCATTCCGCACAGCTGTATTCCATAGTGACATTTTAGAACTGCCTTGTAGAGTTTATATACTTTGTTCTATAGGCTAAGTTCAAAACCGTGAAGGGGGTTAGCTATTTTGACGTGATGAGGTGATTTAGTAGAAATTGTGATCTAGAGAGCGATGTCAGCGGTAGCATAGCTACTGGTAGGACCTCCTAAACAGGTGAACATCGAAGCCAAAGGTAATTCACATAGATATATTTGTCTGTACTTGCATCAAACGGTTCACTATATAAACGGAAATGGATGGAAAACATTAAACCCTTTAATAGGCAACTGGAAAACAACAAAAGAACATTCCCAGAATTTCATATAATAATGGCAAAAATGTAAATTAATAATAATGATTTAATAATTGTGGTAAATAAAGAACAAAGTTGCATTTGCAGTGTTAATTAATAAATAATACAAAATTTGTTTAGTTTTTCGTTTGTTGTTGCATCATACAATTTATTAGATAGAATTTTATATTTATTTATAGACACTTAAACTACTATAGACAAATAATATTTTTTTTTTTTTTTGAAGGGAATAGAATTAAATTTTAATGGTATATTTTAAGTTCAAATATAAATTTCTCTCTTCTAAGTATATAAATAAACCAATATAAATCAAAATGTGAAAGGGAAAAATTATGTTTTAAAATACAGGAATCATTAATTAATTAATCTTGTTTAATAACAATTTGAATGTGTGTGTGTGTGTGTTGACATTAGATATAAATTTAAAACAAAAACAAAGAAATTATAATAAAATTCTCAACTTGTAAACCATCCAGAAAATCTTGTCATTTTGGAAGGTTTTCGAACAATTTTTTCTCTTATTCATTAACGAATTTATAATTCTCATCATTAGTCTATTGTTACTGAATATCATCCATAAATACAGTATTTTTTTATAGATCTTAAATTATAAAAAAAAAACTAATTATGGATTCATTCATCAATTGTAGAATAGACTTTACGCTCTTTTCACTTAAAAATTAAAGAATTTCCAATGCACGCAAAAACCAAAGGAGATTTTTGCATGGCACACGATTTTATCCTATTGCAGCGGTTATTAATTCGGCAACATCTTGATCTGTTGTGCGCACTGTAAGATTTAATGTGACGCCATCGGATAAGGCAAGCTTAGCTCGTACCAACACCTCTACGCCGCCTCTAAAGGTGCCTAAAATACAAAAGAAAGGATAAGATCTTTAATATCATACAAAATATTATTATTTGATCAATGATAGAACTTACCGGAACAAAGTAAAGTATGTAAGTGTTGACCATCGGGTACTTTTTCAGATAGATTCGCTGGTGCCAAACCAAAGATTTTTATTATTGTATTAACAGCATCTTGAAGTGTGCTAACAGCAGACAGTACAAAGGTATCTTCAGCTTCAAGCCATTCTATAATTTGATAAGATAAGACAAGTATATAAAATTAGTTAAAGAGTTCTTTGTAAAGGAATTTTAAAAAGATATAAACCAATTGAGAATACTTGTTCCTTAAATTTTGAGAAAAGAAAAAAATGTATGCTCTCTTTGCTGATTCTAAATCAGCTTTTGAAAAAGTGCAAAGACAACTGTTTTTTTTCAATTTTTTTTTTTATCATTGCTTAGTCGTGGGAACGATGACATAAATATTAAGAAACTATTCTATATACATATATATAAAGTTATTTTATCTGACGACATATGTATGTTCTACAGAAATTGAAAAGAACTATACTATATATGTTCGATGAGGTAGACAAGCTACAGCTTTATTTTCTAAAGGTAGTGAGAAAACTGACAAGGAAAGAAAGACAGAAAGTTCTGGTTTGAGTGTGTGCGGGATATTTAAAAAAACTATCTATCCAATGACAACTACAACATATAGATGAAATGACAGCAATATGTTACAGGAAGCCTGCTACAATACACCAGTGAAAACCGCATTCAAATTGGTTAAGCCGTTTCTGACAGCTTAGACGCTTACGATTTTATATATTTATAGATAGATGTTGGATTTTAAACCCATGCTGCCCAACAAGTGAACAAGGCTCAGTATCAAGCTCATTTGGTTACTCAGGCATGGATCGCAGCACTCACTAAGCAACAAACTGCACTAAGGTATCCAGCTATGGGGTTCCACTGCGGCCATCAACGTTCACATCATAGACAGGTTTCAGTCTAAAGTTTTTCGCTTTATAGTAGGTGCCCACTTTTATGTTCGAAACGACCATATTCATCGTGACTTCAAGACCAATAAGATTGCAGAGACCATCAGTGATTATAGGTGCTGCTACGAATAACGACTTGAGAACCACGTAAACGTTTTCGCAGTGCAACTCTTAGACAACAGTCAGTAACAGCATCCTTTGGATCTTCCCTCCCGCTTCAACTAGTGACGAAATAATAATTTATTTCCCAATCCAACCTAATAAAACATCAAGATAACTGAGTCCCTCGTCCCTCATGAAATTTAGCTACTGTCTACATATATAAATAAAAGCCCTCAGCAATCAATGTTCTTTAAATGCAAGAGATGTGCGGTGTTAAAAAAAATAGAAGCGCTTGATATAAGAGCAGCAATGTCATATAACATCGTACAGATCGTAAAGTCTAAATAATAAGTCGAGATCTCTTGCTATAAGAGTAGACACAAATACGGAATGAGGTTTTCGAAATCCATCAACTATTAATTTTCTTTAGAGTTCTTTGGATTCATAAACAAATCTTACCCTCTGAGTCTGCAGCATCCCATGCAACTTGGAAATTATTCTTTTTTGTTCTCAATATTTGATCGGCAACTGTTATTTCCAAATCTTCCAACATATATTCGTCATCATAGCCATCTTCAGAATCTGGTTCACCCGTATTGGGATCGCAATCTTTGACTACGAAACGTAAAGTGACGCCAAATGTTGCTGTAAATTAAAAAAAAAAAAATGTTAACTCATCTGGTGTTTTATTTTACTGACTGACTATAGATTGCTTACCTATAGAACTGGCAGCATCCGGCGGGAATGCAACAATGACAAATGTCGTTGATAGTTCATTATAGGGCAATTTTGGACATGGTATTACTGCACATGTTGTATAACCATCCGGTAGTGTCAACTCAACACGTACATTCTCCAAAAATTGATCCGACAAAGTATTCAAGCAATCAAACTAAAAACAAGGAAATATTGGAATTGTTCATATTAAAATCATATAATATAAACTCCTTACCTGGAATACCACATGTTGGGCAAATATATGCTTAATACATTGCACTGTGTACTCGGTTTCACTTTCGGTTAATTGTATTGGTGGCGTTGTGCGATGTATGGGTCCGAGTACTTGGATACCAGGCAATTGTGCCAATCGAGCAGCGCTTTCCTCCTCACGTGTAATCTTCGGTATACGTGGTACACTATTAGTGACCAGCATGACATCATTATGAACTTCTGGCTTAACAATTGCCGCCTTGGGAACAATTCCCAAATCAAAGCGAGCACTCAAATCGCCATTCAGATGATCGGTTAAAGCCTTTTCCAACAAAGCCAATGAACAATTCTCACGCTCAATGATGTAATTCTTATAGAGTTCCCGTTTTGTAGTAGTCAAAATGTTCAAATAATATGTGGCACGATCGCGGACCTCATCATCGGGATCCATTTGACAACGACCGAGTAGAACTAGGATATTCTCGAAAAGTGCTGGACAAGAGGCACCAAATTGAGCGAGTGCTGTGACAGCAGCAGCACGCACAATTGGACTCTCGAGTATGACGCGATTGTAGATGAAGCGTATATACTTTGATGGTGTAGCAGCATGTGGTCCCTCCTTGCCAAGCAAATGTAGAATACGAACAGCCAATGAAACATGTTCACAATCTTCAATGAATTCACAAAGATGCGATAGACCCGATTCCTTGGCATCGGCGTTTTCTTCAATAATTGTTATAATAGTGTCCACAATTGATGTCTTGTATTCCAAGCCGCCTTCCTCACGCAACATACCACTCAGGAAATTCATGAGCACGGTATGCTTACGTGGATATTTTGTGCAGAGAGCACAGATGGCTTGCACCACAACAACTTTGAATTCATCAGAAATTTCAGCAACAAATGATGAAATTTGTTTCATTAAACGCTCAACTGATGACTCAGCACCAGTCTTGAGCAACGTGGTGATGGCCAATGTGGCAACAGATCGATTAGAGTCAGTTATGAGACTTTCCAAGTCCAAATTGCATGTAGTCACTGCAGCTGGATGTGTCATGGCAACCTTATTAAGGGTGCGTACTGCAGCAAAACGCAGCGGAGCCCTTGGTGAACTACAGAATAGTTGAAGTATGGAGAATGCCGGTGAAAGAACACGAGCATTTGTATTCTTAAGATTGACAATAGCATGGGCTGCTTCATAGATTGCCATTTCGTTCTTGTGACGCAAACATGATTCAATGAAGGTGAAGAGTGGTGAATCAGAAAGCTCCTCCGATGGAATATTCTCTTCTTCAATCAATTTGCAAGCAATGCGTATCTGTGGATATAATGCAATAAGATTAGTTTTGGTTATAGCATAAGATAAAGAGGCTACCAGCTAAAGCCCGAGTCCCATCAGATGCCTCAGGGTCTTTACACATACTCAGCTAGCAAGTGTATTGGATTAAATAAGAATTTTTTTTACTCACCAACATACATACAGCATAGGGACTCTTCAATGAGTTCCGGGTCAATTTGTTGACCAATTTCGAAACAGCCAAACGATCTGATTTACGTATGTGATAAAGCAAACCCAATGCATGATATTGAACCATAATGTTGTCGCTATTGAGAGCTTCCTGGGCCTCATTGGCCCAACGCTTGACCACATCCCCAGCTGTGCTAGCCAAACGCAAAGAACTGACAAGGGCAGCACATGACACAGCTGCATTCTTGTCCACAATACATTGTTTCATATAACGTTCAACTGCTTGCAACATTGTGTGATCGGTAATACTGCACAGAGCGCGTATAGCTGCAGCTCGATATAAATCCTCTTTGCCAGTCATGTCTTTGGTCAAAGAACTTGTAACAATGATAACATCTTCGGCTGTGGTGCTTAGCTCCTTGATGCCCAAGTATACCATGCGTCTTAGGACAACATCCTTGGATTGGAATAGTTTTGTCATAGCAAAGAAACAATCGGTTGCTTCGCGTGCCGCCAACTGCTCGCCCTGATTGATCAGGTAAAGAATCTTTGTCAATATGGTTATGCATTTCCGGGCATTCACTGGTGTTTCATTAAAGGTGCGACACTCTTGCAGCACTGATGTCTTCTCCAAATTCTGATAGATGTTGACAGGTCCTGTTCGTTTATTGATTGTTCGAAAATATTTCATTTTATTTTCACCAAATTTGAAAGCATTGAAAGTAAATTGAATAAATTTTTAACTCGATTTTTTTGTTTGATTATTATTTGTTTGAGGTGTTTGTGTTTTAATTAGAAGTTTGTTGGATCAATTGAGAGGGCGGCAGTGGTTGGTGTGGTGTAATTAGTATGAATGCCAGCGGTGCACCCAAAATCGCCGCTCTGCCTAGTGCTGACGGCACAACTTGTGTTCTGTGTTAGTTGGCTTAAATTTGTTTACTTACCCTCTTCCTCATCATCCTTATCACGACGGAATGAACCCATGGCAAGTTGATCTTATTGATTACAATGTGAATTAGTTAAATGGAATCGAATTGTTGTTTTTTTACCAAAAATTTTTGGATTTTCTTTGGGTAGAAGCAAAAAAAATTACACGTCACAATCCATGCAAGAAGAAGCACGTACTTGTTCAATTGTCAGTGTTAAACAATGGTGAAAGTTAACTCCGCTATGCAACACTGTTCAACACTGTCAGCTGATTGGGTCAAACAATTGTAAAGAAGAAGACAAAAGTGTAAACGTTTTTGTGCATGTTTTTTGTAAATTAAGCATAACTTTAATAAATTTTGATAGAAATTCAAAAATAAATAGAATAAAATTGTTGAAAATTCAAGGAGAATATCAAATAGAAATGCATTCCCGCTCCAGGACGCATTCGCGTAGCCGAAGCAGATTGAATGACCGACGCCTCCGGCGAAGTGATTCTCATGAACAAAAACCATTTGGAAAAAGGCAAGAAGCGGCAAGGCATCGTTCCAGATCATACTCCTCCGCAGAAAGACGAAGACAAGCACCGCCAACATCAAACAGACGTAGATCTAAATCACGTTCTCATAGTAGAAGACCTAGATCATGTTCCACTGATAGACGAAGGGAAAGGAATAAGAGTCGTTCCCCTATTAGACGACAAGATAGGAATAGGAATCGCTCTCCAGTCAGACATATAGAAAGAAATAAAAGTCGCTCTCCTGTTAGACGTCAAGAAAGAAATAGGAGTCGTTCTCCAATCAGACGCCAAGAAAGAAATAAAAGTCGCTCTCCTGTTAGACGTCAAGAAAGAAATAGGAGTCGCTCTCCAGTCAGACGTAGAGAAAAAGAGCGTCGCCGCAAATCGTCCTCATCAAGTGACAACAGTTCTAGGAGCAGCAGCAGTACAAGCAGAAGTAGGAGTAGATCACAAAGAAAAAGAACTAGCCGAAGTCCCCCACCGCCCAAAAAAGATATTGAACGCTGGCCCAACGATAAATATCAAGAGCAGAAATATGGTGGTGGTGGTGGTGGTGGTAAATCAAACACAACTAATCCGTTTAGAGGTTCTGGTACTGGTGCACGATTTGAAAATGCTGAAAGTTATGGAAAACAAAACTATCGTAATGGTGGCGGTGGTGGTGGTAGTGGTGGCCACAAGCGCCGAGGAGCTAGTCGTGATTCAGATGCCGTGAATGCGAGACGAGCTCAGCGTGAGAAAATTGGTGAAGAAGGCGTACCTGATGTTTGGAATCCCAGTCCAGAGCAACGACTCAGTGGAGACAGTGACGATGATGTGGAAATGATTTCTGGTAGTTACAAAGGACCTAAAAAGAAGAAAAATAAAAAGAAATCTTCAAAGAAATCATCGAAGAAAAAGAAGGCGTCTAAAAAGAAAACAGAAAAATCTAAGAAAGCAGCAAATAATTCATCTGATTCAAGTTCATCCAGTTCAGATTCGTCAAGTGATTCAAGCTCAAGTGATGACTCGACTACTGATGATGATGAAAACGGTAAAGAAATTTGGCTTGAAAAAACAGCAGGTGCTTTAAAAAAACAAAAAAAAACTACGTCTACAAAGAAGAAGAGCAAAAAATTGAAGAAAGATAAGAAAAAGAAAAGTAAGAAGAAGAAGAAGCGTCATGATGACGAACGTCGTGGTAAGGAAAGTAAGAAAAGATCAAAATCCGATGAAGCCAACAATGATGATGACTTTGGACCATCTGTTCGTACCACAAGTGGACTTAATCAAAAAGACTTTGGTCGTGCTTTGCTACCCGGTGAAGGTGCTGCCATGGCAGCTTATATAGCCGAAGGCAAACGTATACCACGTCGTGGTGAAATTGGCTTAACATCAGAGGAAATTGCCAACTTTGAACAAGTTGGTTATGTCATGAGTGGAAGTCGGCATCGTCGCATGGAAGCTGTTCGTATACGTAAGGAAAATCAAATTTATTCTGCTGATGAGAAACGTGCGTTGGCTATGTTCAGCAAAGAGGAACGACAGAAGCGCGAAAACAAAATATTGACGCAGTTCAAGGACATGATTAACTCAAAATTGCAAGCAAAGGAAAAAAAGTAATATTAAATAAAATTATGTACAAAGATTGTATGTATTATTTATGAGATTACAGTAATTTAATGAATTTTAATGAAATTTGTACAATAAAAGCAACTATCAATATTTTATCGTAATTTTCCAAATCACCGAGATCTTCGTATAGCAACAGTGAGAGAAGAGGTCACCAGGTCTTGTGAAAACCATAGCAACTTACGACTTATCAACGAAATGAGACTTCCTCATAACAATCCTTCAAACCTTCTCGGGTTTGATAAGGTGCTACTACAAGGTAGCCCTCCATCCAACACCATAACAGGAGTAACAATGTGGCTAGAATGGGAAGTGAGATATGGATAAAGGCTATCAATATAGGATTAACAGGAATTAGTGTATTGAAAGAGTTTTGCAAACAGGTCTGCAATACACAAATCACTGTGAGTTTGTTCGTCAACTTGGGGAAATAAAGAAGATTTACGTAAAGTCATAAAACTGCTTAAGGTCGCGCAAAAATTGCAGTCTGCAATGTGAGATACAGTTATTGTTGCAAAGATTATTTAATGAACGAAAATTAGCCCGGCCCACATAAAAGATTGCAAATGCAATTTAAAATAGCCTTCTTTGGAAAATCACGCAAGTTCATATTCTTCGGTTTAATGAACCATATTTCCGATTTCATCTTCAGATACAAAAGCAAAGCAATCTAAGTGGTATTACTATATCTGATGCATATGAGTGGGTTGTATGGTCCTTGAGCGACTGTTGTTGATTCTGGGATGTACACCCGATCACTCGTAAGAATCATGATAATCAGAAGGAAGTTGAGAATGTATTAGTAGTTACCAACAGATTAATTTTGTGTTAGAGGTCCGTCAAAAGTTGTTGATAGCGAAATGAGACTTCCTCGTAGAACTACGTCCAATTTGGTATACCATCAACGGCCATACTACGGTTTCCAGGGCGCCATGATTGCGATCCATATGGACAAACGGACAGACGGATAAACAGTAATGACAAAATCAATTTTCAACTCTTTTGTCTTAGGCTTAGAAGATTAGTGCTCTTTTCGTCTTACTTTGACGAGTTCTATTAGAATCGCTTTGTCAGATCTTGGTCACCGGAAACCGTAGAATCCCCCCATCAACCGTATTTCCAGGCGTTATTACTATATCTGGTTGTATCTAAGCAAGGAGTATCATATTGAGATTGTTGATGGATGTCATATTGTATTAATGGGAGCAAATATTCGGTAGGGATAACCTTAAAATGGCAGAGTGGCGAAATAATGAATAAAGCTAAGCTATTTAAGGGACGCGTCCCGGTTCTAATAATACATCATGTGAATCCAAATGTATATATCTACTTAAATGTAGTTCAGGGTAGTAGCCGTTGCCAAAATCAGCTCAGGCCATGTAAGACCGGTTGTGATGCCGGGGGGATGATGAGAGGTAGGAGAAGCGGGGGGGGGATTGGTTGAAAACAAGTGTGGATGCTATGGAAAGAATAAATGGACTTCTTTTCGGTTGTCGGATCCCCGTTTGTATTAATAGGTTACACCACGTGCTGGAGAGGCTGACATTAGGACATGAGACCCTATCACTGTCCTTTGCGACCTCATATAAAAGACTTAATATAATAGAAACCCGTTAGAGATAATTGGTAAAACGATATCAATAATGTAACATAAGCAACGAAGTGTTATGCTGCAGAATCTGTTTGTTGCATATTACAAAAATGTGCTCCCCCAATGTTCGGCAAAAGTGGTCTAAACAATCAGAGAATTCAAATAATTTAACGAAATTTAATACAAATTTGAATAATTTACGCGACTTTTAACACTTTTTCCACACAAAATGAAACGATCAGGCAACGGTACAATCTTTGAAGAGCCACTCGCCAGTGCTGTGTAGTGTTGTAGTCCTCGCGTGCTTAGTTTTACGGGCACTAGTCTGCCGCACGGAAAACAAAACGACAGTTAAACTTAATTTAGTAACTAAAAATATTTATAAAATTAAAAGAAAATTATCAAATTAATTGAAATACCTGAGAATAAAGATAAATTCTATATGAAACAAGCAACTAAAGTACAAAAATATAACCTAGAAAGCAGCAGGCGACCTTTGGGGGTTGAATGAACAGCAGATGCACGTGTACAAGAGCAAATGGGATAGAGAATATTGACAAAAGTAGAACAAGGACGGGTAAAAAATAATACGAATAACAAAGCAAAACAAAACGAAAACTTAGAAATGCTCGCAACCGGCTGATGATAAATGATGACAAAAATAGTGTAACAGTAAAAGTAAACTGAATCGAAAGAAGAGAACGAAGAAAACAGAAGACAATTAAACAGCAGCAGCAGCAGCAACAAGCAGAGCGCCAAGTACAAAGTACTTTAAACTAATCGTGCTCAATTGAGCGAGCGAGCGAGCGCCAACCGACAACAAAGTAGAGTAAAGTAATCCACTCAATCACAATCACATCACAATCAGCGTGGCAGAGTGGCAGGCAGTCATTCAGTCAGTTAGCCTGATAGTAGTAGTCAGGTCAGTCATCAGTTGAGTTGTCGGTTGTCACACGGTGGAGGAGTTCGTTCAGCAATTCAGTTGGTAGACGACACGCAACAGATAAAGAACCCGGCAAAATCAACGCAAAAGGAAATTTAATTAATAAATACTTCCGAAGAATGGCAACAAAAAGTAAAGATCAACTACAATCACCCACAAGTGAAATGGTTTTACTAACACCAAGTTCAGAGAATCCTCCATCATCTTTATCTAGAGAACCTAGTGGTAATCCAACATCGGGTGCTGGTGGTGGTGGTGGTGATAATGCTCCATCTAGCAGTTCTGATAGCAGTCGCGTGGCTATGAAAAAAGAACTGGGTCTTTTGGAAGGTGTTGCTATCATTTTGGGCATTATCTTTGGTTCTGGAATCTTCATATCACCCAAAGGTGTTCTGCAAGAAGTTGAATCTGTTGGCACATCACTACTTATATGGGTTGCTTGTGGTGCTTTGTCAATGATTGGTGCATTGTGTTATGCTGAATTGGGTACATCGATACCAAAATCAGGTGGTGATTATGCTTATATCTATGAGGCATATGGTTCTTTGCCAGCATTTCTATTTCTATGGGATGCCATGATGATATTTGTGTAAGTTGCAACAATACAAAGAATAATAATTTACATAAATTTAAAGTCAATTTGAAACGGTCATTCTATAATTAAAAGTTGATTACTAAGTATTACATATGTGATGATGATGATGACATGGGGACGGGTAATGGGTGATGGTTGGGTGGTCAGTAGTAGTAATAGGTAGCCAAGCCTTTGTTGACGTTAATGATGATTTACATACCGCCGTGTATCTATCTTTAAGTAGTAGTGGGTGTAGTTCAATTTACAGGTCAAGTTCGTTAAATGAAATTCATATTTAAATACGAGTATGTATATTTTTTCTATTTAAGATTTTTTATGTAAATTTATTTTGTTTCCCTCTGCCTATGCCTGTTGTGTATATATTATTCTATACATATTTTATTCTCTAATTGCATTTGTTTTTTCATTAATTAGCAAGTTTTATTGATTTGTAATTTGTTACAAATGAATCTCCTCACACTTGTTGGGTATCTGTAATTATTATTGAATGCTAATAATAAACAAGTTCAAATGGATTTATTTGTCTAACTCTCAGATACTATTGTCCCCACTCCCTTAGTATATTAGTTGTTGTCATAGATACTGATACTTCTCTCCTTATTTACAATATAAACACAATCAAGTATATTAAACTAAATAAGTAGTACTACAATTTAATAATACATAATATGTATGATAGTAGGTACCAAATGCATTCAGTCACATGCATTAACTTGATTAGAAATTTCAATTTCAATTTCATTTTTTGATTTTCAGTCTCTCTATCAAATCAGATTCTTTTCTATACCATATAGTATATAAAAAAATATGTATATATTATATATAAATAGTATATCATCATTATCATTCATTAATGGAAGGTATATGAGTATTTGTCAATTAGATTATTTGCTTGTCTAATGGCGTTCAAAAAAAAAATGAACAAATTATAGCAATCAGGAGGTGTCTGTTTGTTTTACTTCTTAAGCTTATCAGTGGCGTAGTTTTATTCATTCATTCTTGACCATAAAATTTTATATTTATAGGTATGTACGTGCATATGTAATATTTCTATTCTATTGTATTAGAAAATTTTATGTCAATGATGATGGCGTCGTAAAGCGATTGCATCATTGTACATTATGAGTACACAGAGAGAAAAACACCTATGTGAGACCAGCTTCGATTGTACTTATAGTAAATCAAGAAGACACCAAATTAAGTTGTAATTGGTCTAACTAAATGTTCTTGAAATAAATAAGATTTGCAATTAATTTCAAACTTTTTAGTTGAATGCTTCTATTCTATCATAATTCTCAACCAATTCATAAGGATTTTAATACAAAAGGTTTACACTTTGATGTTTCTAGTTAGCGCTTCTCGGTCTCATGGATACGATCAAAGTTTCGTATCTGTTCATATGAGCTTAACATCTGAAGAATTTGTTTCAGGGCAAAAAAATTGTCCACGTCAGAACGGTTTCGGCATTCCATCAGGGATTCCCTTGACTTTAACCCGATAAAATGTAGTTCATACTCCTTCAGGTCACAGCATCACTTTTAGAAGTTTTGGGCTTAAGTGAAATACATTTTGTTCTAGTTTTTCAGGTGCTTCAGTACAACAGTTTTGGTGGTCTAAAGACAAGACTATGTATTAGTGTTGAAGTGAGTTCCTAAGATTATTGAAAATGTAACTAAAACCAAAATTGAGTACTTTAAAAATAAGTGATTGAAGTGAGAACATTTGACTTGAAATGACATCCAACATTCTGCTTGACCGAATGGTGTCCATTTAATTACAATATTCTCGATTTTTTTTTCTCTCTGTGTATAAAGAACAAGAATAGGGTTTTGTATTCTCTGATGATATTTGATGAATGACCGAATGACATTTTTATTGATTTAACATGTGATTTACTTTAATATAGTAAATTTTTGTTTATCTTTCTATACTTCCAGACCTACAACTAATGCCATAATGGCTTTAACATTTGCTTCTTATGTATTGCAACCATTTTTTATTGGTTCATGTGCCATACCAGAATTGGCTTTACAATTACTTGCTGCCGCTACTATATGTTTTTTGACCTATCTCAATTCTTATTATATGCGTATCACTACGAAAATGCAAAATGTCATAATGTTTACGAAAATCGCTGCATTGGTATTGATTATCATAGTTGGTTTGGTTTATATGATCTTAGGACATGTTGAGAATTTTAGTGAACCTTTTGAAAATACTCGAACGGAACCAGGGAAATTGGCTGTTGCATTTTATGCTGGTATATTTTCATATGCCGGTTGGAATTATTTGAATTTTATGACTGAAGAATTACGTGATCCTTATAAGAATTTACCACGTGCCATTTATATATCGCTGCCAACGGTAACATTGATTTATGTTTTGGCCAATGTTGCATATTTGGCGGTTTTATCACCATCAGAAATGTTGGCCTCCAATGCTATTGCTGTGGTGAGTATCATTTTTGCATTTTGGAAAAAGAAAAAAAAAAAAATGTCTTAAGATTTTCTTTAAATTTCAATTTTTATTTCTCAGACTTTTGGTGATAAAGTAATGGGCAGCTTTTCCATTATCATACCCATTATGGTTGCCATATCCGCATTTGGTGGCCTCTCTGTACACATAATGACATCATCTCGCATGTGTTTTGTGGGAGCACGCAATGGACACATGCCAGCCATATTATCACATATTAATGTAAAGAGCTATACACCGTTACCATCTTTGGCATTTTTGGTATGTTTCCTTTTCTAGTCATTCTCTTCAATGAGTCTTCATTTTCAATTTGAAGATCTTTTGTTAAGTAATTGATGAGATTTGATTTGATTTGATATGATGACTTCTTATTTGTAGTGCGCACTCTCACTTATCATGTTATATGTGAGCGATGTTTATGTACTCATCACTTATAGCAGCATTGTGGAGTCATTCTTTATTATGTTGTCTGTTTCGGCTGTTCTATATTTCCGTTATACTCGACCCAATATGGAGCGTCCAATTAAAGTAAGTGCGAAAGTGAATGAACGATGACAGAACAGAATGTTGATGATTCTACTACTGTACTCATAAATTGTGCCACAATTTTCCTCATCTTCAATTCAATTGATTTACTTTTCCTTATTGTCTGTCTATTAGGTCTCATTTTTGATACCCGCCTTGTTTGTGCTTATCTGTGCCTTTCTTGTCATAGTGCCCATCTATGTGGCGCCTTATGAAGTGGGCATGGGTGTTTTAATAACCATAATTGGCATACCATTTTATTATGTTGGCGTTGTATGGAAAAACAAACCAAAATGGGTGCAGCAAAGTATAGGTGAGTCTTTTATTTTTAAGATTGTTGTCCTTTGATTGCTTTTATTTGATATTTGTGCTTTTTATTTACTTTTTCAGATTCCTTAACGTTTACGTGCCAAAAACTATTTATGTCTGCCAAAGAAGAGAAACGTGATTAAGCATTTAACAACCATGAAATCAACCAAAGAGAAAAACCACTTCTTGACTTTATCATCATTGATTATACTATTTGTACCTTAAGGATATATGCAGTACCTTATCGAATAGTACACAAAACATATGCATTTTTATGTTAAATCCAATTTCTTTGTCTTAATTTTACCAAAGTTTTCTATATATTTTATTACTTATTACTTGCCAAAGTTTGAGATTCTTTATTTAGTCATCATCATCATCATCATTAAAAATGGATTTTTTTAATTTTTTATAGTCATTAAATTTAATAAGTTTTCTCTTAAGACATTACATTAATCAACGGACTCAACACTTGGTTAATGCATATAGCATTTAATATTTCTGTGTTTATATTTATACTCATTTCTTTATAAGAATTAAATATAATTTTTGTGTAATTTTGTTATTTATTTTTTAAAATGTTTCATTTCAAAATAAAAAAAATTCTTTATACAAATTTAAATATAGAAAAAAGAAATCAGTTTCCTAAAAAAAACTGTTGCCTACTTTTAGGCTTTTCTATATTAAAGCTAAAAGACTTCAAATTAACAAATTGAGAAAGAGGAAAGGAATATAAGAAATATTTACAAATACAAAATTCTAAAAAGTGTCAAACAGTTTTATAGTATAAAATTAAATGAATTTCTGGGAATTTATTAAACAAAAATTTATACAATTATTCTTATTATTATATATAATAGTAACTTGGTGGCAACAAAATTTTATAAACTAAATTCTGAAAAGTATCAAATATTTTCATATAAAATGTAAAGAATTTTGTGAAATTTATTGAATGAAAAATTAATTAAAATTTTTATTGTTTTTTAAATTCTCATTGTGTCACGTTTGCCATCAAACAACAACAGAATAAAACAATACAAAATGAACTACTACTAATCAATTACTAAGTGTCATAATTTATTAATTTATTTCTATATATTTTATTTTTAATTCAATAACTAATTCTTAATTAATAAATGTTGCTATATTTTTCTATAAAACTTACAACAACATCTATGAAATAATAGTAATAATTAATAAAACTATGCTGGAAGAAAAAAATTATAAAATAATTTTTACTATTTTAAAATGCAAGTCAAGTTTTTGTTAACTTTATGTTTTTTTTTTTTTTTTTTGGTTTTGCTTTTGATTTTTGATTTTTAATTTGTCATTTTGTTCAAGTAAGAAACGCTTGTTTCTATCATGTTGTTTTATTTTTGTATTTCTTTTTGAGAATTTCTTCCTTAGGAGTTGAATATTTTTTCTATTTTATTTTTAATTGTTTTTATAAAAGAAGCGTGGCTTGCATTATTTATCAAAATCAGTTTATCTTTTTATATTTTTTCTATTTTTTTAAAAAATATTTGATTGAAAAAATTGTATAATCATTTTCATGTGATGTTTGTCACATATTTGACAAAATTATAAACAAATTATAAATTTGTGGAATCGATTCATTTATTTTGTTGGTCAATGCAAGATGTTACAAAAATTCCCCTATTACTTCATTGTCTTGGTTTTCTTTAGCATATTAAAATTGTTTTTATTTAATAATGATATAAGAATATTTTGGTTAAATGTTAGCATTCATTAATCCAATCAAAACTATTGTCTTGAGTCTCCTTAGAAAAAAAGAACGTTAAAGATTAGAAAAGCTCATTAAATTTGATTTGTTCTAAGCACCATGTTTTTGTTTATAAGATTCGTATAAACTTATCATTCGTAAATCGTAAGGTTGCTTTTCAGCCTTGTTAAAATTCTCTTTGGTGGGTATTAAATTTCCATTGCAACTGAAACTTATTTTTTTGCATAGTTTTTTTATTATTATTTTTTGATTTTTGGTTTTATGTTTGATTTCCATTAAAGAATTGTTTGCCACTTGTTCTGTGGTGCTACTTGTTATGCGTTGTCAGGTGTTTGGTAACTCGAAAATATTTAAAGCAAAACTGCCTTTTAAGACTACTGAATGACTGACTGCCGGTCAATATATGTACTTATGTATTGTTGCCAATCTACAATGTAATGAAGTCATCTCAATGCTGAACAATTCTTCAGCTACAACTATGTCCATCTATTAAAATGTGTCCAATTTTTATAGGTTTTTAATAGAATGGATTGACATATTTTTATAGTTTTTTAATTAATTTATTAATAAAAGAATTTTGTATTTGTGTATGGCATACAAAATTAGTATAGTAGAATTGTTTTCCTTAAGAAAATATAGTATTTTCTCATTAGGTAAATAATAAATTAATAACAGAAATTGTAAATAGAATTTCGCAATGACTTTATAAAATACAATATTTATTTATTTGTATTTTTTTTTTTTATTTATACAAATGCAATCTACAAATATTTAAAATGTGGAGAGCAGTAAGTAAGTATTACATTTGCCATTATTTCAGGGACAGATTAAACTGAGCCTCTGCCCCTCCTCACACACATTGCCCTAGGTCGTTAAGAATTGGTATAGAGGAGAACACATTCTAATTAACACGTTTGGATAACAACTAACTTAAATAATAACATTCGTATTAATGTTTAATTCAATTTTTATATTCGTATGCAAATTATTTATTGAAATTTTTATTCACTACATTATGCATTCAATCATAATAAATATGTTTGTACCTGGGTCTCCTGAAAAGTTCTCATCATGGAAACTATTCTAATACTATAATGATATTACTATACTATTCATATTCATATAAGTATCTAAACTTATCAGACCATCCATTCATATATACATACTTACATATAAAGTCTATTCTATATTACAAAATCCCATTAAAGCGTGATAAAATAAGCTCTTAACACTTTTCATGCTCAAGTAGTATAAAAAAAATAGGCATTTTACTTTAAGCGGTTTTCAATTGTCACTTTCCAATTGAAATCTATGTAATTCAATCATGCAATCACACATAAGTTCTACGTTTACATATGCCTATGTGGCGATTACAATTCCGAGTCATTGAACCAATAACAAAAAGTTAATATTATAGAGCAAAGTCAATTCGAGCGGTAAAAAAGTGAAAAATTATAGTAATGAGGGTGTCAGTGGTAGTAGGATTGTATTAATTTGCTTCACTTCATTTTATATTATGTACCCTACAATAAACGAATATGAATGGAGATATTGTGGGTGTTTTTGAGTTGCTATAAGATTCTATTTGAAGACAATCTATTATATAAGTTTGACAAGAAATTGTTGAAAGAAGTTAAAAGTCTTGCTACATTAAAAATAATAATAAAGTAATGTAATGAAGAAATATTTGAAATTTCTGTTAAATATTTCAATTAATTAGAAGTAAATAGTTTTATATATTCAACAAAGGGTAATGATATTATATTTCAGTATAGAATATATTAAATACTCTTAGTATAATAAAATGTTTTGAAGAAAGATTCAAATGACAGCTTCATATTTATTAATAAATAGTATGCACCATTTTTCAAATGAATGAAGTCTGTCTGCAGCCTCATATTCGAGTAAAAAACATTTACATCATCGGCGAATGATCCGAGAAGCATTTTTTCTGAAGTGATAACAATTTCATCTGCATCAGGAATAGGTAGAACTGCAGTGAATAGGTCATTTTAGTCAATTATTATTTTCAAAAATTTTTCCATTCATAAAATTCATTTTCCTTCTCTGAATTCCAATCAATTGATCTTATATATTGTATAATATGTAAGGTATTGAAAACTTTTACATAAACATAGACAAACAACTTCTAGCAATCGAATGCTTACATTTTATCTATTTAGGATACATTAAACGATCGATCATTTATGTTAACTAAGATTCGCCCAACATTTGTTGACTCGTGCTTAGTTTTCATTATCAGTACCAACGCAAGAAATTAGTGTAAACTTTTTTATTTTGAATTTTATTTTATTTTTATGTCTAGAATATTTTCAATGTAAATCACGAATTGCTTATAGATTTGAATTTGAATTGTACAATATTTATTTTTATCGAATTAAACATTTGCAGTTGTGAACTCAATAAATGAACAAAGTCATGATGTTCGCCAACTGTCAATTAACAGCTTAGTCGATTAAGCCACAAAATTAATAACTATAAAATGATAAAATTAATAATAATAATAATAATCGTAATGATGATGATGATGATGATGATGATGATGATAGTGATGAATAATAATGAATGAACTTGTTCACGATTAACTTAAAGTTCTTAATATCTCAATGTGTAATTATTAAGCATACGCCTTGTAGTACGGGATGAATACTAATATTTTTAACATAACTTCTTTCCATGACTAAGTACATAAGTATATGATTTTTCTAGTAAAAATATAAAATAGATAGACTGGACATATTGCTCTTCTAATGTCTCACTTGTAAATTTCAATTCCCGACAAATTGTGTGTAATTTTGTGAGCGATTTCTCCAGTCTATTCATTTTATAGTCTTTGCCTGGACTTTGTCTTTTAATGAAGATATTCAACATGGAATCACGAACTCTTTTGCCTTCTATCTATAAATATGTATCTATAAGTATATGACTGGGATACACTTCGTGTTCGATTTTGCACTCACACTTGTTCGATCTCTATCTATGTATCTCTAGTATATGTAACGATTGATCGTTCGTTTGGGAATTTCGTTCGCTTTCGAATTTCCAATGCTGCGACTGAGGAAGTTATGAAGGTGTTTCGATCGCACAGTTTAGAATCTGTCAAACATTCGTGCGGTGGCGCTGCACTTGAACGCTCCAACTTCGCTGAACTCGCTATTGCTTAAACAACGTGACTTTTTCTCAGAATATTTTCTTAGTGTAACAAATGAAAAAATAATAAATAAAATAATTTAAAAATAAATAGATAAAATTAAAAAATAAAAATAAAAAATCGTGCGAAACATGATGAATACATTCTTTTTTATTTGTTTAGAAATTTTACTTGTTTGTCAAGGTAATTTGAACCTTTATTAGAGATTCAAATATTCAAATACTAAAAAAATAAGTGTGAAATATATTATTTTTAATATGAAAAGATAATATTTGTGTTTGGCTTACATAAAACTTATAAATTTGTTATTATTATCATGTGACAACATACAAAAGTGAATTCTTTTTGTTTGTGCTTTTGTTTTGTGTTTTGGTTGAAAGACCTTCAATAAATAAAATAAGCAAATTATAAATAAATAAATAAATTATAAAATAAAGTTGAGATTTCATTTTTATCAATTCTTAAATTTTTGATGACTTAATTGCATTTGTTCTTATCGCATCGACATTTGTGGTTATTCAATTTTGTTTGCATGAAAATCGATATTTTTTTTACAAATTTTTATTATTATAGTAGTGCCATATGACGATCCCAAAAACAGAACAAAAAAATAGAAAAAAAATATTTAACAAGAAGCTTTGTGATATTTGTGCTGATAAGGAGAAATGCAGTCAGTCATTGATTAGAATATTATATAACAAACCAAATAAAAAAAAAAACAAGTAATATAATAAAACAAAACAAAATAAAATATAGAGTTGTCAAGAGAACTTCTTTGTTTACATATAGATAGAATATATTTAAAAATTATAACCATATAAACTGATTTTAAAATTCAATTTTTCCATGTGACTTCTATTGATTAGAAAGAACTATTGGTGTAAAATAAAACTACAATATTTTTTTTGAACAATAAATAAAGTTTTAATGAATAAATTAACGAAATCACACATCATCATGTAAATTGTCATTTTTTATCAATTTGTAAAGTTTTATTCGATTGATTTAAAAAATAATAAAATTTTCCAATAAAAAGGCATTACTTATAGATATCGGTCCAATATTTGAATATATTGAGCAAATGTTTTCTGAGTCAAATTTTAAAAATGGCCATAGATCTACCTTTCCATTACCAACATCCAACATCCAACATCCTTACTTCATGAAGTAATACCGGGTGATAAGATTATCAGTGAGAAAATCACTCTAACAAAATCTTAGCAGTTCTCATTTTGCACTTAACTTGTGCTGATCAGTACTTTTATACCGTTGGGTAGTATAATTAAATACCGGTTTAATAGTTTATAAGTTTGTTAGTTAGTTTTATGCTACATCTTTTGAATGGTTTTCCCCTTTTCCTTTTTTACAGTCATTTAAAGTCATTTATTAGGCTATAAATAATATTATGTATAAGAGATTTCTCAGCTGTAAAGTTATGTAATTCTAAGAAAACAATGTAAAACTTAAAAAAATTTTAAAAGACTAGTGACAATGTATAGATTATGTATCTCTGGGTAATAGAACACAAAACACTAATAACTGAGATCACAGCATGGGAAAACATAGAAGGGAAATTAGGATCAATCGAATATTCCTATTGTGCAGATCAGTATTTTATATTTTATTTTGATATTATACGATTCATGATTCTATGTATAATGAACATCAACATAAAGCAATAATAGGGAAGGTTGTCAGGGTTGGACATAGTTTCGACTTTCATTAGAATCGGAATTTTATTATGTATTACATATTGTATATTGTAGGGAAGAGCGTGAAAAAGAACATTTGTGTAAAACATTAAATATCGATAACTGAAGAAGTTATGGACAATAAAAAAAGGAGTGTCTGGGTTGGGTTCTTTGGGTCAGGGTTGACCACCCATAAAACCCTCGAAAAATGTGCAGGAACTTTCTCCAAAACCTTTACTCTCTAGCTACTTTCCATAAATTTTGCTGACCATCAAATTAAAAACAAATAACGCAGTAACTTCGTTATAGAGAAGTTTTTGTTTTCGGGGAGTTCGTCATAGAACAGTTCGACTGTATATCTAATAATTTGTATATTTAGCATTAATGGATCATTGGAAATTAGATCCTTTTTGCATATTTTCAGTTCATTGATTATTTATCAATTATTTTTATATTGACTTTAAATATTTTAAGTTTATTCTGAATTTATTTTAAGTTAATAATTTTTTGAACCTTAAAGAGTATTTTTCCAAATCCCAATAGATAATCAATCATATAAATCTAACAATATTTCATTCAAGTTATTAATCATGAGAATAAAAACATTCTGAAAGCCTTAAAACAACAATTAATGTCTAGAATTTGTATAAACCAAAATGCCACCAATAAACGTGACCTTGTTAAAATTAGTTTTTGGACAAAAAATTCAATATAAAATCTTGCTAGACAACACGTGATAAAAAAATCACAACCAAACTACAAAAACTAATCACATTTTGAATGCTATAAATTTTATTTTTTAAGCTCTCAAAATGTTGAACAAAATTGAAAATTAGCAATGCGTGTACTTGAGTAAATAATATAAATCTTTTTCAAAAGCCTTCATGATAAGATGGGGCGTGGGAACTTAAGAACTCAGAAATAAAAAGTTACTGACAAGATAAAGATACTCATAATACATACAATAGTAAAATAAACTAAAGAATTGAAATTGTTGACTAAGCTAAACACTTAAGGAAGTTTACAAATGATTTAAGTGAAATTGATGATTTTTCTTTAATTATTAAGAAAATATATAAAATACTGATTCGTTTTTTTCTATGTTTTTTCCAGTAATTAATTGTCATCGTTTTGGTTATTCAGAACCAAATCAGCGACGTTGGGCACGTCATCATGGTCACTGTGCGGGCAAAACGCAGTCACCCATTGCAATCACATCCTCAAGAGTAGGTTTTGTTGTGATTATTGAACTAAATAGTATTGTATATATGTATTAATTAACTATGTATATATTTCAGACAATACCATTGCATATGCCAGCCATAGATATGATTGGATATCATAATCTATTGCCTCATCCATTGAAAATGACTAACAATGGTCATACAGTCTCCATATCAATACCTAAACTAAATGCTACCGAAGCAGCAGAACATGGTGACTTCATGCCTTATGTACGTGGTGGCAAATTACCAGGAGAGTTTGAAGTTGAAGGTATTCATTTCCATTGGGGTGATAAGAATAATCGTGGGGCTGAGCATGTTATCAATGATATACGTCATACTATGGAAATGCATATTGTGCATCGTAATAAGAAGTATTCAAGTATAGCAGAAGCATTGAATTATCCAGATGGTGCTGCTGTATTAGGATTCTTCTTCAATGTAAGGCAATGAGTTCATGATTGTAATTAGTTTCTTTCAATCATCTATATTCACAGTTGGATGAAGATGAAGGCACTGGACTTGTGACAATATGTCGTCATTTGCATCTCATACCGGATGCAGATAATGAAACCAATTTAAATGTAACATTCTCATTGTCATCCTTGTTCAGTTCTGTCGATGTCGATAAGTTTTATACTTACAAAGGTAAGGGAAATACAATGCAATACAATACAATACAATACAAGTACATACCTCATCTCATCTCATCTCATCTCATCTCATCATCATTAGATCTCCTTTAGATATAATAACATTTGAACAGTAAGCAAATAGCTATCAATATGCCATGATGATTGCATAGGTTATTATTAATAAGATACCTTAAATATAACTACAAATTGCTTTTAATGAATGCATTCAAAAATAATTGATAGGCAATCCATGATTATCTGATAAATTTAATAAACTAATATCTTCACTTGTGCTTTGCATACTTATTAGATGTTGACGTTAGCAATTAGCATAGAAAATGATATGTAATCGTTTTTATATAAACATTTTTTTGGGTGTGAATAAGTGAGATTATTGTATTGATAAGCCGAACAAGTGTTAATTGTTATCGGAACAAATATACATAATAAGTAGAATGTAAAAATTGAATAAAAAAAAAAAAATTGAAAAAAAAAATATTTTTTAAAAAAATCATCTATTACACATTTTCAAAGTTAAATTGGTTTTTTGTTGTTAGTTTTACATGAAACTTTTTGATATCAATATTGAGGTAAATGTGTGAGCTATATATGTGATTTGAATGCGAGTTTGCTTCGTCGTTTTGGGGAGAATTTGAAATTTCTGTGAAGATATCATAAAATCAAAGTGACCTAAAAGTATACTTCATGTTTTTTAAATATTCATTTACTTATTCAAACACTTTAGGTTCATTAACAACACCACCTTGTTCTGAAGCTGTTACATGGATACTTTATCCAGATCCCATACCAATTTCACCAAAACAGGTAAGTCTTAGTCAAAATTTCTAAGCGTAACCACAAATCTATATACAATAATTTCTAATTGTAGATTGCTCGCTTCCGTCAATTACAAGATACACAAGATGGTGCCCTTGTCGATAATTACCGTCATTTACAACCAATCGGAAATCGTCGGATCTTTTCACGTATCGGCCATGTACGCTACACGGCTGTGTCCACACTTGATAATGAAGTTGACTATGCTAAGTGGGATTGGTTTTATTGAGCGAGCTTAACTTGTTTCTGGAACAAAAGGCTGTTTGTGCCATGGGCCGGCCTAGGCTATACTACTTAAATTTATCTTTTTAGTCACGCATTTAACTGTAATTTAAATTAATTGTGTTTTTTTACTCTTCACGCAGGAAATAGATTTATAAGTTTGTCATGAAGTTTGTAACACACAGAAGCAGACATCGGAGACCCCATAAAGTATACTCATAAATATTCTTGATCAGCGTGACGAGACGAGTTGATTTAGCCATGTCCGTCTGTCCGCCTGTCCTTCTGTATGTATGCAAACTAGTCCCTCAATGCAATATATTTGTCAGAATCAACCAAAAATCAACCATACAAACTCAAATTCAAATTCATATTCTTATTAGAAAAACTTGTTTATTTTGTATACTATGTCTGATCCATATCCACCAACCATGTAAATTTGAAGGCCCTCGGACTATTAGAAGGGGTACCTCCCATATAAACCCAAAATTTAAATTCATGTTTTATTAGAGAAACTTTTTTGTTTTTTGTACTATGAAGCTGAACCAACTATATAAATTTCTAGACCCTAGGACCACTAGGATGGGCACTACCCATACAAAACATGAACTTAGAACAATAATGAGAAGATATAATAGGTGCGTGAAGAGTATTACAACTTCGGCATAGCCAAAGTTAATCTACTTTTTACTTGTTTTTTTTTTATTAATTTTTCCAATAAGAAAAACAAAGAAACGATAGAAATTGTTTATTCTTAAAAACATATAAAATAGCAATATTATGTTGCCTTTTTGCCATATAATTCCTTTGGTGTTGGTATATCTTCAACAAAGAAATTTGCTGGTATTAAATGGAATACTTTTTGCAATAGATCAAGTAAAATACGTTCTACAGTTTCTGTAACCAGAGGCCTCAATGCTTCAAAGAAGTCACGCCAATTCTCATTGAAAAATTCATTCGTGCTGCGTTCAACCTCTTTACTGCGACCATTGAACAGATTATCCAAATTGGCCTTGAGTCCGGTCATATCGAGCTGAACACGTACATTGGTCACGTTATAAAATGTAAAACCGCCCTTTTCATAAAGGCGAGTCTTTGTAAACATCAAAATATCAAGGTTATCTGTAAATCAAAGAGTTCATAAAATTGATTTTAATTGAATAGAGTAGAGAATCATGACATAGTATTTACCTATTTCCAAATAAATATTACCCTCTCCATTAAGTGGCAGCAATAATATGCGTCCATTCATTTTGTATTTACCATCAAGACGCAGTGTGGGCAATAGGATTTTTGTTTGCCAACTGAAATCCTTTTTGCTTACTCTGGAATGAGAAAATATTGTATACATAGAAGAAACTCTATACTTTATTTAATTATTACAGATCTTACTTGCTTTCCTTGATTACCATTTTGGAAAATCCTCGTGTAACAAGATTTGTAATATTAGCACGAATGGTTGCTACTTCATTGTTATCTTGTTTGAATTCAACTTTGTCCAGTGTCATAGGATCTAATGGGCCAAAGGACTTTTGTATTTCTGGTATGCCTAGTAAAATTATAATGAATTTTCTTATAATATTGTTTCATGTAAAAATAAAAGAGTTCATACCTTTAACAACTTGAGCCATTAACTTTTGTATAGAACTCGTTGAACATTTAGTAAATCCCGGTTCATAAATACGACATGAGTCCAAATAGGTTGCTGTAATAAAAAGTTACATAGACATATTTGTTTATTCGAATATTTTCTCAGATTTATTTATGATTATTGGAAAATTGGCAATTAAAATTACTGTAACATTTCATGAACTACAATTCATCACATCTCGTACTACTTGAACTTTAGTTCAAGCGAGTGCGTCATGCCATTTCTTAAAACTTGTTTTGACATTTTACCCATAAAAGGCGGAATCGGAAATGTTTATTATAGGTTTTTTTATGTTCAGATTATTCATTATTATTATTATTACTATAATGAAGCTAAATAGGTCACATTATATATTAGTATTATTTAATAATTTGTTCATAAAGTCATTGTATCTTATATGGAAAATGAAAGTCTGATTATGCAATGACTAGGCTAAATAATGAATGTGGGGACGCATTGCAGCTAAGCTATGAAAAAGTTATATTTTAGTTCGTTGAGTGACTACACTTTTATGATTTATCAATGAGGAAACATTTATATAGTAAATTATCTATGGATTCATTGAAGATACAACAGACTTTTAGGTGATCTTTTCCCTGTAGCGAGAAGCTTATCATTCTTATCCTGTTCTATTTGAAGAGATTTTTAAATAAATTGATAATTAAACAAGCAGCTAATCACAATAGTAGCTACACACAAAATTAATGGAATATTTTATACATATTTTAGATTTGCATTGTAATTTATCGTGAAGTAAGTCTCAGTGATTTTCATTTAGAATTTCACTTCACGATAGATTAAGGACAAATAACCTTTCTAGATGAGTTGCAATGTTCACTGTCTGTTCGCCTGAAGAGCGCTGATTAGTTTCTTATAGAAATCTAGAGAAATCTTTTTAAAGGAAAATCATCCAAGCAAAACCCGTCGTAAACTATTAAAAACAATCCCAGTGCATTATAATTCTATTGCAATTCAATCCATTAAAATCATTAAGAAACATTTCAGTACAAATGGAAAATGTTGTAAGCGCACCTACGGTTCATCAATGTTTAAAGGATGCTAATCTCCCAAGAATCATAACTAGAAAATTTCATTTGATGGGGAAGAAGATATATAATATTGTCATTGATTGAACAGGATAGGAAGGTGTGAAAATGATACACTATACTTTGGAACAATAAGATGATGATAAATTTATTTGGACATTATATTTGATTGGAATAAGTAAATATTTTGTTTTTTCTAGAAATTAAAGTTCCTTGGTGCGTATATCATATTATTTTGTTATTATTTATATTCAAGTTTATTGTAAATTTTGCACTTAGCAGAAAATTGTTAAGCATGGAAGAGTGTCAATGTTTTATGTGATTAATATCATAAGAATAATCAATTTATTGTCATTTTGATTACTTAAACTGATATTTTACAATGCTTATTTTTATATGATTAGTAGATATACAATATCATAAATCATCAGTTTATCAACGGTTATCCATTTGTATACATACTAATTTTCCAGTTTTGATGGCATTAAACTAACAACTTCAACTTGGAAGGTGTTCTTTATACTGATCAAAAATTATTTGTCATAGTGTTGGATATGAGATCACTAGCTTTTCATTACAATCATTTTTGTTATTATAGTGTAAACTTCCAATTTTTTTTTCAAAAGAAAGGAACATTAAACTCTGACAGATTCCTAATACAATAATTTATGAAAAATATTAATTTGACCACTGTAGTCAAATGCTTATTAAATTATAAGCAAAGGGAAGTTAAATTTATAAGTTTGAATGTTGTATTCAAAGAAATTTGAGAAAATCGTAATATGGTTTTCTATTTATACATCCTTTCTGTTTTGCTTTTAATGAAGGTTCAAATGCCATAAAAACCGATAGCGACATTTGTGCTATACGAATATATGAAGAAGGTTAACACCTGACGGTGAAAATGACTCTTTCTCAAGCCGCCTGGTTGAATTCGAGGAAGAGCAATGAAATCAACTTTTATACTAAAATTTTCATCAAACTTCAAAGAAACTGGTAGGATGGAAAAGTATCAAAAGTGTGGAGTATGGGTTCCGCTCACTTTAAGTGACAACAACAAAAAATGAATGATCCACAATCTTTGATTATTTGATTGGTCATCACCGTTTAACTCATGGACACAAGTAACGATTTCTTTACCGTAACGTTACGTTATAGTAAGGATTTATTGAATACACAATTTTTTAAAACATAATATTTGTAGAAAAGTATATTTGATGTTTATGCCTGCCGTCCATCTGGGTTAGTTACCAAGTATTAAAACCATTCATCACCTGTAGAGAACTAATACTAGAAGATAATCAACAAGCAAAACTAAATTCTTGATTAGCATCCGTAGGTTCTACATAATCTTCATCCACTATTCCTAATCACTCAGTTTTATATAAATATCTGTGTCAATAAGCCATAGTAGCTTATGTCGAAAATCTATGTTTTGAGATATTGCGCATTTTGTGTAAAGTAATTTCTGTTTGGTTTCATTTTAAATTTATAAGTTGATACACAAAAAAAAAAAAAAAAAAAAAATATATAAAAAATAAAATACATGCTAAATAAATTTTGTAAAATATTTTTACCTTTCTAACAAGTATAAATTTTATTTAGTTTATTTATTCCAATAATTGTTTAAAAGATTTTGAAAATTGGATTTGTGAAAAAATCATAGGTGTACGAATTTCTAGTAGTTAGGGTAAACTATGATTACCATATTTTTGGAAATTTTTTAGCCAAAATACGTGCATTGAAGCGGTTAATAGTAATAGCATTCAAACTCAATTCACTCAATTTTCGCTAGTATGACTTATTGCCACAGATATGTATTAAATTAAAATTTTTTTTATTTATCTATACACAAAAAATATCTGTCTCATCCCAATTTACAAATCAACAGTTTATTATATAACATCTCAAAATTTTTCAGATTTTTATCTTATTTTAAATTTCATGTTAAGTCACGTATTTTTAATACTTTTTATGTTAACTTTAAATTTCATTATTTCTTTTTATTTGAAAATTTTGTAAAATTTTCCATTACATTGATTTTTTAAATTAAACAAATTTTATGTATGGACGAGTATGTTTATTCAATATGATTGATCGATCATTATATTTATGGATATCCTTCAATCAATTTATAAAAGATTATTAATAAAAATATTCAAACAAATGCAAGAATACAAAAAAAGATAAGAGAATTATTTAATAAAATCATAATAAAATCACTTTAAGACTGAAACTCATTGGCTTATTTCACTTGATTTGAATATTTGAATAAATATTCATTTAAATTGTGTAAATTGTTATAATTTTCATGATTTTTTTTTTACTTTGATTTTATTTAATCAAAAGCATCTGTTTAATTAAAGTGAGTCAAACAAATTTTTAATTAAATGTCAACACATTTTCACTTTTTCCAATTTTCACTTACGTTTCTCTGTATAGAATTCAACACACGCGACTGTGCCCAAACAGCTGAGGCCCACTAGTATTAATATTGATATTGAATCTAAATGCATATCGACTGAGTTCAAGTATCTGAGTATCTCAAGTTCAGAGTTTAAAGTTACAATTCACTTTTCAATATTTAGACTTAATGTCGTCGTCGTCGTTGTCGTCGTTGTCGTCGTTGTTGGCGTCTGTTTAAGTGAGTTTATGATACGCGAATGAATCCAAGTTGTGCTTGAAGTCGTGTTTTTATTTTATAGATTCTCTCAAATACGCGTTATCTTACTACAGTTCTAAGTAGTATTTTGTGTCTAGGTATATGTTTGATTCAACTACTACTACTACTACTACCAACTATGAAATCTTTAGTGCTACTAGTACTAAATGTAAAAACTTTAATACTAATGTTTGTGTGTGACTGCAAGTATGACTACGACTAAATATCATGTTTCAACTTGTCACTTCATATATTTTACCTTGTAGCTGCAATTTAATAGTAGTTGATATATGTATCTGTGTGTATCTTATTATCTATACTAAGTTGAACACGTTCGTATGTATAAGTGTTTGCGTGTATCTTTCTATCTTTCTATATGTTTATTTTATTCAAGTCAAAGGCGCTTCGTTTAAATGAAGTCAGTCAGTCAGTCAGTAACAAAACAAAAAGCACAATATTAATTTAATAATTTTATTAAGTACTATTCTGTTGTTGCATTATAAGAAATTCTGTAAAAATTTCTATATCTAATAATAATAATACTCGTCATAAATATATTGTATATGATTTATGAATATTTATTAGCATTTGACCATTGAATTAATTATTTGTAAATACAATAGTGTAAGCACGCGTCTAAGTTAGAATTTATTTAAAAGATATCATGGGTCATGTTAATTTAAATTTATCTACTATGCAATTATCTATTAATTTTGATTTATTTATAAGACACTTCTGGAGCAATAGAATACAGATTATCATAAATCATAATAGGAAATGGAATCTTTCAGGTTTTATAGTTTAAGCAAAATAAGTATGTTCTAATGTTTTCATAGTAACCATTTATTCAATCGAATTGTTAGTTTTTCCTACGTGTAAAAAGTCAGCTCTGAAATTGAACCAGAGATTGAGAACTGACAGGATAGATAGACTTTTTGATTTCATTGTAGTACTTAGAATGTTACTATGCGTCATGCCTTAGTCAGTTTTCTAGAAAATCTAGCACAGTGCACATATAAATCTGTTGCTATGTCCAAGGATCACGATTTTGTTGTCGAATTTATTGAGATTTACTGTGTTTGTGGAACAAAACAGATTGATGCACACAAAAAGAACTAAAAAAATCTCAGAACAGAAATTTTTGTTTAAATATGATTTCTAGAAATTGAGTTTTCACGAAAAACTTAAAAATATTACTGACTCTAACTCTCTTAAGCTTTGTTCCTTATCAAGACCTCTTATAGGAACCCTAAGAGACAAACATATAATGCAGAGTTGTCCAACCTTTTTGGTTCTCTGGGCCACATAGGGAGAATCCGCTATTAGTTGGGCTGGCAGATAAAATTTTTTTTGTCGAAAAAAAAAAAAAAAAAATTGCCACTTTGAACGTGCCTGGGCCGCATTCAAGATCGACTTGAGCCGCGGGTTTGACAACCTAGATTTAAAGATAAGAGAAATTAAGGTAACACTATATTATCGGTTTCCATAGCAAAATATTTGACGTCGCCTTATAAAAGTGATAGCGAGGTGAAATTCGTGTGACTTAATAAATATGCATGTGCATGGCTACTTATGTACAACAGTGAAAAACTACCTTCAGCTTTTTTTGTTTTTGAGATATTGGTATTAACATAAAAAACACTTGTGATTTTTCTTCAATTCTATTCGATATCTATCTATCTATCTATCGACGTTCTATTGTCCCATTATAGAATACATAGCTCTTTGCAAAACATTCCGAGACTTTGTCTTAATTGTTGACAGTATTTATTCTACTTAATCACTTTAAGTTTTGAAATAAAATTTTTTAGGTATAGGGTATCCCATAGTCGTTCTCAACAAATTACAGAGTATTAAATTGTTTTAATGATTGGTCAATGTATTTCCACTAAAATCTCTAGTTGTGGACATTCAACTCGGAAAAGTCTCGTGACTTGACAAAATTCTTGGTCCGAAATTTTTAGTTATGTTTTTACTCTCAGGTCCCTTGGTCGGACGTGAAGACTATATTTATTTACTCTTTATACAATTCATCTGCATCTCTCGTAGGCGAACAAAAAGCAAAGCATGTTTGTACTATGAAACGAGCTTTCTTACTTTTTTGATTTTTTAAAGGAAAATATGTTCTTTTTTAGGATTAAGTTTTTCCAAAATTACCCACACAACTTTTCGTACGTTTTTTCGTTGTTTATGCTTTGATGCTTCCTGAATTTTGTGCTGTTATTGTTGTATTTATTCATCTCAATACTATTGTTCTCTTCGTTCTTTTCTTTCTATAAGTAAGATGACCACTGATAGCGAAACAAGATCTCAGATATTTGTAGAGGTGGGTAACATGTGGAAGCAGGGGTCGTGGGAACTAAGCCTAGCAATCATTATGGATATCTTAAGCTTAAGAAGCTTTAGTGATGTGTACACAGTATTCATTATTACATTCAAGTAATTTTTATCTATTAGAATGACTCATTTAAAATTTGATTTATCGGATGTTCGTTTAATCATTAAGTAATTACTAAAGTTTTTTTGTTTTGATAACCCGATGACAATATTTATCATTTTTTTTTATTATGTAACACAAATATTTGATTTAATTTCAATGATTGGTCAATTGTAACTTTGTTGCTTCACTGAACACTTAAAGTATCTTGTACTAAGTGTGTATACATATACTTATTTCTATGTTGTTGTTCAGCTTGTTTAAACTTAAACTTAAAGACTTAGTAGTATTGTGTAATTTATACAATAATCTTTCTGCATCGTATTAAGTGTTGTTTGTTATTGCAAAATTCTCATTTGAAATAATATTGTATGAGACAATTTTATATAACAAAATATAAATCTAATTTTAAACTTGTTGAATTTCTATCTTTAAGCCAAAGTAGAGAATAATTAAAATAAATTATTTCGTTGTAACAAATTTTCAGTGTGAATTGTTTTGCCTAACAAAATACTTATTTACAAAATACAATTTATTAATTAAAAAATAAATGTAGATTATAATATTTGTCAAACATTTATTAGATTATCTTAAAGGTAAATGAACTTTTGATTACAATAATTTTTTTGCATTATTTTCTTAGATTGACAATAGAGTTTGTCATAAACTCTTCATAAATCTTAAATAATGAAAATTGCCTCATTAAATTTTAAAAGAAATACTTAATTTTTTTATTATTATAATAATAATTTTAGTACTTGAAGCATGAAACTTTGTCAATATCACTTCAATATGATGATTGTAACATATGGAAATGTCTTACAAAGTTTACATATATGGATATGTGTGTGTTATTTAAGGCAAAGTGTGTCCATTTTTGCCATGCTATTTGTATTTCTTTTGAAATTCTTATTCAGAGAATCTTTTACATGTTGAAATCTTTCATTTCTATATTCTTAATTTATGAGATATTGAATTGAAATTATTATTCATGGTATCTTATATATAAAGAAATCTTTCATTTCTATATGCATGATGAGATATTGAATTAAAAATCTATTTACAGTCTTATTTTCTTATAAAAAAAAAAATTTAACGCAAATGATTAAATTTTTTTTGAATGATTGATTTATAAAGTTTACGCAAATTTATGAGGACCCTTAGTGTTTCTAAAAAGTTTCAACTTTATTTATGTAAAACTGTAATTGAAAGTCATCAATTCAATGAAGGTTTTACCTTCCAATGGGTAAAAACTAACCTTTATTATTGGGATGTGAAGATCCTAATAAGTATTAATATTCTTTATGAATTGTGGTTTATTACTTAGGATGTAGGAACTGTTGCGCATATATTAATTTGAGTTCGCAATGGCAGACGTAGTCTTAGTAAGAGCTTCGATTGAATTCGCTGCAGAATTTTTATGTTAGAAACAGTTACAGTTCCTTCTAGCAATATGTAAATGTATTAATCTTGAAGATTGGAAACTTAAGGTAAAGAATAAACTTCGATATATGCCCAAAAACTTATAGCTAATACTGTGTATCATAATGATTCAATCTGTTTAACTAATAAAAATTATAAATTAATTTTAAATAGAATTATTTCCTAATATTTGAGTACAATATTCTATTTATGTTTATATATAAAACTAAACTTTATTTTTTCATTAATAGTATAATACATAAATAAGTTATAAAATAAAAGAATATTAATAAATATCATGGCAAAATTATAGTCCCATGTGTGATTAAATTATATGCAAAAGTTCGAAATAAACTTTATTTTGAACAATAATAATAACAGCAAATGAAACTGGTTTAATAAAGTGATGTAAATTTCATTAGGCATAATATTAGCTAAAGTCTTTTAAAATGAACTTTTAAAGTCAGATAATTAAAGATTAATTACAAAAAAAAAAAAAAAATAAATTACTATTTTTATGATGACGTTTTTTTTTCTTTCTATTTCTATCAATTTAATTCAACGTATGTCAATAAAAGAAAATTAATGCTTGCTCTATAATTTTTTATATCAAAAGCTTTATTTAAACTTCTTAAAATTTGTCTCTCTCTCTCTCTCTCTCTCCCTCTATACCTCTCTCTTTAAACACATTCTCTTTCATTCTTTATTTTAACTGAACATTTTATACACTAGGCGTATGAGTAATATTTAAATATTTTATTACTTCGTTGGTTGTTTCAAGTTTTTGCCATAAAGTTGCACTGAAGTCGGTATATCTTCAACAAAAAAATTTGCTGGTATTAAATTAAATACTTTATACATTAATGAATATAATAAACGCTCAACCGTTTCGTAGATAATTGGCTTGAGCGCCTCGTAAAAGTCACGCCAATTCTCATTGAAGAATTCATTTGTAGTGCGCTCAATTTCTTTGCTATTGCCATTGAAGAGATTGTCAAAGTTAGTGCGTACGCGTGTCATATTCAATTGGACACGCACATCGGTTACATTGTCGAAGGTGAAGTTGCCACGCTCATAGAGGCGCGTCTTAGTGAGCAATAAGATGTCGAGGTTCTCTGTGGAGCATCAGTAATAAAAACAATAGAATAAATAGACAATAAAATAAAATAAGTAATATATACTTTAGAGCAGTGATTCTTAATCTTTTGTTCATCTCAGCATGTTTTTAATAATAAAAAAAATTGCAAAGGAACTAAATGAAGTCCTCAGTAGGCAGTATAAATCAAGGGATCCATGACAATATTCTTGAAAATGAATGACAAATTGTTTCCTTTGGACACTTCTTTTAGTTTTCTTTTAAGGATTTTCTTTTCATTTCTAAAAAGACCTCAAAACTTTCGAAACTTTTCTGTTTAAGACCTTCAATACTATGCTTGGCATTGGTGCCACTCTTCAAGTAACTTGCTGCACACTGAAGAACCGCAGCGGATGGGTAAAGATTCACTGATTTGAATATTTTTTCTTTACATACCAATTTCTATAAACATTTTGCCCCCACCATGTAATGGTATTAAGAGTATACGACCGTGCATTTTGTAATTGGCATCCATGCGAATTTTGGGTAGAAATAGTTTCGTTTGCCAACTAAAATCTTTCTTGCTTACTCTGAAAATGATAATGACAATTCCTTGGGATTATTTAATTCAACAAACAAATCTATTAAATAGAAACCTGCTTTCCTTGATTTTGGTTTTGGAAAACCCAGCTACTTTCAGTTCAGTAAGATTAGCGCGTATTGTTGCTACTTCATTGTTATCCTGTTTGAATATAATATCTCTGACATTCATGGGTTCAAAGGGACCAAAACTCTCTTGTATCTCAGGTATTCCTAAATTGGAAGATAGATAGTCTTAGAGTTGATAGTCATTTATTTATTTACTGACTTACCTTTATTCAATTGATCAATCAATTTTTGTACTGAATTTGTAGAACATTCAGTGAAATTAAGTTTATAGATCTTACATGAAGGTAACCAGATAGCTTTAAATAATATTTACATTTGATTTAATATAAAACAAAGAGAATGAGATTAATTGCAATATAAACCTACGTTTCTCAGTGTAGTAATTAACGCCGTTAACCCCATTAATCCACATGCCAATTAAGCCACAATACATGACAATAACAACAAATATGTAGATTGACATTATTCTAAAAGCTGCGAATTATTAACTTAAATTTAACTAAAACTTAACTTGGTGAAGTGTCGAAGTCTCACACTGAGTGCTCGTGGTCAACTAATGAAACTGAGCGGGTTTGTCGCAAACGTTTTTATGCTCTAAAATTCAATAAAAAGCACAATCTCAAGAGCTTCTAAGTTCACTCATATGATTTAAATAAATATAATAATAATAATAATAAATATGTATTGCTAAATATTAAAAACTAATTGCAAATAAACTGGAAATGAATACCAATTATTTTTAGAATTTTATTATTATTTTTTTTTAAATTATTCTTTTATATATTTTCTGTAATACGAAAAATTACTCATACGCATTGTTTGTTGTCTGACAATGATTTTTGGTTTATAATTAATTATTATTTTTTTAAAATTAGCATAATTGAATATTTCAAATTTATGCTAAAATCTAATCAATTTCAATTAGTCGAGCCACAAACCATAATTATGGAGTAGCTTTTAGATATATTAAACATTTATAGTATAATTTCAGGCGTTGTGAATAAAAGTGGATGCTTTTAATGTTGTTTTCAAATTTTTAGAAAAATGTTGATAAATACTTTGACATAAGTTGACTATTTACTATTCACAAAAGTTGAGGCTATAAAGGCATATTCTTTGTGTTTGTCAAAATAATAGACGGGATTGGACATTTTAGGTTGGCAATGCCGAGAGACATACAAACAAGCTGATGATTTTCTATGGCATTTGAAGTGGCCTCTATTGTCTCAGGTGCAACTTCATTAAGCTGCAGGGAAAATAATGGGACTTTACTGCATGTGGTACCAAAATGGCGAGCACAAATTCTTTTGAATTCTCACTATACTTACACATATGAATGAATTATATATATTTTGCATTAAACAAATAGTTGATAAAATGTATTACATACTTAGTATTAAAATACAATACATTAGTCAGTTTATATTTAGGAATTTAAATTTGGTTTTGATTTGCGTTTCAGCTTTCTATTACATTGGGTTGAGGTCACGAAGATGTAGGCTTCAAAATTTATATGTTAGTTTAGTCTCTCTTTGTGGTACTTAGCTGAATTTTGTATTGAGTCAACAATCGAATTAATTGTAACAACGGCACTTTTTAGAACTTTTGTCTGGAGCCCGAGCCTTTGATTTTGTTGGATATTGTTTAATACTATTTTCTGAGCGCCACATATTTGAGTATTTGCTTGCACAGCAATATACTTGGATAACGATGACCGCTTATCCATAACCGAATACATATTTCTCTATTTGAATTTAATTTCCTCTTCCTTTATCATATCAGCCTTTATTGTACTATATGTGAGGTTGATGTGGAAATACTTCGATTCATTGATATGCCACTTAATTTTCTAGACATATGAACTATGTGAATTCTTTTTTGGATTAAAGTGTTCCTCACTCTTATAATGATTAAAGTTGGTGTTATGATTGATCTATATAAGCCCCACAGTCATATAAAACTCCAATATGCTAATATCCCATAGTAACAAAGTGTTATATACCTGAGAGTTGTTTTAGACCCAAAAACCATTATTAAGGACCATAATATTTGAATAAAGTAAGCTGTTCCATTAACATTTTATATCCCCTTATAAGCAGAAACTCTCCCTTGAATATTGAAAATAAAGATCAGTCTTTCATATTGTTGTTATCTTCTATGTGATCAGAGATAAATTTATTTTTTAATATTTATTTTATTTAATGTATATTTTCAATAAAATAACTTTCATAGAATTCACGCCAATTGGTATTGAATAGTTCATTGGTACTATCTTCGAGATCTTTTTGTCATACCATCGCACAAGATTTAACACAATGTATGGAAATTTGCACCTCTGTCTGAAATTATGTAAAATCAATTTGCTTTTGTTTTTGCATTCAACACCCTAAAAGTATATTCAAAAAAAAAAAAAGGTTAAAAAAAAGATTTAATTAATAACAATGCTTCTAAAAATGTGTATTTTTAGTATTTGTCGCTCTACACACAATTGAATTACACACTCTGTGCTCTCTACCTATTATGGTTCATGAGATAGAGACGAAGTCGAACGGACGGACGGACAGTGTAAGCTTAGTAATAGGGTCTCGTTAGCACCCTATGGCTACGGAACCCTGAAAATGATAGAATATATTATAAAAAAATTATTTAATATAAAAATGTCTTTAAGTGCTAAATCATGCTTACCTGCTAAATCATTGTACCTTGTTTTTTTTTATTTGTTTTATTACCTAAACTTTGACATGAATGAAGACTTTGATGTAATGAATTTTTTTTCGTTTTTGTTTCATAAAAACATCTTGTAATTTGTTGTAAATTAAAATGAAATCAGCTGATTCATTGTTTGTAAATCTTAATAAAGGTAAATATTTCTTGCCTCCTTTTATGTGTTTTTATTTACTTCTTGTTTTTTTTTTAATAAAATTCCACTTCAATTTCTAGACGTATGAACTATGTGAATTCTTTTTTCGATTTAATTGTCCCTCACTGATATTATTATTAAAGTTGGTTTTGATTGACCTATATAAGCCACACAGCCTTATAAAACTACACAAGCATTAACGCTGACATCATTAATAAAGTAAATTATTTTATTTAAATTTTGTTTTCCTTTATAAATACAATGAGTATTGAAAATAAAGATCTGTCTTTGAAACTGTATTCTTCTATGGGGTCAGAGTTTGAGAAAATATTGCTTGAAGTCATTTAAACAAACTACATTTTATGCAAAACAATTTGATTAAAATGATTTTTAGTTTACCATGGCACCATTCTATTTACCACTGACTTACATAGGCAAACCAAATGTTTAAATGGTCGTTAACAGGAAAATCCGCCTCAACTAGAACTTTATTGTTAGATTTAGATATTCTACTTAGTCTTATATCAATGAAATTATTAGCTTTAAGATTTAGTTTTATGTTTTCAATACCTTTCTATGTGGATTTTTGATACATTTTTCACCACAGAAGTCACAATGTTCTGTCGTTGGAGGGTCAAATCTTGCAAGCTGAATGACAATATTTTAGTCTGATCAATGCTCTAGAGTCTAGATTGATGAAGAGAGTGGTGTGTTGATTGGTAACTAATTATTTTTTTTAGTTTTTAGTACATTATCTGCATCATTATTAAGTTTCTTTACAAAAATAAAACCATTTAACTTAAACAAGTTTTTTACTTATTTTTAATTAAAATTATTGTAAAGCCTACGCTTATATTACCCCCTTCTATATAACTAAGTTGTGAAGGAAGCTAAAGCGTAAACTCATTAATTAAATATATCATAAGCATAAACAAAAGTATTATTATCATGCAGTAAATTGAATTGAATTAATTGACCTATGACCTAAAAAGATTTATTGTTTGCCTAAATATTGAGGATTTCAATGAATGTTTTTTCTCTACTGTGTTGCGATTGTTCAAAAAATGTAGATATTTTTCTTGGTGATTGAGGACATTCATTTACTCAGTTCACAGAACAATGTGAGTCACACATTTTCCAGAAGATCCCCTACATGATTTTAGGAAACATTTTGCTTGGCTTTGGCTTTTATTATTTTTTCAGTAGTTTGAAAATCATCCTTAATCATATTATATTATTTTAAAATATTCTATAATAAGAATCTGAGACAAAATAAAAGACAATAAAATACTCTAAATTTATTTTTTAATATTTATTTTATTTAATGTATATTTTCAACAAAATAACTTGCAGGCACATAAGCAAATGTCTTCTTCAGACGATCCATAAGAACAGATTCAATAATTTGTTCTGTAGCAGGTTTAAGAACATCATAGAATTCACGCCAATTGGTATTGAATAGTTCATTGGTACTATCTTCGAGATCTTTTTGTCCATTAAAGAGATTATTCAATTGTATATGGAAGCCCTTAATGTCAGTTATAGAAACCTTTAGGTTATCGACATCGGTAAAAGTTTGACCTTGTTCAGAACGTGGTTTCATATTAATTTGTACAGCCAGTAATAGTTTATCTAAGCAAATTCAAGAAAGGATTATCATTTTTATAAAAGATCAATTAATCTATTAATCAATGATAAAAAGGACTTACCTGTGTCAAAATGGCCATCGCCTTGACCATTCAAATTTATAGCCAAAACGCGTCCTTTAAGTTTATAATCGAATTCAAAACGTAATTTAGGCAAAAGTAATTGAAATTTAGCAACATAATGTGAAGGATCAAATCTTCAAAAAAAAAAAAAAAAAATATAAAAATAAATAAATAAATTACAATAATAATTAATATCCTTAAACCTTTAACCCTTTAACTTTGTTTAAAACCACTTACGATGCTTGCACAATTTGTGCTGATTTAGCTCCTTTTACATAGACATTCTTCAAATCAGCATTTATGGCTAATGCTTGACTTGCTTCATGAGCAATTTTAACACGTTTCACATGTAGAGGATCAATTGGACCAACTGATTTTAAGCCAGGCACACCGTCACCCCACTCACGGAAAAGTACTTGAAAATTGGCAGCAAAACATTTTTCAAAATTGGGATTATCCACTGGACAAGGTGTCAAAAAGTTTGCTATATTAAATGTTGATTGCTGATTATAATTTTGAATTAAATTTGAATAATTTTGTAATAAAAATACTCACGTTTATCAGACAAAAAATTTGCAGCTTCACTGGCTACGACAATTGTTAATACTAAGAAAACAATAGCGCAATTTCTTGATTTCAATTGCATTTTTTTTTTTATTTTGATTTATTTAATTAAATTTCTTTTTGTTTCACAATTTTGTATTTTGTATTTTGTATCAAGGATATTTTAAGAGTTCCGGAGATTTTTTCATGTGATGTGATCCCACTTCTGTTGACGGCTGAACACTTTCTGTCTAAAAACATTTTGTTCTCGTCTGTTTTATTGAATTTTATTTAAAAATTCACAAAGAATCTTTAAATTACTTATAACTGTTTTTGTTATGGGTTTTTTCTTGTTGTTATTGTCTGCTTTGTTTTATACTAGTATAAAAAATTATAAATATAAATATAATTTTAATTAAATTTTATGAACAAGTTTGTTTTTTTTTTCGGTTCAAGTCTTGCTCGCAGGCATATCAAAATACTAAATAAAAATACAGGGTTCTTTGTTTGATTTGTTCTTCTTCCAACCAAAAAGACTAAAGCAAAATATGCAAATAACTTGCATTGGAATTAATTAGAAAAGAGAAATAAATAATAAGTAAATAAAAATGATAGAAAATATTGTAAAAAAATATTTAATATAAGATTTCTTAAAGTGCTAAATCATGCTTACTGGGCAAGTACGCTGTTCTTTTTATTTGTTTTATTATCTAAATTTTGACATGATTTAAGACTTTGATGTAATGATTTTTTTTTTGTTTTTGTTTTTGTTTCATAAAAACAACTTGTAATTTGTTGTAAATAAAAATAAAATCAGCTGATTCATTGTTTGTAAATTTTATTAAAGTTAAATATTTCTTGCATCCTTTTATGTGTTTTTATTTACTTCTTCATTTTTTTGTTTTTAATAAAATGCCATAATAAATTAGTCGGTAAATAGATATAAACATCATCTATCGAACTGGTTTCACTGGCTGCTTAATTAACACAAATTTAAGAGATGCTTTTTTTTTTGTTTGTTTTTTTTTTTGTTTATTTATTTTATTTCGTATCAATTTTGTAATGCCAAAGTAGATTTGCTTTGCCATACGAAAACAAATTTGTATTTTTATCTTTTTTGTTTGTCTTGAAATTTATACTTATTGAAAGTTATGAAAAAGAGTGAAAAGGGTGCATAAGATAAGCAAGTAAACAAGTTAAGTAATAATTGGACTGTGTTCATACGATTTTTCATTATTAATTTAATTCATATCGATTGATCTGTAAATTTATTATTATTATAAATCTTTAAAAAATACAAAAGATTTTCAATAAGAAAACTGAGAATTAAATATAGTATAACATGATCGACGGTTTCTTTAAAAACAAAAGCGGGTTGATCTATAAATACATATTCATTGTTCAAGATAGATGGGGTTGTCAAGACTGGATTAGGATAATCAGAATTGCCTTGACCCCATTTTGCTGTAACAGTTATGGCACATTGTCAATATACGATAAAATATACAAAGCGTGTGATGGCCGCATAATTTCAAATTTATTATCGACATGTGTACAAATAAAATCATGAAACAAAAAATAACTATGGAAAGTAAAATGGACATTAACATTTTCAATTCTCCTGACAGTCTTTCGCAACAAAAATTGTACACATTTCCTTCGAATTTGTGTGTGATTCTCTAAGGAAATGTTTTCCTGTGAGACCAATTTTAGCTCGCACTCTCGAATTGATCGAAATAGTTTTCGTTTTTTCAATATTCACAGAATAATCAATTTATCAGACCTCTCAACGATGCCACTCCAAATCCAAAGGCTCAAAAGGATACATTTTTGCTTTTGGAGCAGATAGCGTAATAGACGCACCAGGTGGCTGCCTGAGCCCTTGATTCACCAAGTTGACACTTTTATCCTTTATTGAATAATGTTGTTTACGATCTTACTGTACAAAACCTGGTGATATTTTTACGGAGAAGCAAAGCGAGCATTGATTGGCACTTAATAGATAAATATTAGAAAATATTTACAGAGATACAATTCGACAAGGATTTGAGTCTGCGGAAAACTTTGTTATTAGAATCTTCTTATCAATACTTTCAGAGAGTTCAGAATTGACAAAACCTTCACAGTTACCGGTGATGAAATGTAGTGCTTTCAACACGATTCACAAACTAAGCACCAAAACGTGGGTAGAAGTCATTTTGAAGGGAATTCAAAAGGCTGCGACATCTGCCTTGAAGGCTATTCTACAAAACTATTTGAATTACTGTTGAATTGATGTAAAAAATTTATTGAAACGAGTGGAGATTATTTTGTATCACACATTTAAAAATATTCCACATATTTCGTTTTAATCACGTTTTTCTAGACGAGTCCGGATTTAATTGATTTAATTATCACGCCTTGTTCAATTTACCTATAATAGTTTTATAATAAATAGTTGGGTAAGTTCCATAGTTTTTGAATGAAACTTCCATTTAAAAAGAATAACATTTTAATGTTGAAAAGTATATTTGGGAAAAACGAAATTTATTATCAGTTAGGATAAGAAAGTAGTAACTTAATAAATCAAAACATTTGCAGGAGAATAAAAATTGTAGAAATGTATCAACTTAAAAGAAGTTAAATTTAACCATGGATTTTCATATGTTTGTATATCATAATACAACAGTATTTGACTGGTTTTAATAAATACTACGATGAGGTTTGGAACGTTATTTTTTTGTTGGTTTTTTTTTTTTACTAAGTTCAATAAATGACACTTTTTTGAAAGATCAGAATTTTTAGGAATATAAAAATATTTGTTTTATTAATAAGAATATTTGAATACAATTTTTATTGCATTCTATTTGAGTGGCCCTAAAAATACATAAGTTCTAAGTTTGTCAGGTTCGGAATAAATGTTAAAAAAATATATCAAAAAATAAAAAAAAATGTTTACGCACTTAGTATGTTTGCTTTTACGTGTTTAGTCTAAAGTCACTTTACTTGAAATTGACTTGTCTGGATGTTCTTTTTAGAAAATAACTACTACTAGATAATAATATTGTACTTATTATAAAACATTGACACTTTCGGCTTATAATATTTAAATTTATTGCAATTTTGCGTAATCTACAATTGAACTCAAAGTTTACAAAATTTGTTTGTTTTTTCATTTTGGAAAAGTTTTTTTTTTTTTTAATTTAAAATATTCTTGGATTGATTTTAAATCAGTTTACAAAAAAGATGGTTTAATTTTACAAATTATGTGTTAATTAATCATATGGTTGCAGCTCTTTAAAGCGTTTTTGAATCACAATACTAGTTAGTGATTCTGCGAGCTGATTTAGCTGTCATTGTAACAGTTGCTGTGAAAATTATTTTCTGGAGAACTGTAGGGATGCAGAGATCGTTATAGAGTGTTGGGTTCCTGACGAACAAATGGGCATTGTAGACTTTCCTGAGGGCCTTATTTTGAAGGACTTGAGTGTTGTTGCGATTTGATGGTCGTGATTTACCCTATAGCTGGATACCATATTCCCAAGAAGGAGCAACAATTCGTTTGTATAAGCATCTTTTTCAAGCTAAATAAGCTCAATTTTTTGAGAAGCCATTTCATCCTTTACATTTTATGGGAACAGTATCAAACAATGGTTGTGTTATAATTTTTCCATGTTAAGAATTTCTCAAGGAGAAAGCCTAAGTATTCCACAACTGTGGACTGTGGTATCACTAGATTTAACCGGATGTACATATATCACTCTTCATGAGGATGAAGGAACACAGTTATGATTTCAAGTTTAATTATATAGAAGTCTTATGGTTACTAATATTTTATAAAATTTATTCATATTTATCTTATAATGGCTTAGATTACTAAATATGTAAATCCGCACCTGTTAATGGGTTTTGTTTTTTTTAAATTTATATTAAAACAAATTTAAGTTTATTTAGTGACTTTATTCAAACTTTTTTTTATATGCAAACATAATTTTTGCAACAAATTAAAAAAAAAAAAAGAAAAAAGAAAGATGCGCAGTTTTGTTTTAATATAAGTAAAGTTAGTCGACTATTGTTATACACTAAAGCAAGAAATTTAGATTTCATTTTCTTTATATCAATTAATACAAAACTTTAATAAAAATCTATTCGATTTTATATATAATAAGTAGAATTACCTATTTTAGTTGACCTAGAAAATCTAAAAAAAAAAATAACTTGTGCTCTCATTTTTATTATACTTATTTTAAGTCTTCAAGATCGAATGTACTATATAAATATTTCACAATTTCAGTTGATTTAAATATCGAATAGCATTACAGATACACTAATATTATGCTCTCTTCATGTCACTTCTCTCTTAATGGATTTTACTCTTTTCATTTACAATATTTTGGATGGCTTAACGACGGTGAAGTTGAAGTGAAGTTGTTCTTAAAATTGTATCTTTATATTTTTCATTACATGTTTAACTGAGTATAAAACGAAATCAAGACTTGGCACACAATTGAAAATTACTTACTCGACAGATTGAGAAAGAAACTTTCTTTTCTTTTCACTTTCATGCAATCAGTTGTTGGTTGTTATTGTTATTTGTGAATCAAACCGAAATCAAGTTGAAGTTTTATTGATTTCGAACTTTACTTTACTCTTCTGATGACAAACGTTTCATACAATAACATGTAGCCTATATAAAAACTATAAATATAGTGTGCTTGACTGCCTTTATAAGCAACTTGCATACATATTCGAGTATTATATTTTGTTGTTAACTTTTGAAGACTCAAAATGAATGTTAAACAAAAAATAGTAACAAAAAAGAAAAATAAAATGAAAAAACCCTCATCATTTAGTGTAGTTTTAACTTGTCTCAGTCGATTCGGAACAAGCAAACGCTGCAGTTATGCTGAAACATTCGGGGCTATTGAGTATTTTGGCGTTTACCGCTTTTGGTTTAACAAGTTGCAACAATGAAAATATCACGACACAGTATCTAAAGGAGAGACGTAAGTTAATTAATTAAGATACATTTGTATCTATCTAGGAGGTGAATTAGTAATTTCATTAAATATTGATATTTGTAATTTGTATTTACAATCTCTCGGGTAGCATCATTTCTAAAGCCCTGTAAATTACATGCCGGGAATAATGGTGTTTGTTTAGCAAGCAGCGTTGAAAGTATATTCACTCAATGGAAAGATGGTAAAATTATTAAAATTTAATTGAAGTAAATTAAATATACAACTACAATACATCAAATAGGCATACCCGGTTTGACAAGATTCGGTACATTGGAGCCATTCAAAGTGAAACGTGTACGGATTGCACACAACATGGACAACGTTAATTTGCAGTTGGAGCTGCGCAATATGCGCACTTTTGGTCTCAGTCAATCAAAAATCGTAAACAGCACGTAAGTTAAAACATTACTAGTATAATAATAATAATAATAATAATAACAATACCCTACACATGAGTGATTTTATACAATAACTTTTTGTTTTTTATTGCAGCATCGATGATAAAAACTATAGATTTGGATTTAATGTGGTGCTTCCAAAAGTTAAAATCGAAAGTGGTTACAAATTACGTGGACAAGTTTTGGTTTTAAATATTAATGGTCAAGGCAATCTTACTGCACAAATGAGTAAGTACAAAGTACGATGCGAGGGTGGTCTGATGAGTACTTAAACTGAGAATACATTAATTTTGTCACATTTCATTATGTGACACATGTCACAGTTTGAGGTTAATTTATTACTATACGTTTTACCAAATTTTTTAATGAGATTAAACACATGCAAATGAAATGGATAAATCATACAGAGATCAAAGAGCAGTTAATGACAAATTTGCATCATCATTTCTCAGTAATTGCTTTAAAAGTGTTCGGATTTATCACGTACAATACGTTCAGAAGATGCTTTTTCTAATAAAGAAATGCACAGGAGGTATAAGGGGCAGATGTATAGCGGTTCACCCCGGACCTTTGGTCTAAGTGCCGCTTAAATCATTATAATTTGATCTCAAACAAGGTCAAATTATGTTGAAATGTCCAGGGGTTTTCAATTCCCTCAACAGAACGTGTGAGATGAAAAATTGGACATGAAGAAGGCATTCGAAAGAAAGAGTTGCTCACATTAGACCAATGCAGAAATGTATGAATGTGTCTCAGCGGGGTCTTGAGGAATTTATCAACCGATTCATAACTCTTCGTGGGAAATGCATATACAATTATATAACTGAAAGAAGGGAAAATCAGCTGAAATGTTCCAAATAAGGTAAAACTGATTCCATCAGTCAGAAAGATACAAAAAAGGAACAATCCTTATCGCCTAACGAAGAAATGGTTCAGTGCTAAGATATTTTCTATAGATGAGGAAGTTGAATAGAAATCTGAGACCTAATTTGAACATTTTGAATATAATTATTTTTGGGAAGGCATCAACAATTAGAGCAAAATTGCAATAAGTTCATCAATCTTAAACAGTGGTGTCCAAATTTTTGTTACTATGGGCTGCATTGGAAGAAGACGTGGTGATTCTGCCTTCCGATAATGTGGGGAAAAAAAATCTTCCATATATGGTGGCGAACAACAAAGTCTTCCGTGCAAGGTGTCAAGCAAATAACGAATCAGATTTCAGTTCTCTTTTCTTCTTTGTGATTGTAACTTAGGTCACATTCATACTTGACTTAGGCCTTGGGTTGGACAGAACTGAACTAATATGAGACTACATCTAATTTTTATGTTAATGCTAAAAATGTGTTTTTGTATTTGGAAGTGTGAAAACTATTAGACTCCCTTCGTACCATTTACATATATTTATATATTTCAAAAATATTTTTACAAACATTTTCTTATTTTTTTTTAAAGGTGATTTGCAGTATGCGATTGTCATGAATACAAATCTTAAGGAAATTGATAATGAGATGTTTTTCGATTTAAAATCGGTACGCACGCAGGTATTACGAGTTGGTGCCTTTCATATTGACATGACAAATCTATTTGGTGGCAATCGAGAACTTGAGGAAAGTGCCCTGGAACTATTTAATGCCAGTTGGCGTGATCTGTTCGAAGTATTGCGTCCAGTGCTATCAGAAACTTATGATACTGTTTTACAATCACGTTTCCGAAAAATATTTGAACATATACCGGCACGTTTTATTTTTGATGATTTGCCTTGATTCAATTGTAAATTTAAATTTGTTAACTTAGAATATACAATTATAAGTAAAATACAAAATATTTGTTGTCAAAGTGAAGTTATTCATTAAAAAAAAAAAGAGGAGGAACGCATAAAATTCATTCTAAGAAAACAGTTCCCCGAAGGCAAAAAGTTTGGGAGAATATTTGTATAACTTCTGAGATGTTTACACCGAGTTTAGAAGTTTGGATGCTAGTTAAAAGAATAATGTCAGGGAACTAGAGAACTTCATTCGATTTAAGTTTAAAATGACCACAATCCATTTGGTGTTTGGAAATATCTTTAAATTGAGAAAAAAAATACGCTGCCTTTTTTTAGTAAAAACTCAGATAATTTTATTATTTTATTTATACATACATAATAAAATCGTTGGCTAAAAGTGTATGTGCGCGCATCTCGAAAAAATCAATGATTGAATTCAAAATCGAATAACTGAAAAATAACATGCTTTATTGTGAGTAACATGAAGCGTTTATTTTATCAAAATCAACCAACAGAATCAGTCGAAATTGGTTGAACAAAATTTGCGTATGAAGTTAAGAGATATATTTTTAAATCAATCAAGTGGTCTTTCTCAAACATCTATTTGTGAAATGTGAGTGACAGCAAAATAAACTAAATACCATGATTACCAAGCAAAGCTGATTTTGATAAAATTTTGATCGACCACCTTCAGCCATAAATTGGCTAACACTATTATTCCATCAGTGTAGAGTTTCTGAGGTTTTTCATCACAAAATTGTGACAAGTGATTTTCAGAAGTCTCTTTGTAAGCCAAAATAGTGTTAAACATTGAAACTTTCTAATCAAGATCTTTTAATTTTTACCGAGTCGTCAAAGACGTGTGTGGTCATGATGAAACTCGACACTTTTTCTGTTGATGAATTGTGAGGTCTTTTTTGTTAATTGCTTGCTTCAACCACATTCGAGTTTGGCCACACGTTAGTATTTCATGATGGATGATACCTTTTCAATCTCACCAAATACAAAGCATTACATTCTTTGCCGTCAATCCTGTCTTTTGTGGAGCTTCATCTCGCTTCAACCAAGACCGCTTCCCCACAACAATCTTGTACGTGATGATCTTTTACAAATTGCTTCAAAAATGGTTCCATTTCGTTCCGTTGTCGTTGTCGATATCAAGTTCCTTATCAATATAATGACTGCTTATATGACCATTTTAAGTTATGATACTTCAAAGTGAAGTGAACAGAAAAAGAACTTGTATTTTTTCCTCGACCCATATTAAACTTAAGTCAATTGTTAAATTCATAAGCCTGGAGTTGTTAAATATATAATATTCAACTCTTGCACATAGAATAGGACAGAATGGAGAGGCCGCTCGCCAAAGTGCGAGTTCATCCAGAAGCCTCACGGCTGCTCATTGTGATGCTTGGTTAAAACTGCTCTTAGCTTCAGTGTTTGTCTTCGAAACTTAGCAACATGGGGAATCTTACCGGTAGGATAAGCTAACATCGGCATCCTTCTTAGGGTTGTTAAACCAACTGAGCCATGTCATGATGTGTTGTCAATTCAGCAAGAGGAAACTCATGTACATAAATAAAATATTTTAAGTTTTTAATCAGTTTAATATAGTACTAACCTTTTGAAAATTGTAGAAATGAAATTAATGACTAGGACTCAATGTATTCAAATTATAAAATAGGCTTCAGCAAATATGTGAACTTTATCGGTATGTAATTTTCATATTATTATTATTGTATTATTAAAGAAGTAGTTTAACAAAGATAAATTCTTAAATTACTTAAAAATAAGAGCACTAGCTGTCATGGCTTTTAGCTCTAAGGTTGATAAAAACGTAAATTAATTAAAATTTAAAATATATAATTGAATTATTGCTATTTAAATAAGATTTTCTAAATAAGTGGATTGTAGATCAGGTTTATGTTTTTAAGAAAGATATATAAAAATAAAAAGTATTACGTTATTTGCAAAAGAAATAAAATTCTTAAATTATTACTCACTTAGGACGCTGAACCACATTAACACCAAGCACCTGTTCTAAATTTGTATTGTTAATGATAAACGAATAAAAAGGCAAATAAAAACTTGTTTAGTTAAACGCATACCACATACAACTATTTTTATAATTATTTCAAATATTTACTACAATTAAAAGCATAAAACTGAAATGACATTATTACTATGATCTGAACATATAGTATATAGTAGATGTAAGTATATAATACTTAGGTTATTGCTACTCGAAGTAAGATAGAAACAAATATATGAGTACGTAGATATATCTATGTACAATACATAATTCATCACTTCCGTGCACGTCAGTATTGAGTGAGATTGAAGTCTCTGACGGTGGTTGAATGTGGAATGAGTTCTATATGCGCATTTTATGAATTGAACGCCCATACATAAATTGAAAGTAAAATGTATGGCTGCCATCATATCTATTGGATACACTACAATATCTTTAAAATTTGTTTATGAAAAATCTATTCCAAAATCCACAATATCTGATTTAGTTAATATGACAATGGGCGCGCATTAAGCTAACATGGGGTCACAAGTGGCGGTCGTCTAACAGACATTTACTAAGTAAGCTACAAATGATTATTAATATATGTCGAGTTATACGTGTACACTTTATTCTTTTAAAATCCTTTGACTTGGAGAATTTTGGTTGCCCATTTAATTAGTTTTCCAAATCTTAAGGCAGTGATAAATATCTTTCCCTGTCAAAGTAATGCCACAAATGGAATTCCCGTCTAGTCCATATGAAGCTAGTATAGTTAGTGGATAGGTTGCAGTAATAGAGCGGTGAGTAAGCTTAACTAGCCGGAAATCCTTACTTTATCGGGGTAGATAAAGAATCGGCAAATGCAATACCTAGCTTGTCTTCAATCTATCTTATGTGGCAAATCAATCATTTTATATATTTCGAAATAAATAAACTAAATTTAAAAATATATAATCAATCATTTAGAATCATGCATCGAAACGATTGTAGTTTGGAACCTACACCTAGAAGAAATAGAATTGAGTTTTTAGAGTGAAAAGTCTCCACAAGATCAGATTTTCAAATGATTCGTCATCCCCATTATTCTTATTTTTTTTCCTGTGTACTTTATTGACATAATGTTTTATATGTTTTCTAAGTAGCCAATTCTGAGTGTTCTGAATCTATTTTCAGCTCTAGATAAAGAGTGTATATACCCATGGATATAATTATTGGTATTGGTATGGTATAAACGTGGGCTGACCAATAAGTCTTTAGAAAAAGATAGAAAACATTTTTTTTCCAATATTTTCTTTATATTTTTCAATAAAATCTCCTTCTAACTCTTTCCACTTTTCCAATCTTTTTTTTAAATTTTTAAAACTGTACAAAAAGTAGGATTTCGAAAGTTCCTCGAAATAGGCGTTTTTATCATTGATAATAATCACACGTAGTATTGGAGTTCGGTAAATAAGACGCAATTTAGAGACAAGTTTATGTTCTTCCTGGAAAATCAATCTCTTCTATCCTTATTGAGAATCAGATAAAATGTTAATAAATCTATATGTATAAAATTGGATCTATATATTGTATGTATGTCTGTTCCCTATGGACTCCGTTACCGTTGATTCGATTTTGTTGCAATTTTTGGGGAAACTCTAGCATAATTTGGGGAGTGTTTCTGTAAAGTTTGGTGCAGATCGAATCAGAAATTGGTGGATCAAACAATTAAGTAGTCTTTGTCAAACATTTCGTTTTAAATTGTGAAGCACAAACAAAATGAAATAATTATCTCTCTTTCTTTGATTCCCATGCAAATCGCTAGTTTAGTATAATGGCGAACAATATATCAGAATAAATATGCCCTTTGATCAAATTATTTTATTGTAAATGAGACAATTTAACTTACAAAATTGCTCTCTGATAGTAGTTTCAGGACAGCAGTTAAGCTCACTAACTGACTGACAGATAGACAGACTAATCTTTTATTTTCTATATATGTAATCAAGTAATATTATATAGTAAGTTGTTTATTCTGCATACCATAAAAAACATGTTCAGAGCACAAGAGTACAGAACAACAACATGGGTACGTTGGAGTCCAGATTGGCTTTTGGCGAATTATGCAGACTGAGACTACATTGAGACTACTGAGACACTAAGACTTTAAGTTGGTTGCTTGATATTAGAGTCGATTTCGCAGCTGATCGTGCATAAGACTCTTGAGTGTCTGTCTGTTACTGTTGTTTTTATACGAGTATATTGTGGCCAAGTCCAAACAACGTTCAGGTGTAATTGTTGTTGGCGTTTTATTGTTGATGTTGTTGTTGTTGTTTATACTACTGAATTTAGTTACATTATAGGTTTATGTTTTTATATTATATATTTTTTTCGATTTTTTTCTTTAACTTCCAAGCTTTACGAAATGTTGCTTGCGGTATAAAAGCGTTGCACGCCCTGATTTTCTTTTGAGTTTGTTGTTTCGCAGAGTCTTGAGTGCAAGTGCAAGTAAAGTTCGCTTTCAAAAAATTGACAATAAAAAAAAAAAAAGAATAATACACAAAAACTTATTCGATCGTGATCTGGTTTAGAAAACCAATGAACTGAATTTTTCTAAATTTATTATCATCAAAATAGTATTTGCAGTGCACCTTTTATTACATAATAAAAATATATAATTGATTAAAAGCAAAAACTGAAATTGGAATAAAATTAAGAAATTGAGAAAAATATTAAAAGTGAAAGAAAGATTGGTGGCAACAACAATCAGAAAGATAATTACGCAATCGAAATAAAATAATCTTATTAATTTTTTATAAAAAAATAAAGAAACAAATAAAGGATAAGAAGAGAATCTTCATTTTAAAATGCAACAAATGGTAAGTTGTAATTCTTATAATGGAGAATTTTACTATTTTACTTGAAAAACTTGTGTGCGCCAAGTCACACATTCATTTCATTTTCACTCTAATTCATGACTGGAATATTGTATTGTATTTTAATAATATTAAAAAATAATGTAATGGAAGAACTAATACAAACACAAGAATAACAATAATCACAATGAAATCTACCATAAGGTCAAGGAAGTGAGTACTATTTCATAGTAGTGATTGTGTTTCCTTTTGTCATTGCATCCTTTGTTGAATGTTAAACATTCTTCTGTCACTGACAGAGTATTTTTCAAAAAGTTTTGATTTGCTTTTCTTTTTGTTCTATTAAAGTTTTCCTTTTGCTTTTATGCATAGTTGAGTGAGTGCAAAACAATTGAGTTTAAAAAGATTTTGTCTAACTTTAGTTTCCTGTTTATTAAATTAAGCAGTTTTATAGCAATGAATTATGAAATCTTAAACAAATAAATAAATATTGAATTTAAATAGAGAAAATAAAAGATTTCCCTTGGTGCTTTATTTAATGTTCAAAAAATTGATTTAATGAATTATAAGCCACTGTTTTTTATAATCTTGTCTTTGGGTTTCTGATTAAATTTTCAAAATCTATTCATCTAATAACAATTTGTAGTAATGTCTCCCATTTATCATGGAAAAATTCTATAAGATTTTAGTTTCGAGATCAATTTCTAACTAGATAAGTAAAATTTTGACTGATGAGAGTGCGCAGGGGATATAGAAGACTCCATTATATGTATTAATCACTGATAAGTGTGGCTTTTGCATTGGATGCTATCGATTCTCCACACTTTCACAGTACAAACATTTACATCGGCAAACGAGAGGCGTTTAGTTTTGGTTTCCGAAATTGGTGAAAATTAATATGATTGATATATTCTTTCAATCAATCGGTCTTTTTCATCTTCTTCTTCAGTTATTTATTAGGAATACATCCTGATTATTTAACAACGTTATGGGGCACTCAAAGGGGTCAGTCAACATGTCGCAACTGTGGTATTACTGCTATACCCTCTACGTGGGGCAGCTAGAAACAAGCCTTCAGAAAACCCATGAAGTCTTTGAAGTTGCTGGCTTATTGTAATCGGGAGGAGAGAATAAACTCTGTTAAATATAATTTTGGGGAAGTGAGGCCTGGATCGCCCTTATTTTTAAACATAAGTTTGCAAGCAGGCCAGTCACTGTCTGCTCCGACTATTTAATTGATGTCAAATTTCATTATTATAAACAACTTTCGAAAGATACACGTATTAAGAGATTCCAAACTAATCGTTTTAAGCTAATTTTTTGTAATTATCAAACTCTATAAAAATGTTGTCTTACTGATTAAAACGAATTATGTTTATATTTTATAAGATTGTTTCATCATAACTGTAACTGAACTTTAAAATTTCTAACATTTAAACTAAAAAAAATTGGTCTAAAAATTGCGTACTGTGTTGCATTTTATTTATATACAATTTCACCAAAAAATCATAAATTAAAGGCAATGATTAAAATTGGAACTTTGAAAGTTTGTTTTCATAATATTGTATAATATATATTTTTTTTTTTTCAAATCAAATCATTTTATGTATTCACACCTTTTTTTTTTTAAATAGTACAATATACAAATACAAGTTTGTGAGTCTAAAATTTCTTAATTAAGAGTTCAGGATCCCTGCCTTTTTCTATTATACTTAGGTGCATTGAATATAGAACAGTAGACAGTTTGTTACTAGCAATCTGTCAGTCAGAGACAACTGCAGGCGAATCTAAACGAAATAAAAATCATCTGTTATTCATTTAATTTCCAGAGGATGTTGCCTTTTCAGGCGATGTGGTATGATAAATTTGATTTTAGAATATTTTTTCTTAAAAATCTATAACTAATCTCTATGAATCATACAATAATAGTTAAATCATTCTTATAGTAATTGTTATTTAAACTTTAATATCTTTAGAATTCAATCAACAAAGCAAGCAACACACCCAATTACATGAGTAGGTTTGGAAATATTGAGACAATAAAACCAGTTTCATTTACCACTTAGAAACTTATGAGGCATTATAAAAGTATGCACATATAAAATTAGCAATTAAAAATCATGTCAGAAAGATATAAATGTATCTAAATATAAAATTTATAAGATCACTTACCTATAGCAAAAATTTGCAATATTTTTATAAATTTTATAAAATAAGATTCAATATTTTATTAATTGATTGAATATGTATTTCTATTTTATATTAAATGGAATGTAGTTCTTTCTTATCAATTGAGAAATAAATTGAAATATCATAGAAATGTTGTTAGAGGTAAAAACCAACTTAAACTTATGAATGACTGGACAAGGTCAACCAGAGCTTAAGTGTTTTGTTAAAATGAGATTTAAAATACTTTTTTGATATGAAATCCATTGGAGTAGAAAGAAAGGAAGGGAAATAAACTAAAAAAAAAAAAAAATAATAATAAAACATAATTAGTCAGTTTGATTTCATTATATTTTGTTTTACAGTGTACAGTCATTTGCCTCTTTTGGCTTAGCTTACTTGGTGTAACCTACGCACAACTCCATCAAGATTATACGACACCAGTGCCTATACTGAAACAAATCGATAAACATAATGATGATGGATCATATACATATGGTTATGAGGCTGCCGATAAAAGCTTTAAAATCGAAACTAAATATGCAAATGGTGAGGTTTATGGTAAATATGGTTATATAGATGATCAAGGCAAAGTTCGGGAAATTGAATATGGGGCAAGTAAACGAGGTTTTGAACCAGCAGGTGAGAATTTTAATATTTTATACATAAATTACATATACAACATATCTAATTCGATTCAAATTTTAGGAAGCGATATAAATGTACCTCCTCCAACATTAAACAACAATAATAATCCTTATCCTTTGGGACCAAATGAAATCGATGATGGTCAATATCGTGAGGATCCTGCAGTGTATTTTAAAGATCAGAAATATAATAGACCCATTACAGCAAGCAAATTCAGTTTGAGTGATTTTGGACGTCAACAACAGCATTATGCACCACCACCACAGGCACCACCTGCACAACCCTATTATAACCCACAGCCACGGTACTATCAGCCTCCAGCACCAGCACCAACACCACAACCACGTTATTATCAGCCTCCAGCACCAGCACCACAACCACGTTATTACCAGCCACCGGCACCAGCTCCAACACCTCAGTCTTACTATGCACCACAACCACAACCTAATTATGGTGGTGGCTATAACAACTACAATCCCAATCAACATCATCATCCAGCCATTAAGAACTTAGACATCTACAGTGGCTCTTATAGTATTGATTACACAGGTCGGAAGTAACCATAAGTAAAATTGTATATGAATTTTGTATTTTGGATTAGTCGATAAAGATGGTGCAAAAACTATCTTTCTTTTACTTACTCTAATATTTAGTTAAGATTGTAATCCTTAAGTTGTGTTGCCGCCATTTTGATTTATATCTTTCGCAAGATTTTGACTGATGTTGCCTAAACTTAAAAAAAAAAAAAAACCATTTTTCTATAATTGCCAAATATTGTAATTCAGTCACATATAAAAGAAAGTACAATTTGCGAAATGAATTGTATGCTAGAATATAAATGTAATCCTATATTCTGTACATACTAAACAAAGTATCTTATATCTACAATAATAAAAATTGTACTAAAATTGAGAAAAACAATGTCGAAATAAATGTTGTATTTATCAAAATTTTTGTGTCAAACAATTGTTCCTTTTTTATAGACAACAACATAACATATTACCGAAAGTCCTTAAAACAAGTTTGACATTAAGTTCTACCTTGCATCGGACCATGAGAGTGAAAAGGATACTTGAGCAAATTAACTGTAGCAGACTGCTGCAAAACCCCAACCCCTAGCAAGGTCCCATATTCAAAGCAAAACTCCGCGATGGAGTTTGTAAATATCTTAGATATCACTTTCTTTTAAGCACACGTGACTATTCTTAAAATAGATGATACAAATTTCGGTCGCATCATGATTTGAAGAATTGAATTCAAGGAAAATTGATTTCTTAAATAGAATTGAACCCAAATGTCTTGGGATTGTTAAGTCAGAATGACATAGAAGCCATGAGGTCCAAATAATTGTTATAAAAGGGGGCTGCAGAATAGAAGAAAAAAGAAGAAATTACTGCTACAGAATAAAGTTTGAATAGGAAATCTAATAATAATAAAAGATATGCGAGATCTCAAATGAGAGAAATGACATTAAATTTCATTCAATCCTCCTTGTCATCCCATAAAAATTTTCTTAACAGAGTCATGGCGCTTTGTTACTGCAAGCAATATAAAAAACTAGTATAATTAATATTCACTATAAATTTAAGTTCTTTATGAAACCACTTGCAATCAGTTCCCCGTTATATCTGATACTATCACTTTACATATTATAAAACAAAGTACTACCGCCGCATCTATCTGTCTGTTTGTACGCGTTAAACTCAAAAACTTCCGATCAGATTTTCATACGGTTTTCACCGATAGAAGGAGTGTCTCATGAGAAAGGTTTAAAATTAAAAAAAAAAAAACTGATAGAAAAATCACAAAGAAACAACCGAAAAATTCATTTAAAAAAAAAAATTGAAGAAGTGAGAATTGCAAGTGAGATGCATAGAAAGCTTAGAGACAAACTATATTTTCAAATCAATTAAAATCATCTTTGAAAAACATCTCCACTATTGTTTTGGTAAGGAGAAGCTGGACAACTTCTACCCGGGTATCTAGTGTGATATAAAATCAAGGGTCAACTGAGAGTAGTAGATGTTTGTTGTTTAAGAAATTTAATGAAAATTTTATATATAAAAGGAGGTAATCAAAAGTTAAGATTAAAATCATCCATCAGGGTCTTGGCCCTTTACTTATTACTATTCAAGTAATAAATGAGTTTAAGTTTTGTAGGTGAACTTAGTTAGAGAAATGAAAATGCTCTTCCAGTAAGTGATAGCTTAGATGTGTGCTTTCTTTTTCTAAAAACATTATGCAATTCAATTCTTAATTAGATGATCTTATGAATATATATTGTACTTCCTGCAATCTTTTTCCCTATAATTTCTAAATATTATTGTATACAAAGATTTTTAATTCAGTTGACCTGACTGAAAATTATTAACCTTTCTTGATTAAGCAATAAATCGAAAGTTTTCAGATTGAAGAAAGTTAAAATGATGATCAATGATCAGTTTTTTAATGTACCAACCAATAAACAGACCTTGACAGAATCACATCAATTTTCTTGTTACAATTTCTGGTTTTTCATTTTCAATATGATTCAAATATAATTAGTATACAATAATGATCTCAATCTCATCATCAACCTCATCATTATTATTATCATTAATGGGAGTGAAGTAAAGTTGTGTTACGCTTCAATAAAATGCTGAAGTAATCATTTTCAATCAAATTACTGTGCATCGAAACATTTCAAAGTCTTTAAAAAGCCGAAAAAGCTAAGTAAAGAATTGAAAAAATAATTTATTTAAGATACTTTAAAGTGGATTTAAAACACGAAATAGTTTTATTCATTCATTGAATGGCCAAAATAACTAAATTGTGTAGCTTGTTGGCTCTACGAGTGATGGTTGTTGTTAATAGTATGGGATCATGGGCGCGTACTCAGCTTTTGGCCCAAGGGGAAATATAAGAAATTTCCTGATACAAATCAGGAATTTCTGGTTGATAACTAATTCAGCTATTTATTTACATTTAGTATTTAATTTGTGATCTAGGGGTGGCACCTAAGCTTCCAAGGCCCCCCTCCATACCCATGTTAGTGATGGTTTCGGTGTTGGTGGCGGTGGTGGTGGTGGTGGTGTTTTTGGTGTTGTGATATTGGTTGAGTCTTGTGGAATTTGGCGCACTTATGCAACAATGAAAAAAAAAAAAAAAACAAAAACAAACTACTTTCAAATAGGAACGCCATTGTTGATGTATCTCGTCTGTCCACTTGTGGAACCCAGTATAGCATAGCACAGCCAGTGCACAGTGGTCATGGTGGTCAGCTGCATTGAAGTTGAAACGTTTATTGAACATTGGAGTGTGTGGAGCAGAGTGGTATGCAGATAGTATTTCTATTTTATATATAGTACTACAACTGAAATATACAATATTTGCAAGCCAAAGTGGGGCGTATGCCTGACAAACAATCATAGATTCCATTCGAACTGCACCCATTTTCTTTAAGGCATACAAAAATGAAAATTTTCTGGTATTTTCTGTTCTTTGTAAATTGTGTTGGTGGCTTAAATTTTTTTGAAATTTGTTTTCAATACTTGTATTTTCTATATTATTTTTATGAACTTGTTCTTATCATGTTCTTGATACTCTTGTTGTATGCTACTTACATGTTCAATGTTTCTGCTTGTGAATATAAGAAAACCTGCAGAATCTTTTATCTTTTGTATTGTATTGAGTAAGTTTATTGTCTTCTCAATATTGAAAGTATTCAATTGTATGAAAAATATCAAATAAAATTTTATTCTAATAATATCAATTCTTGATGGTATTTTCAATAGAATTTTGCATTTCTGGAAACTTACTACATTAAATTCCTTTGTAAAGGATTTTTGTACTTTGTGCAACACAAAAGATATTTTACATTTATTTACATTTCTTTATATCAAAAATTTAATATGAATTTTCAATACTTTTCTATGCATATTTTTCATGAGAATGTACCATACATTAAGTGTATATGAAAAGTTATATTAACTGTGTATAAATGTTTGAAACAATCAGGAAAAGTGGGTAAGGGTGGCAGTCATCAATCGCTTGTTTGGTGGATGGGAAGAACGAGAAGGAGACTGATTTTATTCGCAAACAACAAACAGCAACAAATCCCAATAGTCTTGAGCATCCTGGCAGTCTAAAAAAGAAATAGTCGATTTATTCTCCTCCTAAGATCATAGAAATTTTATACAGAAATTGATGTAGTCCAGATTACCAGTCGTAAGGCGTCTTTACTTTTTCCATTTCCAATAATTATTGACTTAATAAGAAAGTCATTGTCATTGTTCTAAATAAATGGTTTTGAATTGTAGAGCACCCAGGAAATGAATTTGATATTTTATCTATCTCTCTTCTATATCTATATATTGTACATAAATAAAATCGTAAACGTCTTAAAGTCTGTGCATGCTAATCTCAGAAATGTCTTGACCGATTTGAATGTGGTTTCCACTGGTGTATTGTAGCACGCTTCCTGCAACATAGAGAGTTTATTTATTCAAAATCGATCTACAGAATCGTTCGAAATTAGTGAATTAAATTTTCAAATAATTTTCTTGCCGGGGCTTAGCGAAGCAATCCGGAACAGGTAGTTTGTCTATAAACTAAAAAATAGTTGATGTGATTCAGCTGAGTTTTTTGTTTGGGATTGTGGTCCAAACAAAGAAAAACATATTCGCCATATTTTGCGAAAGGAAAGAAAGAAATGTTAAATCTTGGTTGGGATAGGTTGCAACATAGATCTAATAGTTTAAACAGTCCACCAGATGGCTTCTATTAATTGAGCTCCTTGCAAAACTCCTTAAGTTGATGATAATTTGCTTCCGAAGACCTCATCAGAAAATACCTTGATGAGTTAATTACAGGAATGGATAGGAAGTTTTACAAGCAAAAGTTGAAAGTAAGTCATTAAATAATTCGGTCAATATATCTTTGATTGGACGTAAATAGTATTAAATAAATGCACCTAAAAATCATCTGAAAAAAGCTAAAGCTAAGCAAAAGTCTCAGTGATATAAAGCTCAGAAAATTAAGAATTGGTATGTGGACTCGTTTTAAAAACTAGACTTTGTTAGTGATGGCATGACTAATCAAAAATGTGAAATGAAACAGTTAATTCGTTGCAAATTACGATTAAAATTAATTGAAAATTCCCTTTTCATTAATCGACTACATCGATAAATTTACTTCTTTATTTTTACACCGATTAATCGGTTAAATTGTCAACGATTAATTGTAATTAATAACCTATCGTTTTAATTAATCGATTAACTGATTAATTCATTTTTGTGCCATCACTAGTCTTTGCCCATTTGTAATCCCATAGCATCCAAATTATGTAATCACTAACTGCTCAATTGTAACAAAAATTCAGGAAAAGATGAAATTTACCATAAAGCTGTTGATGTCCACCTATTAATATTACGTATATTCCAACATTGAGCATTTTCTATAAGTCTTACATACACATAATTATTTTACTTTGATATTGAAGTGCAGGGTATCAGATATTTTAATCTATCACACAATAGTGTTGTAAGTAAAAGAAGATTGACAGTTTTTTTTTTTTAATATTTGTACATTGAATTCTTCATTTTTATTCAATTCAGTCAAGTACAAGTACCTACTATGAACATGCACAAGTTCATTGGAATATTGTTGACTGACCTCGTCCAAGTCTAAAAGTCGTAACACTCAAAGACACTTTGGATTGGACTGGGTAGTCCGAAATTCACAAGGACAGGAAAAATTCAAGTGCAATGCAAAAATAAAAATGAATAACTTGACTTTTTGTTATTCCTTTTGTTTTCTGTCTGTAAATTTTATTTTGTTTTGTTCTGTTTACGCACTCAAAATTTTACGCATGAGAAAATATTGCAAGTGTTGGTTTCCTCTGTGTGTTTGTGATGTGATGTGATGTGGTGTGGTGTGGTTATGAACCCAACCCATGTCTGCCTCATATATTGTTGTATATCTGCATATTCACGATGATATTTTTGAAATTTTTGTTTTCCTGTTTAAAGTAGGAACAGAAATTTTGCATCTGACTGTGAGTGAGTAAATAGTGCAAAGTATTCGATACACAGATACAAAGATATGTAGATGCATAAACGTATATTTGTATGTATATAAGTCAGTTAGTAATAGATATGTATCTTTTTTATGGATATGACCGGTTTTACATATTTAGACCAGTTTTACGAACTAGTACAATTACATATTCTTGCCTTATGTTGCCATCGTTGTTGTCGTCGTCGTCGTCATTGGTTTTATTATTGTTATTTATGTTGTTGTTATGGTACAAGATTTCTTTTTCTTCAATTGTTATATTGTATTGTGTTAATAACAGTTACGAGTTGTGGTCTCTATCATTATAACTATAGCAAGGCCATATGAACTATAATACAAAGTACATTTTTGAATTACTATACACACACAAACACAGACACACACACACACACATACACAATATTTCAGTAGTTCTTAAATGTTTTACATGACTTAATGGTTGCTTGAAAAAAAAACTGTAAGAAATGTTTAAGTTTAAAGTAGTTTAAATTAAGAAACTGGTTTAGAACTGCAGAATATTTAAATTTGATTTAATATATTTTTATTTAAAATGTTGTCCAATTTGAGCTTTGATGAACTTCTTTTAAATATACTTTGCTCTGTCTGATTAGTCAAAAAAATATTTTTATTTGTGGCATAGTTTAATTTCAATAAAAAAAAATATAATTGTTTACAAAATTTTTAATTTTTCTGTTGTCTTTTGCATTTAAAGTGTCTAACAAGTTCTGTCAAAATATATTGCAATCTGTAAAATTTGTAATCTGTCCTACATTTAATTCGACTTTGTTTTCAATACCAAAATCATAAAGTTTCTAAATTTTATATCCTTTGCCCCATTAAGATTGTGTTTAATAGAAGAAATTCAACTCAATTTCAACTTTGCATCTTTTCTTTAAAAATTATAATTTCATTTAAACTGGTGATTTACATTAATATTTACAAAGTTTAGTATGAAAAATGCTACTTATGATATTGTACATTTATCCATATACACATTAGCATATATTCGTTTTAATTTTGGTTGATTTAATAGATACAAAATTAGGGAATATTGGGAAAATCTTAAACTATTTTCACTATATTCTTTCTTTTACACTTTGAGTATCAACAAAGAATACAGTTTGAGTAGTATACTTTTAGGGGTTGGATTTGTTTAAATTTCCCAGAACTCGGGAACGGGGACAGATATTGGTACCAAAACTATCCTATGTTCAAGCAGGGAATCAACCATACTCCTTCACAAAATTTCAATGCAATCAGATGAACGATATGGTGGCGCATAGCATACGAACAATTTAAAGCATTAATTTTTATATGTAAGTAGAAGATTTATACCAAATTCTAATCTATCATATAAAGAGGTAAACCAATAAAGCATGCTTTGAAAACAAAAAAAACTGTCAAGAGTAGTTTGTTTTTGAAGACGCTTATCTTATTTTTGATCCTCTGGTACCTTTTCCTCTGACTAAGTTACCTTCACATCTTCTTGCTGTAATGTACAATTCAACTCCATAAGCTTCTTCGGTAGTCAGCTCTGCTCTTTTACAAGCTTATTAATATTATTCATTTCCAGCCCCATGTCAGTAGCTATAAATACAATTTACGATATGTCGAGTCCATCCAAATCACATTCGACAAAGTTACTTGGCCAAAACTTCTTTTTCTTTTCGATAATTTTGGGAGAGGCAAGATTGAGATTGGTTCCTTTGGTCATATCAAAACAAACCTTGAAAAAATTGTAGTTTAGAGCATCTTAAAACTAGAAATAACCCGTGGCTAAAGGCCACCTCCTTTTTTTGTAGCTTTAGTTTAGCTTTAAGCATACAAAGTGTAATAAATAAATAAATAGAAATATCCATAGACTGCAGTTGTTAAGCTGAAAGTGAACTTTGATGAGTTTAAATTCTACAATGAGGTTATCTTGTATGTCAGCTGCAAATATTTTATTATTGATATTCTCCGCCAACACACTCGTCATGAGCAACGTCACTATTTTATTAAAAAAAAATAAATAAATAAATAAAATAAATGATAATAAAAAAAATTGTGCTCTTTAAGCGATTCACTTGTCTTGACTTGGGTCCACTGTATTTGTTTTTGTAACTATTGGATGCTGCTTGTATCGAAGAACGGATTGTTGATTCTTAGACAACAAAATTGGGTCCTTCCCTGTTGAAGTTTTATCACCAAATGAACTTTAAGAGTATCGAAATTGATTGAAGTAAATTGAAAGTAATCAAATTTATTTTTGAAGTATAAAAGTCTTTAATTGTGTTTTAAATTATAATCTGTTAATAAATTCTGAATACTTTGGATTTAAAATATTTTAAAAATTAATTATTGTTATCTTACCATATAAATGTACATAAAATTAAATATCCTTAAGAACAACACAATCATGATGATGTAGATGTATTTCTAATTTGGTAATTTTGAATCTCATTTAAAAATCTCCTTAAATTTGCAATTAATTTGCTGATAATGAAAACTATTAATGCCCCACTGCATTATTGCAAAAGTTCAAACTCAATAAGAGTAGAGTCCATATAAGTGTGACATATCATTACAGTTACATTTATCTAGAGAGCATTTACACATACTTATATGCAATCATCCATTCAATACAATAACAACTAACAACTAACAGCTAACAATTGAGACAAAATTACGCACGTAAATTGCATTTTCAATTCAATATAAGTGGGTGCTAAATTTGAATGTATTTGTAAATGGACAATTTTTTATTGAAAATATAGCAAAGTTGTGAAATTTGCATGTAAATGTGAGTATGTAGGTTATAATATACTTAGAACTATGTGTAAGTAAATGAGTTCAAATATGTGTGAATAGAAGTGTTTAAGTTTGTGTATGTGTTTTATCGCATTTACTAACAACATTTGTGCTTTTGTTCAATTATTTGTCGAACATTGTAGAACAGGAAAATAGTTGCACCGCACACCAAAAAATAAACCATTCCAATTTATCTATTGACAATGTCTACGGGTATCTCTAATGCTTTCCATTTTCTCACTTTTATTAACAAGTCTACTATTATCTATATGTTCATATATATAGTACATAGTTTATGTCAATGTCCATATTGCCCATATTGTGTGTATACAATATGCTTTGGTTTTTGTGGTTTAACAACATTTTACAAGCCTCGTCATTTGATTGCTCATTAGTCGTATTTACTATTGACATAAACATAGGCAAAAGCATGTTTTTCTATAGGTAAATACCTAAGGCCCTGAGCAAAATGGGGCCACAAAACAAATTGAAATCAGAAGTTTAAATTTTCCAATGAAAGAAATTTAGAAATTGCAAAGTTCTGAAAGCAACTTTGGTTCTCTTAAACCTATAGACATTTAACCTCTTTTTGAAATGTTCTGCTCCTTTGTTTTTATCTATGCATATAATAAAATCGTAAACATTGTCAGTGTGTATGTTTGTTTGTGCAAGCATCACGTAAAAGCAACTCATTGAATTTAAAATTAAATTATTGAAAGAAAAAAAAAGTGTTTTTTGATTAACATAAACCGTAAATTTCATTAAAATCGACCAATAGAATCAGTGGAAATTAGTGGATAAAATTGTGCATATAAAGCTTAGAGACATATTGAGTCATCAACAAAATAAAATAAATATTGTTCTTTCTATCATTCCCGTGCAAATTTGGACCTGGTGCTCTAGTAACAAATAAATTGGAAAAAATTTATGTGGGGTTACCTTTTCACAATAATCGAAGAATTCAGACAAGTTGTGCTGATAATTTTCATATATACTTTATATAATCTATATAAGATATAACAAGAATGTTTATTTAAAAGAATACTGAGAACTTTAAGAAGGTTGTTACATCCTTCTCATTCTTAGGGGAAAATCATCATTAAAAAGGTAGCAAGCACCAATATCTTGACAATAACAATATTTTCTTAAGTGGATGGGGCCCAATATTCTTCTTTTGGTCAAAGCCCGCACTAATCGAAATATGCCAATGGTTGTATTATACATACCATACTTATATTTGCTAGTGGAATTTTATGGTATACATACGCCCCGTTGACCTTTCAAGGCAACCAACCACATTAGTTGGTGGTCTAGTTAAAGGTATGTTTTGTATTTATACATACAATATATTTTTTTTCAATTAAAAGATAAATATAATTTATTAAAAAAATAGTTTCCTTTATTATTTAGAATGTTTCAATGTTCAATAGACAAAGGTAATGAATGAATGAATGAATGAATGAATGATTGTGTATTGAAGTTCATCAAAACGAAGCCGTCAAGTAAAACAGTTAATTGCAATATTAAGCTACCGAAATCATGTATAAATTTAGGTGCGTATGAAGTAATTATATTTTGTTGTTATTTTTGGTTTAAGATATGAAAAATTAAAGGCACTGAACCGGTTGTCGGTCTTGTCCATTATCCATTATCCATTGTCTAGCTGTCCACATCATGTTCATCAAAGTTGCTGCTGTTGCCTGTCTTTCGATTTCATTAATGAATGCGTTAAAGTCTCTGAGTTTCTTTATTCCATCTTTTTCTTTATTTCTTTTTATTGTATTGTATTTGGTCATTTCTCATACTCTTATGGTGCTCACACTTTTGATTAATTGTCTCGCGTCATTTTCTTTTTGTCTGCCTCACACTGTTTTTATCTCCATTTTTGTGCGTGCGTTCGGCAGTGGCAACGGCAACGGCAGCTTAGTCTTAGATTTTTGTATGGAAGCAATCGCACTCGCACTTCAATTCATTGAATTCATGTGAATTATGACCCAATGGTTTTCGTTTTGGTCTTTTCTTTTTTTTTCTATTTCTTTCATTTTTTACGTTAGACCGCTTTTAGCTTTTCAGTTCAGTTGAAATGGTAGCTTCAAAGTGTCTTTCAGATATGTTCAATTATGGGCATGAAATTGACTTGAGCTGTTTATCGATCAACTTTTGCTAATTGGATTAGTTTAATGATAATTTTTTTTTTAAACTGTGAATTGCTCATATGCCATATTGTGAAGTAGATGGATAAAGGATTCTTAGAACATTTTGTTCTTAAATAAATAACTTAAGTTAAATAAATATTAAATAAATAAAAAAATATGATTTTGTTATGATAAATTTAATTGAACTTCATGAATCATGACTTGTATAAACGAATAATAATTCTTAAACCCCGAAAGATTAAATATAAAAGTGAAAATATTGATTTAGAACTCTTAAGTAAATTTGTCGTGAGATACAAAAAAAATTTAAAAAAAAAAAATAAAATATATTTCTCAATTGTTAAGATTAATTGAAGTTTTGTTGAGAAATTCTATTATATTTCCATTATTCTATTATAGAGATTGCTTATAATTTAAACAAAAATTATAATAATTATGAATTGAAATAAGTGACTATAACTTATAGTACAATACTTTTATAATGATTTTGTTTAGTTGAATATGAAAAAGAACGTTGTTGGGTGCAGGACTGTAATCAAGCTTAGTTAGTACTAACATTAGTAAGATACTTTTGTTCTATCAAATTCATTTGTTGTGTCTTATTGTGCATTTTGAGTCAAAACAATTTGCTAAGTCAATTCTTCTGAAGTCTTTTTTTTTATATGTCGCCAGCCAACTACTTCGTCGTATGTGCGTTGCATGATGAGTATAATTTGTCCAATGATTGACAAATAACACCTGTGTTTCGCATATTGTATGCATTGTTGGCATAAACTTTAGCACCAATAGCATTCCACCGCCAACGCAATCGATTTTTCTACAGCATCAAATAGATTTGCACCCATTTCTCTAGTAGTGGAAAAATGTAATTACTCCAGAAACACTTTTTTTTGACGTTGCGAGCATCATTACAATATAGTCTCGATTTGCCGAAGAATTTTCACAGGCATCAACTAATAATGTCATTCTTTTGTCAATTTTGGAAATTAATTCTAAATTGCTTTTCTCAATTCTCTCATGCGTTTTATCGAACAAATTTCCCGCTAATATTTGACGATTCTATATGTTATAAACTGGGCGCAATGTTTGGATGAGTTTTTGCACAGATGCAGAGAAGAAATTAAAAGAAAATGATCAAATCAGTGACATTTCGACTACCAACTATTTATTTACTTGTTTCCGACATTAAGAAACGTAAGATATATAACATACGTAAATCCAGATTTTGTCATCAAGTTTCATTTAATAAGTATAATAGTTCTTGTCTTGTACTTAATTTACTACTGAACTGCGCTGCTTTCAATTTAGCTTATTAGAAGTTCGAAGTTAAATTTTAACTACACATACCATTTGAATGCTGACATGATCAGAAGCAAGTCCTCTTGCGAACTAAGTGTCAATAAGATTGATCTTCAGCTTATCCAAATTTGAATTTTATGCTAAAAAAACAGATTTTCCTCTTTTCCAATATTCACAATGCTTCATTAAGCAATACAATGATTAAGAAACATGTACGGCAGACATAATACATTGAATCGCTTGTTTATGCTAATCAAGAAGAAATATTATTAATCTCCACTCTTCTTTCTGTACTTTTTCTGAAAACATCTCCACAAAAATATCATTTATTCTCTTAAATATATTCACAGAGTAGAAGAAAAACTGTGTAAAACAGCAGCTGCTGAAAAAATCCATCATACAAAACAAACGAATTATGAGTACTCATAAATTTTCCAAAATAAGAAGTAAGCATAATTCAATATTTATATCAAACTCAAATCTCTGTAATCTCTCTGCATAACCGAAATGAATAACATCGTCATAATAAACAAAGTAAAATACTTTTATTGATTGCATAGATTTTTGATAAAATTCTATTGAACCATTAAATATTTTTTAAATTAGAAAGACTAAAAAATATTATAAATATTATTAAAGTGAAAACATTGGCCTTGAATGATTGAAGTTAATTAATTGTTTCTCATAGAAGAAATTATTGTTCTACTTGCAACAGATTCTTTGGGATTTGATGACTGTTTGCTAACTTTCCTCTGCAGATGTCCCATGTTGGGGGAAAGGGCTTTCCGTGTAGCTTCTATGTTGTTAACTTTGGCCTTGTTGGTATTCTTTTTCTTGATGTTCTTGTTGTTAACTATGCCAATATTATTTATTCGAACATCTTAATGTTGAAAATAAAGACAAATTATAAAAAGAAATTTAAAAGCAACAAAAGAAAAATGCTGTTAATACGTGTACTGTATAACAGATCAAGTAAACAAATAAATAATGATGAGTATTTAAGGTGCAAACATGACAAAACCTAAACAAGAATGCTGCCACAGCCATCAACAATTAATTTTAGCAATGTGCGCAATTTTATTCATTTTTTACTGAAAATTATATCAATAGAAAAAACTGAACACAATTAAAAGCTATTTTAAATTTTAATATTAACCCTTTGAAACTCGTAGTCTTCATTGCTGCGACATTGAAAAATAGCTTACAATTCCTTTTAATTTGAGATTAGTATTTTTTTCTTTCTGATATAATGAGGTCATATTTATTAAGAGTATTTAAATGATTATTTAAGAAGATATGTAAATAATTACAAACAACAATTACAACTAACAAAGAAGACTAGATGAGGATGGGCTTGCATTACTTTTCAAGATGAAAGGGATTATAAACACATAACATTATCTTTCTAAAGATTTTTCCCCTTTTATTTTCTGAATCACAAATTGTATCTAATGAAAACTCAATTAGTGAATCTATTCATTTCTATCCACTATATAAATCAATAATAAATATAATATAATTTTTGGATAAATAATATAATTTAAAAAAAAAAAAAACAGCATAATTTGCAAACAATTAATACAATTGTATCAATTGTTCTACTATTTTAAGTTCCATAATTTTTAGCTAAGAGTCATTAATAGTATAAAGTGATACATTTGCATATCGTCATCAATTGCTTTAATGGTTTTTTAATTTTGGCACATGATGACTGTTTTATTTTATTACTAATAGAAATATTAGTAAAAAATCGCTTTCTTGGTTAAGTTAAACTTATTAAATGACTTTGACAATTGATTAATCCGAACTTGATTCCATTTCTAAAGCTTGATTAATAACAATAAAAATTTTTCAGAACTATTCATTTTTGTATTCATAAAAACCATTTTACTGAATTCTGATTCTTCTCAAACGGCATTAAAGACAGAATAATTGACGAAATGAATATTGTAAATCCTGCACTAATTTTGTTGAGGAATTTATTATAAATTATCATCACAAGACTCCATCAAAAGTTATGAGTAGAAGCATTCTATTGTTTACCAAGAAATTTACTCTTCAGACTTAGCTTTTAGAAAAGTGAAAAATTATAAGATTAGATTATAATAAACATTATTGCATGAATTAAGTACACCTTGTCACTGCGGCTACCAGTGGATCTGTAATCACAGTTTCTCCTATATCATGGTATTCATCAAGAATTCCAGAGCCTTCTTCTGAGGCAAATCTGCAATTTCATCTGGTACAGTACAAAATAGCGGAGTCTGGTCTAGATAATTCCCTCACAGTGACATATCACATGTTCTGCTGTTTCCTCCTCTTTTTCTTCGTAGATGTTTTAACACTCTGCAATGACCAGAGAAGAAGCTTGAGACTAACTGTATGTATTTCCGTGTTAACCCCAGTAGTTCCTGTGTTCTATCGCTCTCGCAGGTTGGCATGAACAACTTCTGGCCCAATGAGGGAGGACATTAGCAGCTCCTTTTCTGGCGAGTTCGTCTGCCTCTTTGTTCCTAAGGTACCCACTATGTCTAGGTATCCAAATAAGATTTACATAGTTATTTGAAGCTACTGTTTTAAGTAATATTAAGGTGATATAAGGTGTTGACTGTCTGTAGTGCAGCCTTGCTGTCTGATTGAATGAGTATGTGTTTATTAGCAGTAGCAAACTCTAATTCTTCTGTAATAAGAGTACATAGTTCTATATCATGTATTTCTGCCTGAAAGACAGAGTTCTCTTGGTATTAGAAATAGTTAATATTCAATTGATATTGTTGACAGTATTGCTTACTCATGTATTTTATTTTAGTATAGATAAATTTATAATTATATCTTTCGTGAATAAACTGAAAACTTATTGAATATTAAAATTAATTTAAATTTAAAGAAAATAACAAATCAGATGTCTTATAGAAATTTGTTTGTTTAAATTTATATTTGCTAATATTAAAATTTTCATTCTTTCTATGAATAAATTAAAATAAAAAAGCTTTATAGACTCACTTCATCTTGATAGATTAAAAAGCTTAACTCCATTCTCAACCAACAAAATAAGTATAAGTTCAACACATAACTGCACTTTACGTAGTGTGGTGAATTACACCAAACCTACGAACTACTGCCTGCAACTTGCATACGCGATCAAACGATTCCTGTTGGAAACAAAAGCTCTTTTGTTTTTGATCATATGCAACAATTATTACCCATACATTTAATTCAGAGAGCAAAGATAGTCAGAGCGTGAGAGAGAGAACTTTTAAGTTGTATTTGAAGTTGTGGTTGTGGGTTTCCTTGGTTTGTGGTAAAGCAACAAAAAAAAAAAAAAAAAAAAGATGAAAAAAAGTACTCGCATGGACATTACTAAGATCTTACACCTTATAAAAACCCCAACACAACTTTGTATTCGCTTCAGTCGAAACGCGAAACTATTAGAGTTCAAGACTCACTACTCACTATAAAACATCGAATGCAAAATTAAGAAATTACACGAGAAAAAAAGAGAGAGAGAGATAGAGAAGTGTTAGAGATCCAATACAAGATCAAAACGAATCGAATTGAGTCAAATCAGATCGGATCGGATCCATAAATCGTTACTATAAAACTCAACGTGTTCGCGTTTATTACAAGCATTTGAGAAAGCATTACAAAAGAGTAAACAAAAGAAAGATCAAACATTTTTTGTGTTTTAATCGATTTGGAAATCAAGGCGTCGTCCGTCGTTTATAATTACAGAAAATATAATAATACAACAATAACAATAAATCATCAAGTAATATAAAATTATAAAAAAATAAAATTATTACAAACGCAAAAACAGAAAAATGAAAGTGGTATGTTGAAAAGGTTTTAGATACTAGTGTAATATAAACAAAAGAAAAAAAAAAGAAATAAAAAAAAAAGTCAAACGTGTGAGCAATTGACTTCATTCAATATACTTACTTACTTACTTACTTACTTACTTACGAATAATAAAAACAAAGGTCAAAGTTGAAGTTGAACTGCAAATGTGTAGACTATTGGATGCTGTGTTGGTGGTTATTGTTTCAGTTGTCTTAAAGTCAATTGGCCACGTTAAGCTTAGTTTAAGATTGTGTCGGTGGCGTCTTGCGAGTTACATCACAATTCACACTTCACTTCACCCCACAACACACTTCTTTTGTATTATTCTGGTACCATAAGTTCGCATAATTTTCTATGCAAATCAAGTGAACCATTAATTGAACAAGTATTTGCATATTTCTTTGGCTTTGTCAAATAACATCAGATACAACAGAGACACAACAAACAACCAGCAAAGGAAAATTAAGTCACACGATTGAGTTTACTCAAGATTATAGTACTATGAACGAGTATTTGCTTATAGAAAATACAATATTGTTAGATGTAGTGTAACATGCAATTTTTCACCCAATTTGGTAACTGGATTTTTCTGTGGTAACAAGATTTATGATGTTGTACAGTACATGGCATAAGATACAAGAATTGGGCGGGTGAATTACAAGCCAAGAGGACTTTTGCTTATTTAAGTGGTAATAAGAAAGGAAAGGAAAGAATTGAATTAGATTAAATTAGGGAAAGCAAGTCACTTTGTCACTGTGGCTTCTATTGGGCCTAATGCAACATATCCCATAACTACAGCTGCTCAGATAGTTGGGTATTCATAAAGAATTCATAAATTTTATATGGATCTAAGTTTGCAATTTCTGTTATTTTTAGATAGATGTTACCTACTTATCGAGGACCTTTGCCCTGCTGTATTCAATCTATATTGATCATTGTATTCATTAGGAAAACTTACCCGTCTTCTCCTGAAACCTTTCTTTGGAGACCTGCCTCTGTTTGCGGAATCTTGATGTTGCTTTTATAAGCTGAGGGACCAACTAGGAATTGCCATATGATTACCCCAAACCCATATCCCAAACCATCCTTTCCACAATCAGGTACTTATCACAATGGAGAGCAAGGCTTCTAGGTGAACACGTGACGTGTAGTCGCGAGCGGATTGTATCTTGTATTATTTTGCATGAACTATGAGGCATGAGAGTTTTTGTTATCCTAATATTTTTTGTATCCAGCTAATGTTGGTCCGATTTTCTATCATTCCTTTCTTTAACTTAAAATTTTCTTAAACTCCAAGGCAGCTCGTGGAAGGACACTAGCAGCTTCTTTCCTAACAAGTTCATCTGCCTATTTGATTGCAAAAGTAAACTTTGTCATAGTGAAACTTTTTGAGTTTACCTTTTTGTTTTAGATTGTTAGAGTTTCATATTCATGATGTTTGACTCATTTCATTTAACAAACTTTTCCTTTACTTCAATGATAGTGTAGTAAATAAATATCATATATCAAACTGGTCAAGTTTGCTGTACTAAACGCGACTACTCATTGAACTCTCAATGGGGACATAAACATATGCCAACTTTACTTTATTTTTGTTTTTGCTTTAAATTCTTGCTTCATTTTGTAGAGCAAAAAATTATAAATAAAAAAAAAAAAAAAAAAAAATTAAACCAAATAAACACTTGCAATATTTTGTTCAATATTTCAAATGAAAAGTTCAGTACGCCAAGGCTACGAGTACTTTATGGTCCGAGTATCTTTTAACATAGTTAAAAAAATGGTTAAAATGAAAACATCATTATTTTGCACACGCGGCAAAAGACCAATGCGATGACGACGACCATGGATTGAATAGTTAAGAGTAACAAGATAAGTGAAAGGTTTCCATGAATCGATGAGATGAGAAACAACCAGAAAATAAAAAACTAACAAGGAGAAAAATGGGAAAAATCAAATTAAAAAACAGTATTTTTTAATAAATACGTTAACAACGTTAAAGAAAGACAAAAACAACAATAACAGTAACTGTAACAGCAACAGCGACAACAAAATGTAGAATTATACAATGAATGCAAAAAAAAAAAAATGGTAGTACATTTATGCATACGAGTTGCCTGACTACAACTCTTAGTTTCCTCTGGTTGACATGGTTTGTCAATGCACTTATATATGTCCACCATGTTCTCTCCTGTGTGCACAGTGTGCTTTAATGTACAGCATTGAATCACCCTAGTGAAGTATTATAGTTCTTGATTGATTTATGTGCAAATTGTATTGGCACAACAGTGTTTCCCAAATGCAAATTCCAAGAGTTATTGCTGTAACAGATCAATACTCAATACAAAAATAAAAAAAAAAAAAAAATGAAGTAGAAAATAGGAAAAGGAATATTGGAAGCAAATTTATTATTATTATAGATGAAGGAGTTATATACTCGATCACGAAATTGTGTCCTTTCACGTCTAGTCCAGTCTATATGTTTTATACAACAAAATTGGTTTAATATTGATGCTCAAAGAATTATTGATTCTAAAAACTACTAATCAAAAGAGATGTTTGACAGAGACGACTTAATTAATTTTAAAATATTTCTCAAGCTTTATATGCAAAGTTTGATCCATCAATTGTGAATTTGTAAAATAATATAATTTCAAGACAGAGAAATAGTTGATTATTTCTTATGTGGGTGCATTGGTTTATACAGAAAGAGATTATCCACACTTGGAATTTCCATGTAAAAAAACATAGATGAAAGTAAAGTATTCATAAAGACTTCTGGGTGGTCAGAGACGACCGCGGTGGGTTAAGGGTATCTCTATGTGGTATGATAATGAGGAGTCTAGTCAGACATTTACTTTGCCCAGCCTTGGATCTTTTTATGTTAAATCAATTTAATAGTTAAAATGTCAAAATTTGGAGGTGTGATAATGATCTTTTTTTAATTAAAATCAATGATTTCAGTTTAATGTATTGAAATGTGATTGTTAATTTATTTCTATAATAAAAACAAAACATGTTTAATGGAAAAACAGAAAATACACAATTTTTATTCAATTTCTCAATTTTTTGAAATAAAACTTTGGTTTTTGACAATATAATGTCATCTCTCCTCTCATGAATTAACCAAAAAAACTTTTACAATGATTTTTAAATAATATTTAATAATTTCTAATAATAATATAATAGTTTTTCTTATAAGATATTCAAAAACGAAGGAGATCTAATCTAAAAAAGTATTTACTTTCTTACCCCTGAGACATGCAAGTGGCAAACACTGGAAGCAATCAATTTTCGTTCAACTGCAATTGTCAATGAATGGAGCGAGCTATCGTCGCTAGTCTATCGGCATTTACTGTTTTAGATGTTTTAGTAGTTTTTGTTGTTGTTGTTGTTGTTGTAGTTGTTGCCACTGATACCGAGGGATAACCATTTTGACCAAGTTTTGCGTGGTGGACTCGCTTGTCAGCCACAGGCATCAGCTGCTGCTGTCTGATGTTGGTCGCCATCTCTTACTGTGAAATACTATACAGAGAAACACGTAAAATGGTATGTGTTGTGTGTTGTGTGTCTGCCTGCCTGCCTGCCTGCCTTCCTAGACAAGAAAGACAACAATTTTGGTAGTTATTTTCACATGTGTGGAGATAAATTAAGCTAAGAAGAATTTTTCTTGTTTTTATTACATACTCGTACTTCACTTGTTTCATTTTATTTGTTGGTTGAAAATCAAATGGAATTGGAATTTGAATTTATTAAAAATTCAATACTAGAAAATGCCAATAAACTAATATGCCTGATAGTCAAATTCTTTGTGTAGCGTGAAGATATTCAATTTACTAGTACTGAGCTATATAAAACTTATTAGGTTTGCATGTTTTGTACTAAAATCCATTCATAGTTGATTTTTGCATGCTGCAGTAGCAATTGCATCTTTAATTTTTCAACAAAGTAGTAGTATCAAGTTGCTTACACATATGCATCGTTATTTGCCACATTTTTTTTTTTGCCTCACCAAAGTGTGCGATTGGCATGTGTGGGAATATTTTTTCTATATTTTTGTGGAATTTTCTTTTTTTTATTTTTGTATAAAATTAATTCTTTTTTTTTTTCTCATATCAATGCAATCTAAGTAATTTGGTTTGGTGTTGTTTCTACTACATAATTTCAATTTTTTTTTTTATTTGATTTCATTGCGTGATAAGTTTTTCTTATGTGTTATACTTACTACTTATTATATTTGTTGTTGATGTTTTCCCTGTTTCTTTTCAACAATTTTCTTTACACAAATATTACGTGGGAGTTGATTGAACTGAAGTAAAATGAAGTGAAAAAACTGTTGTATGTAACTGCAATTTGCTGATAAGAAATTTTGTTTTCTGTTTTTTTTTTTAATATTATTTTCTTTTTCTGTATTTTTTTTGTTTTGTTTTAATTGTGGTTTTAGGGTATCATTAACGTGGGTTACGATTAATCAGAAACGTAGTTAATATGTGATTTGATTGAAAGAGGAATTTAAAAACAAAATGAATTGTGATATTTTCTATGGAGATTTTATACTTGTTTTAGAGTTTTTTCAATTCAAGTTTATCTTATTTCGCTTTGCTTTATCATTTCTATTTATTTAGAAATTTATTGTCCATAATTCAAGTCGTGGTTTTGTAGTTGATTGATTCTATTTTGTAAGACCTTTAAACCTCTCATCATCTCTATTTATTTTATAAATTATTGACTCTTTCGTTTTTCGTTAGTTCATTAAATTTTGGAAGAACTTTAAACTTCTGAATCCTATTTCTTTTGAAGTATTCACTCATAATTCATCGTAATTTTAGTTCTTTTGCTTTAATTATGAAAATATATACAAGATTTTTTAAACTTTTTTCTTAAAAAATTTAAAAAAAAAAATTCATCATCATAATCATTTAATGCTAAAGATCTATTGGACTACTAATAGTCGCCTCCTTGTAACCCAATAATTTGTACAATATTTAGAGTCTTGCAATATTGTTTTCATGACATTTTATATTGTAAAGTAGATTTATGACTCAACGTCACCTAAGCTGAGTTGTCCTATTTGATATATGTATGTGCCTCAGGCAATTGGGATTGCCATTACTTTTTCCTTCTAGTTAATAAAGGACTTAATACAACCATATTTCATCGTCAGAGACTCTTTTTCAGAACGCTTTAATATGATGCCCAGTTGACTATTAACTAAAAGAAGCATTTATTGTTATTCCATGAGAGTCCTCCATTCATATCCCCATTTTATCTACTGCACTGTTTTTTTTCTTGCAAGACACTTGGATCTCAACTATTCAATTCCCACATACAAATCACTGATGTTATTTACTTGTTTGTATCAAATTCACTTCTGTTGAGTTTTTATTTTCAATTTAACCAAAATAGAAGGAAAAAATAAGAAAGAAATATCATTGTTTAATTTAAAATCAACATTCTTAGAATTTTTTTTTTATTTTTTTTATAATTTTTTTAGTGCGAATGGCTTTTTATCAATTTATTTTTGCATTTTTCTTGAATATTTGAAAATGAAGCAAAACAAAGTTAAGCGATAGAAGGATAATTATTGAATATAGTTTTATGAACAAATGAGCATCCAAATAAATCAAATTTGTTTATGGTTTCAATAGAGAAACATCGCCTGTTTTTCTAACTTAATGTATCAATTACTAATTTATAATTAAACTACAACTTCAAACTAATCAAAGCCTTCCCCAGTCGTTCTCTTAGTAACTTATTTTCCTTTAGCATTGAACATAACTAACTGTGCCCTTCATGATCCTTTCCGAGTCTTATCCACTTCTTATACTTACTAAGTTCTATCAATTCCTCTCCCCTGTGATCTCACCCGCATGATTTTAAGTTTAATTCTAAATAAGTATTATAATTTTACTTTCCTACTTTAAGTTTATTGTTACGAGTATTTCTTCTTAAGTTGACAGTAATTTGTCTATACTAATATCATGAAGAGAAAAGATTTGTTTTTTGTTTTTGTTTGTTTATTTGTAATGGATAAACTCGAAAACTATTTAACTGATTTTAAAAATTCGTTCACCTAATGAAAGCTACATTATCAGCTAGTGACATGGACTCTATTTTAATTTAAAAAAGATAATGTTATCCAAAGAATCAAAAATTTTGCTCATAAACAGTATTCTTTCTATCATTCAGAAGAGGATTGTTAGTCATAAATAAATATATAAATATGCTTTAAGTTCTAATCTTCCTGGGTAAATTATTGATCAAATTATTGATCCAAACTAATAATAACTTTATACAATTTAAATGTAAAATTGTCTTCAATGATCCATCGCTTGATTTTATTATTAAAAAAAAAAACATACTCGTGTTTATAGATTATTTCAAAATACATAATGTCTAACATTTTTTATATCTCCAATGAACAGTTTACCATGGAACAAAGATACATTTATAAATAGATCTGTTACTAAGCATTAGTTAAAAGTGTTTAAGGTACTCACTTAACATAGAAAGTCATCACTGTTACATGCCAATCACTTTATATCATTTGTTATGCCTTTTAATAGAAATTACTCATATCTGGAAAATATTGCATTTTAGTGGTTTGTGGCTTAAACATACTGCTTACTACTCGTACTTAGTCCCCTCTCCCTTTCAACACATTAGTATTAAATATTTTATATTAATTTTTCTTTTTATTTTTTATTTGTTTCTTTGTTTATATGCATTTGTTTGTTGTTACTCTCACCTGCCTCCCTTCCTACCTCCCTCCCTCCCACAATTGAAACATGCAATCAAAAGTGCATATGATTTTCCAGCTTATGAGTTTACATTTTTATGCAACTATTTTGCATTTAATCATTATAAGTATTATTATTATGTTTTATTATTTATACAATACAATAATATATATAGTATATTTTTATTTTCACGCTTAACATTAGTGGTATTGTTGTATGTAGTATTTGTTTAACCATTAATAGTTGTTAATGGTTCCTGCTTTTGGCATTGAGGGCGGCGGTGGATTGTTCACGAGTTGACTTCAGTCTTAGCTACCAATTCAATTCAATCGAATTGTTGAGTTGGGTTGGTGTCATTGGCCATTGGCAAAAGTGAAAGGGACATTGTGGCTTTGTAATTCCACTATTTGTATAAACTTGCAGTGTTTGTATAATATTTTGATTGAACAAGTAAACCGGCATTCTTATGCAGCTCACATGGGTATACGACGACGACGACGATGACGGCGACGAGTATTTACACTATTAGCTATTATTTTATAAGAAGGGAATTAAGAGGTGCAACGTAACCAATTAAGAACCAGTTTACTTTCATAATCTTATAGTTGAGACATTTACTACTGTGGAGCTTAGTTGTTGGTCTGGCAACAGCACAAGACTATCAAGATTATCAAGAGAATACGCCGAGACCAGCACCAGTTAGATTGCGTCCGCATTCAGGCCAAGTACAAGCGGAGGCGCCTCGACCAACACCGGTTCCCATACTCAAGCAAATCAATAAGTGAGTAATAAAAAAATATCTTCTAAGAACACGTTTGCCATTGTCAAATGTCAATTGGATATTTTATATTGTATATTTTTCTAGACACAATGAAGATGGCTCTTATACATATGGCTATGAAGGTGCCGATGGCTCATTCAAGATCGAAACAAAATTGGCTACTGGCGAGGTCAAGGGCAAATATGGTTATGTTGATGAGACTGGCAAAGTTCGTGTAGTTGAGTATGGTGCCAATCAATATGGTTTCCAACCATCGGGTGAAGGCATAACAGTTGCACCCCCAACACTTGTCGATGAGACAGCCAAAGAGGAACCAGATTATGAAGATGAACCAGTAAGACAACAGCGTCCATATGTAAGTTTACATCAACCTCATTCGAAATAATAATAAAATTATTGGTTTAATCAATTATGTTCATTGTAGCGCATACAGCGTCCTCAACAGCAACAGCAACAACAACGTCTACAACCTCAACCTCAACCACAGCCACAACCCCGTCCACAACCTCAACCGCAACCACAATACACACAATATGTTCAGGAAGAACCCGAACAAGAGCCACCACGCCGTGTGCAATACTTACAACATCAACAACAACAACAGCCACAACCGCAACCACAACCAGCCCTTGGCCCAGCACCACCCCGTCTACAGATACCTGGTGCCCAACGTTCAACGGATGTTGTTTATTCACCACTTCAGCGTCCTGCACGTCCCGAACCTGATTATTCACAATTACAGAATTTTGGTGATGGTGCTCCAAATGTCCGCATCTCACGTCCCGTGTATGCACCAGCACCAATCTCTCCATCGCCATCGAGTGCTCGTGCTCAAGGTTTCTTAGCGCCAGCTTCCGGTGGTCGCCCATTATTAGAACCAGCACAATTTGGCCAAGGACAAGGGCCTTTAGCACGTCCAGTGCACCAGTCCATTCAAATTTCACAGCAACAACAACGTTATCAACAACCACAACCCCAACCCCAAGGTCGCAGTGGTGGTGGTGGTGGTAGTAGCAGTTTATTGGATCAACTCGCACGTGATTATGCTTTGCCTCAAGGTAATTCACAGCCATTGCACGATATCTCATTTGGTTACTATTAAGTGATTCGTTCATGGATGGAGATTGGAGTTTGAGTCATTTTCTTGCATTAAAAGATGTGTTAATGTCGATCGGTTAAATAATTTTTCAACTTTGTATAATCAATAATGTTATCATTAATCGATAAATTTGTAAAAAATAATGATAACGATAACTAAGTGACTGATCGTGTTTGCCTAGAAGATTTTTTCATTTAACTTTATAGATTTTTTATTTTAAAATTTGAATTGAGAATTGAGTTTTTTGAATCTAAAAAAAAAAAAAACTCATTATTCAAATTGTATAATGGAATTTTATGACTTTATGTTCTATATCTAATTATTTTATTGTATATTGTAAATGTAAATTTTCTTTAAATTATGAAGACCAACAACAAGTTCTTCATTTAATAAAATTAAATATAATAAAAATTAAAAAAAAAAAAAAATTCGATATTTTTCATAATTTTTTCATTAAAATTTTTTAGTTAATAGAATCCTAATACTAATACATAAAAAAAAAAAAAAATTGGTAGCTTTTTTATGTCAAGAAGTTCCTAGCTGTTATTCAACATAGCAATTTGAATATAAGAACAATAGAACTTCAGAAAATATTGGAACTTTTAACTGTCTTTTCCCAAAATAGTTGGGACTATATATGGTTCTATTTATTCAAATTTTGAATAAAATGTTTTTTTTATCGTACTGTTCTCATGAACAAGAAAGATTTTAAGTATTGAACTGTGATTTGACAAAGACATATCCAGTCTTTTAGTACAAAGGTCATAAATCTTTTAAGCTGCTTGAATTTGAATTCTCATAAAATTTACATAATTTTTGATTTGATTTAAAAAAAAGAGTTCTAAAAAAATTGTATGATTGCATAAATAAATTGTATAATTGGCATATAAGGTTTTTAGTTCTCATGAGTTTTTGCATGGAATACTTTTTAAATGAAACTTTAGAAAACGAATTAAAATGAAAATTAATGTATTATATTGGAAAATTTGCCTGATGAGATAAATAATTATTTAAGTTTTCGTTTAAACTGCTCTAAAAATTAAAATTTCTCCATTAGTAAATACATCATCTATGGTGATGATATATTTTAGATATTTTATTTTATTATTGGTTAAAGTTAACATAATTTATAAAACTTAAATTAAATAAGGGGGAGCACTGGCTATTTTGGCATTCGGCTCAAGTTTTGATATTTATTTTGTACTCATTAATAAAGACGTGACTGTAAGTTACTTTGTAAATAATATTGCTTACTTTTAGGCTTAATTTTTTGTTCAAAGCTCTGAACTTTCTCAAGCAATTGGCAATCGTTCAATAAGTTTACTGCGCGTTTTTTCTTTATTTTACAAAATTAACTAGCTACCAATAACCTAGTGCTGGAACCTGTGCTCAAATCTCTACAACACCTATGTACTCACGATATATCAATATCTGACTATTGTGTTGCATCAATATTTGCTGATGACTTTGCAATTTACTCATTCTGCTGATGTACTGAGTTATATTCTATTGAAAACAATCAACAAATCAATCTTAATAATTTATAAAACTACATACTTCACAGTGCCCAAAGTTAATCTAATTAATGATTATGATCAAATATGGATTATTTAATATTAAATTAAAATCAATTCATTCAAGGAAAACCTTTAACAGAGGCAGTAAAGCTAAAATAAAAGCTTATAAGGGTACTGATATATATAAAAAAAATATCATAATAGAAATAAAAAAGTCGAAAAGTTTTACTCGATTTCTTAAATGATGAGTCTAAATATGGAAATAACACCAGGAGCCAAACACACTGTGTGCTTAATAACACGGACAGACATCTTATTTAGAGGAAAGCATCAAATACGCACGACTTAGTTGTCAAGATGAAGAAAAAAGTGGTGGTAATGCAAATCCAACCTCTATTCAACATTTTATTCTGAAAGCTAAATATTGTACATAAAGATATTAAAAATATAGAATAAGCTTCCATTTTTTACCAATCCTTAAAAACAACTCCATAGTTTTTACTACATTCATTTTACTAGAACTACATGGGTATCACGTTAGTTTCTTAGTGAAAAAGTTTAATTTGGAAGACCCCTATGGTTTTATGGGTGGTTAGGCATTACTTGGACTTTCTAAGAAACAGGAACAGTGGTAGGTAGCTTGGAATATGGACCGATCTGATTTTAATATAGTTTCGATTTCTTTAAAATTAAAGTGATCCATTTTTAAAACAGATCCTAAAGATAACTTAAAGCTTTACTATGCCGATGAATTATACATAAGGCAGCGCAAGTATAGATTATTGCTTTCAGTAATAGTTGGCAACTTTAATAAAGAAGTTATTTGTCTAGAATTACCAAAGTTGAGTAAACGTTTGGGCAATGGTGATAATCGCCTCCAAAGGAGCCTCTTTCACACTTTTTTTAGGAAATGATTGATTAATAAAATACTTAAATGATGTAATCATTTATTTTATAACCTGTATATGTTTTCAACCAAATTCTAGTATCAAACGGGAGAATACCATCCGATAAGTCAGTCTCTCTAGGTAAAACCATTGCATTCTATATTCGATTGTCTAGTAATCAGAGTATGTGCCTAGGGTCTACGATATTATGCCTGTGATTCATATACGAAGATTAGCATGTTAAACTTCCTTCTTGTTGATTGAATAAAAATAAAAAAAGAATCATTGTTTTTTTTATTAAAAAAAATTAAATTTATTTATTAAAAAAAATTATATTTATTTATATTTTTGTATGATTATAAATACTTAAACAATAACAACAAATACAAAAAATATACGAGTATTAAATGCTTTTTTTTTTTTTAGCTAATTTTAGCAATAAAACATAAATTTTGATAAAATCAAAGATTTAAATTCAATAGTTTTTAGATCAAGTCAAAAAGAACCGTAAAAATTAAAGAAAATATAAAATGAATTATAAATTTGATTTGGAATTTTTAATTTTCTAACTTAAATTATTAAATCATTTTAATTAACTGACACACACAACACATACTACTACTAGACATAAGCACACTAAGTATTGACGTTGCATTCCCAGCGATGTTCAAATATCGGGAATTGTCCAATTGGCGTTACAGGCGTTAGGGCAAAGCAGCCACCGGAAGCTGAAGCCAATAGTTTAAGGAAGGTAGACTGTAAGAAGATCACAATTATTAATTAATATTAATCTGGAGATGGAAATCTTGTAAAAACAAGAAAAGATATTAGGAAATGTTTTAGATACTTACATTTTGGATATTAAATTAGATTAAAAGGGAATGGGGTGGTAATAAGAAAGATTTTGCGGGGAAAGTGATTTCAGTGCAAAAAATTATGTATATAAAAACAATAACAAGAAGAATGTGCTAAGTGAACATGCGTGCTAAGATTTTATTTGTGTTTTTTTTTTTTTTTTTATTATTATATTAAAAAAATATAATTTCAAATCCTTTGAAATTATAAATAAATTTTTTGGGTTTGTTTTATGAGTCTTATAAATATACAATAAATAAATGCTTTTCGTTTTATGACTTAGACAAAACTATCTAAAGCTAAACTACAGAAAAACAAGAAACAAATTATGTATGTAACAAAAAAAAGGGTTAGGTAGCTTTTCTTCATTATGATGACACTACACCTCTAACAGGCGATTAAACATCAATGGATCTTGTATCTCATAATCCTGAGGACGAAAGAGTTTTTGTTGTGCAGCATCGCCACGCTTGTGGCTGCCATTGCCCACATGACGTCTCACTTTATAGGATCCACTGTAGTTTGGTCGATGATTGAATTCATATTTGGCAGCTACTGGGCCCGGATTATTGAAAGTATATTTCGATTGTTGTATGACGGGTGGCAGAAATTTATATGGAGATATTTTATGTACATTCTTTTCCACAGCATAATTGATGTTTGGATTATGTCCTCCATTGCTATTATGACCCTTTCTTTTGGCTACCTCTAGGGCAGCTATAATAGGTGTTAGATCCTTAAGAGCAGTACTCTTTGAGGCATGATAGTTCTCATGTTTATATTCATTAGATATCGGTGCCTTATTATGTGTTGTGGGCGGATATTCATAACCTTCATTTGGATGTTTCTGTATGTAAATCTCTTCGGCAGTTTGTTTCTTAGCCATCTGATGATAAATATCTCCGACATTATAGTCAAAATGTTTTGGTGGTGTTGGCCCAGCCAGTGGTGCATAGGCTGCTGTTATTGATTCTGTATGTGAGAGTGACTCAAGGGGTCCCAAATGTGCTGGCAAGCCATAACTATTACTTGGTATACTATAACCATCTGGTAAATCAAATTGTTCTGGTAAATAATGATCACCAGTGGGTAGACTAGTGTCAAGTGTCACAGTTTTGGATGCAGTATACTCGGTTTTGCCATCTGGTAACATACTAAGAATTTCTTGAAGTTGTGCTGCAGCTTTACGTGCTTCTTCATCATTCAGTTTCTTATGGCGTCCATAGATATTGAAGTCTTCTGGTGGTGGAGAGTCTAAATTTGTGAATAAAGTGGATTTGTTTCGATTTGTTATAATTTCTGTTTGTTTTTGTTTAAGAGTTGAATTGAATTGATTTGAGTTGTGTTTTAATGTTTAATGTTGGAATTGGAGTATGTATTTATGTATCTGATTGTAAATATATATATATATATATATATGTGTGTGTGTGTGTGTGTGTGTGCATGAGTTTGTGGTTTAAGTTATGTATTATGTTTATCATGGTATTTATGTAGTTTTGTAAGTATATTTGTGATTAAGAGTATATGAGGAGTATTTATGTGTTAATTTTGTTCGGTTTTAGTGTTTGATATTATTTTTATTTTTATTTATTTGTTGAATATGTACATTCATACTTTTGTACAATTTGTTAGCAAATTTATCGAGCGATTCTTGTTTTGGAGCTGGAAAGATATTTTTTGTTATACTTAAAATCTAAAAAAAAGTAGAGATGATACAAATGTACATACATACATACATATTTCTTATGTACAAACATTGACATTTAAGTACAAAATATTTTCATAGAAAACTTGAATAGATCAATGGTGTTTAGTATTTGTATCATAAATGTAACTTAATGTATCGAATGTATATAGTATAAGTTTTAAAATATCTTAAGGTAAAAAATATGTATAAATGTTTCTATTCTATTTTTCCTTGGTTGCAATAAGAAATCATATATTACTACTTTTTTGGGATTAAATATTACAATGTGGTTCGTAGACATGTGCAATGATTATAATCATATTTCCCACATCTGTATGTACTCTAAATATATACTACATATTATTGTGTACGCGAAAAGTGAACCTTTTTTTATGTACTAACTCCAAATGATTACTAGTAGTAATCATACTCTTTCGAAATGACTACGTGCGTATTGCATTCAAAACTTAAGACAAGAAATGTTCAATACATTTTTCATGATAGTCGAGTTAATCACGACTGATATGGTCAGTGTCTGTTTCGCAACCTGACTTCAATGTTTTCCTTTCCAACTGTAATATTATACTATAAACTATATAACAAAAAGAAACAACAAATGAAAATCTAAACTTAGCAATGACTTCATCTTCATTTAAAAATGAAATCTGATAAAATAGTAAGGTCAAATATTCTTTCTAGATGGGTCGAAACGTTCACTGCCGGACTGAAGATCTCGAATTAGTTTTGAATCTAAGAAAAAAGGAAAAATGTCTGTGTTAAATCGGTCTATTGATTTTATGCAAAATGTTTTCAAAATAAAAATAGTCAAGGAAATTCTTCACATTGTCGATAAGATTAAAATTCGCTAACGATCATGGTCATTGAGAGCGATGAGAAGAATACAAATTTATTTGGGCATCTCTGTAAATGACTGTGAAAGAAATGTAACAAGTCCGAAAGGCAAATAATTGTATGTTGACTTACTTATTGAACGCCATGTGGTGGTAATATTATGGTTTGGGACTGTTTTGACTTTGTTTTGTTTTTTTGACTTACGACTTATGAAACTAAATTTAAAATTATCTCAAGATGAATATTTTTTGAAAAAATATTAAATAATCTAGTTATGAGACATTTTTATACAGAAACCCTACTGTAGTATTTACTGTGGAAGGTTATGTGTGGAAAATATTTGGTTTTAGTTACAATATATGCAGCTGTAATACTATAACTATGATCATTTCTATCTATAGATGAAGATAAGAAGAAGATAGTTGATCTAACTTACAATATTAACAACTAAAAAATTCTTAAATCTAATTAATTACTGTTTGGGTTTCTAAAATTCGTTTAAAATATGCATTTGAAGTAATTTGTTAAGTGTATATTTTAAATATTAAATTGGACTAGTTTAAAATATTAAAAAATCTGATTTTTTTTTTCATATTAGAAAATTCTTATACTACCAAGTTGATGTGGAACTTCAAGGTTTTCAGCTTTGACTAATTTAAACATTTTTACAATCTTGATATTTACAAATAATTTGTCAATTGATTAATTAAATTCTAATATTACTATTATTATTAGTATACTAGTAATAATTAAAGCTACAATAAATAAATAAAATTGCATAAGAAGTGATAAATTTTACGCACGTACAGAAATGTAAAAAAATTAATAAGATTTTTTAATGTGCGATTTTTTTTTTTATTTATTCAAATATTTCATTTTTATTTTTTGACACAACACAACAAACAACAATTTTTATTTACACATTATAGTTGTCTTGGTGTTGTTGTTTTTGTTGTTGTTGTTAGCATTGTTAAACCATGCGTCCCGACTTTGAGGCTTTCACTTTCATGAACATTGTCGTTGTCGTTGTCGTTGTCGATGATGACGACAACAGCGACTCTCTACAACTTCGATACAAACAAAGTTGAAATTCAATATTTTTCTCTTGAAAAAAATATTATTAAAAAAGTTCAACGGAAGTAGAAGCCAACCGACCCACTCAGATACTATGTACCAAGTGAATGAATGAATGAATGAATGAATGAACAGATGAATGATTGAAATAGATGTGTGAGTAAGTAATAATTAGCATGAGAAAGTAAGTAAAGTAAGAAAAGTAAGTAAGAGAGAAAAGAGCGAAAGTATGCGAATCAAAAAGCTAGCGAGAGATGATTTATACTATTTACACTTGAGATATTTAATGCAACTGTTGTATTAAATATCAAAGATGCATGTCGTATACCACACCCAATTCTTTACACAGAAGTGATGATAGAAGTTATAGAAATCTTATGACTTACCCTCATGGCCATAGCCAGATGGCACATAATTGCTTGGTGGTGCTTCAAATGCAACAGCATGACCATGGCTAAATGGAGCTCCACCACCACTTGGTGGCAGATACTGATGTGTGGCGCTGCTGTAGGATGGTGGTTTTGATGGTGGACCATAGCTAGCATGACCAGTGGGTATCTCATATGTAGTTATGGCTAAGAGAGAAGAGGGGAATTGTTGATGATTGAAAGTCAATATTGTTTATGTGCAAAAAAGTTGTTATTAAACAAAGTTAAGTTTAAAGTAAAGTATTGTATTTTTGATCAAAAAATAAATGTTGATTTTGGTATAAAAATGTCAAGCAACAATTTACTTTGGTAACTTGTCTTGCAATTGAAAACGAAAGTCTTCGTTAGAGGCACGCAACTTTATAGTTTTTGTTGTTTGCTTGCCACAAGTTTTCTACGATTTTTATATGAAATTGTATGGAGCGCGGCAGGTCAGTGAACGTGATCTGGTTTTTATGGCATAACATAACAAGTCAGTGGTAGACGATATAGAGAGCTAAACGAGTCTTCCGTTTCTTACTGCTGCCTTCTCATGAATGCGCTTCGCATACATGCCTCATTGCAATTAGACAATATACTATTGTATACACAGTCCACGGTCCACGGTCCACGGTCCATTGCGGCGAACTTGGCTATGACCGAGCTGCGCTTCATTGCTTTAGTGACTCAATAATAATAATAATAAACATTTCTTTTTGTTTTATTTTAAAATGATTTTATGATTTTAAATAAAATTATTAACTTTATGCATGATTTGCATGTTGTTACGTTTATGTTTCCTGGCTTTAAAATATCAATTGATTCATGACTTACAGCAATCACTCTCTCCCTTCTCATTTTACTTACTCTCAGTGTGAACGCTGTGTGATGGTGGAGCATGTCCTTTGCTGCTACTGCTGCCACCTGATGAAGCTCCCGATAATGAACTGATCTTGGTGAAGGGATGAACATAAGTAGTACCAGAACCATGACTAGTGCCATAGGTATGGGAATTGATGTGAGCTGAATTAATGATGGCCTTGCCCACATCAGTGACTTTATCGCCTGAAGCAGCCACCAGATTGCCACTGGCTGAGAGAGCATAACCACTGCCCTTAATCAATTGACCTTTAAGTGCAGTAACTCCTCCAGTTATGGCTTTCACTGCTTGGAAAATTGTATTCAGGACTGATTTCTTGAAAGACCAAGGATCATATTCCACAGAGTTGCCCTATAATTTATAAATTATTAATTAGTTGATGAGTTGATAGTGTTTTTTTTTTCTTATAAAAATTAGACTTACATGGACAACAACTTCATGGGATTTGTAGGATTCATGTCCAGAGCTGCCTCCAGAGCTGCCTGAGGCTATTGAAGCCGAAGCATGGCCAATACTAGAAAGGAGTCCTGATTTCAAATGTGTTACATAATCAAAACTGCCGGAACGTTTTGAAATCTGTGAATCCTTAACACTTTCGCCATGATCATTATCCACATCGGTGTCCTCTAGGGAAAGTGATTTCTCTTCGGCAGCAGGATATGTGTGACATAACAAGGGAAATGTCAACAAAAGTACACAATAAATCTACAAGAAGAGATACAAAAGAGGGATGAGAAATTGATATATTGATATACATAGTATTTATATGTTACAAATAATAATCTTGTTGCGTAATTCATTGGTTGTCGGTTGTTGTCTGGTTTATTCAAATGTATAAATTTCTACAGCCAGCTGTGCACCATGATGTGTTGCAACTATGTATAATATTTTAATCATACATCTACATACAAAAGTATCTAGATACAAATACATATAAATGAGCAGATGTTTGTTCATGTGTGTATTTAATGTTGTCATATTTATCACGCTTACAACTTCATGCAACATTTTGTTCAATGAAGTTGTTGTTTTTGTTGCAATATACTAATCTCATATGCTGCTCGCATGAGCGATTTTTGCCTCGTGCCACTTCGCGTGTTTCATCGTTAATTTTATGCTCGATTAAGTTGCTGAGATACAATATTTTTCTATATTTTTTTTTTGTCATAGTTTTTTCTTGTTATTGTACTAGTGTATCTATCTAATTATTATTATGATAAGACACTCAAATTAAATCTTAAAATATTTGATTTTTTAAACTAAAGTTATTTGTGGCAAACTGATTGAAACAAGTTATGAGGTGCGCCTTGGAGATTACTAGGTTAGACCCACGTTAGTAGTTAGAGTCTAGTTAGATTTAAATACTTGTACTACTACTCAAATACAAGTTAATTAGGGTCAGTGAATGTGTCTGCATAATATCGTCTAAAATACACAAATAAAAAAGAGTCTACTTTGACTAGTTTAGTTAATTGCTTTTGAATTTTTGTTAATTTTATGATATTGATTTTTTTGTTAACGTCTGAAAAAACCTTTCGCTTGTATTCATTTTTATAAATTTATAAAGAAAAATATAGTAAAATAAATTCATTTGTGAAATGCAAATTTTATGTAAATTACAGTTTTAAGTTTTTCTCGAACTATAAAACAATGACCTCAACATAGAGAGCGCTTAACATTTGATGGTGGATTTTCATTAATTGGATTCACAATAGGAAACACTGAACTTATATTAACTCAACATTTGCAAAATGCATATAAATGCATTAATTATGATGATTTATTGATTGAATTGAGGATGTTTTTGTATATTTATATTGATAATCAATTTGCATTATGTATTTAAATTGCTCACTTAAGTCTGGTGTTATGTAATATTGTATTTGGCTTATTGATTTGTATATCCTACAGTAAGTATGAGATAATCACTTTAATATGATGTTTGTTTTGCATTCATGGAGATTCATAGACCAGAAATTTGATCTGTTTTTATTCTAATATGACATCAGGTTTTTGATATATCAAATCAGAAATTTGTAACAACATCTAGTCAAATTGTAAAGTTTTTTAGTGAGACCTTATGTTTTCGATGTATCAAAATGAAATTTATATAAAAATTGATAAATTTATTATTCCATACATTAATAATGGTCTTATGTTTTTGAGAAATCAAGCTACAAATTTCTTATAATATTTCATTTACATTTCAATTATAAGTGTAAAGGGACAAATATTCAGTGGAATTGAAATAATTCTATAGATGATTTTCTGCTCATAAACTGAATTTATAATGAATAATTTTTAATTTCATGAGCTTAGTATTATAAATAAATATTAAATAAACCTGGAAAATTGGAATGGTGTAAGCTAGACATATGTAAGCCATACAAATTACAGTCTTCACATATGCAAAATTGAACTTATAAACTTAATTTCGTTTGTAATTTTTTTTCTATTTCTATTTCTAAAGGGGCTTTGTAAATCACTACAAATCCATGTATTGTCTTTGTTATTTCTTATAATAAAAGTTATTAAAATTTTTCTATTAATTGTATTAGCCACATTGAACTTTTGGTAGTTTTTATTTATGACATAATATTGTATTTTATTATGCGTTGCAGTATGAAAGTGTGTTTATTGTTAAAGCACGTGGAAATGCGTTAAATAAGTAAAGAAGTAGGTTAATGAAACTGCCTATAAATAATGAGAGCCCATTTTGTTTATTTCATATGAAATTGTTTAAAAATAAAAGTAAGTGTAAAGAGTTCAGTGATTGTTATGCTTTGATTTTTAGTTTACGAGTATACAGTATTGCCAAAGATAACAAGTCTGAATAATTGATAGAAAAATTTTTGTTCATGGAAGCAAGTTCAAATCCATTAAAATGATTAGTAATAACTTTAATAGATTAATATAGTAATCCCATCTCATCTCTTTTGATGCTTTAGTCTCTTGTAAATTTTGATTAATATTGTGTTGTTTTCTGATCAGTGGTCAAATTATTATGAAAATACTTTTGCTTTTCATCTCTAGTATTGCTAATTATAACACAAGAGTACACATATGTATAAAGATTGAAAAGAAAATCTATTAACCATGATAAATTCATTAATATTTGGAAAAACATCATAAAATTTATGAACCTTTAATCATAAGCAAACAGAAGCATGAACCTCTTCTTTAGTATTATTCATAAAAACCAATACACACGAGTATTATATTTTCTAGAATTACAAGTTTTGAAAGATCAGAAATTTATAAAATAATTAAGCTTACGTGGTTCAGTTATGGTCAGTATGTAGTGATCTTGCTAATCAGCAGTGAGTTTGGCCGCATGTGGAAAGAAAAAAATGTTTTTGACCAAAAAAAAAAAAAAAAGGTTGAACTGCGGGCCAAAGATAGACATTTCTGTTTCTCCTCTGTTGTCACTTCAAGCGCATTCAGATTTCAATTGGGTTGGATAGCAGCACTGTACTAAATCATACTTTAAGATTTTGTAATTAATTTTATTTAAATTTTCATTTCAGCCAAATAAAATGGTTATTTTGTGGAATGTTTTAAAAAAATAATTTATGTATTTATACATGACGCAGAGAGTTTTATTAACAATTGATTAATTTGTCGAAAAAAAACTTATTTCATTAAATGCGGCATGTTGGTTGAAGAGATACTGCCATTTTACTTTTAAAAAAGTGCTGACTCTATTCAGTTGAGCGGCAATATTTATATAATTGAGACTTAATCTGCTTCTGAATATAATTCAATCATCGCCAAAGTCAAAGTCAAATTTAATTTAAATTTTCCCACATTTTTGTTATAAAATCTTTAGAAGAAAATTATTGAATGTTTTCATTAAATAATAATATTTTTTTTTTAAACCAATTGTTTCTTTGTTTCTTTATCAATTTAATTAAAAAAAAAAAAACATAAATTAATTAAATAAAACAAAAGAGATGTTAAATTCAGTCAGTCAATTCAGTTCACTGCCCTTCCTTTTACTCATTAACAGATTTAAGATGAAAATTACTAACAAATTGCAAAAATATCCAATCAAGTGAAAGTAGTCCCAAAAAACATAAGGAGTTCAGAGAAGTTAAAGTCTCTTACATCTGTTTCTTTTCTTTCACTTGTTTTGTTTTGTTTTGCTTTTTTGTGTAAACTTAGTCAAAATTGTTTGCGGTCATTTGTTGTAAAATTAAGAAGAAAATACAAAAATAGAGTTCAAGAAAAATACTGAAAATTAAGTGTTTACATTGTTTTCGGTTAACAAGTAAAATATCGTATTAAGCATATTGTAACCTAAGTAAAGTATCTTTGTTGCTTAACTTGCTGGCTGAAATAATTGTCGTAGGTCTCAGTTGACATGGCGTTGACATACACCTTTATTTCTTGTTTTTTCATGTTTTACATTTCCACTCTAAAACTGCCAAATTTCTTTATGTTTTCCTTCGCTTTTATTTAATCATTATTTACTCATTTGCATATTTGGTCGTTTGCTTTAAAACCACAAAAGCATATCAACTGACATAATAATTTTTTCTATCCAACTGTCTATCTGTCTGTCTGACTGTCTGTCTTTCTCTCTGTCCCCTAGTATATTTATCTTATTATGTATGCGTGTGTATCTATCTGCATTTATTTGTGTCTTTGCTCATCCTCATCAACAACTCATTTATTGTTGTTGTTCATTCAACGTTTCTTTTCATTAGTTTTTTGGTTTTTTGTTATTCATTTTTCTTATGATGTAATTCACAAATGACTTGATTTTCATTATTGAGATTTTTGGGTTATGATTGCATAATGATTAGGTTTTGCTTTTGTATGGATTCAAATATTTTGATAATTTTTTGAATTTTATTGTATTTTTTTTTATTTTATTGTATTTTATAATTTTAATTGTTTGTGCAACGACGCGTTGCAACTGTTGCAAGTGGGGTTTATTTTTTATTTTTATTGTATTTCACTTGTTGCTTATTATTTGCACATTTCTTTTTGGGGTTGTTATAAAATCTTTATACACTTTCACACTTATGGAAAATGAGATTATTTACATTTAAGTTTGTTAAAGGAAATACTTCATTAATGTTTTTTCTATTTAATCAATTTATCATATATTTTTTTGCATCTTTTTCGTGAAGCGTTTTTTTAGTTTTGTATATAAAAAACCTAAAATATGCCATAAAAAGAGGAGGCTAATTTTTGGAAGTCAAGTCAAAAGTCTGATCACTGAAATCCTTTTATTACTTTGAAGTCTCTTACGCATTATTTGAAGTTATCATATTAGAGTTTAAATTTATCACTCACTAGGATCTTGTTTTCAGTTTTTAAGAAAATTAACTGACTGAATAGAGTCTTTTAAAGGTTTTATACTGATAAATTTTGGAACAGCAGTAGATTGATTAGAGAAAATCTTATTTACCAAACAATTCTATCTATGACATTAAAAGATCTTTCATATATTCTTAGGGTATCATTTTAAAATTTAGTTGTATGGATTGGTCTTATGAGCGATAAAAATACATTAGACCTGCTTAAAGATATTTTATTACATAACAGGTCGAGATCATTGATAATAACTCTTACATAAATATTTTATTAATATCCTTTGCCGAAATCATGGGAACATTTACTGATTGGTCTCACAGTATTTATGTAAATCAAAAATTGAAATGATAAAGTCACATTGATCTTGCTGAGTGGCTATTTTTGTACATGATCAATGATATCATTAACGTTTTTATGGAAAATATTGGAACTTGGACAGATTGGTTTCAGTTTATTTTAAGCAAACATATGATCAATAAAAATACATTTCTTAGTGGGGGGATGGTGATCAAGATCTCTTTGCTTCATACTTTATCTATAACCTTTTTAAGTCATTATTGCAAATATTATATCATTGGAACATTTATTGATTGGTCTTAGTTTATTTTAATCAAATGTTAAAGTGATTAAGTCACATTGTTCTTGAAGAGAGGTTATTTTTATACATGATGGAATGCGACTAAAGCTAAGATTTCCCAGTTTCTTCGTGTTTCGTTATCCTTTTATTTTATCTCATTTTATTTTGTATTTTATTCACAAACGACTTCAGTTTATATATTTTTTTCACTTGCACTTGAACTTGTTTCTGTATGTTAATGGAAAGTCTGACGTTGGTGTAAAGTGGTGTCCACTACTTTGTTTGATTGATCTTTCAATTTTCAATTTTACAGTTCATTACAGTACAATATTACTCGTATTATTATTTTTAATTGTATTTTATTGTTTTTGCACATACTTGGTAAATAATTTTCACTTCGAACACAAAAAACTAGCAAAAAACAAAACAAAAATTATCAATGTAAAAAAAACATTGACATTTTCGGTTTCGGTTTCAAATACACAAATTTGGTTATTGGTCAGTTGAGTGAGTTGAGTTGAGTTGAATTGAATTGAGTTGAGTTGAGTAAATGAAACGCTTTCACTTGCACGCAGTGGTTGATCATAATGACGACAAAGACAACTCCAATGAATGAATGAATACTCATCATCATCATCATCTCAATAATCAGTAGCATTAGCAATATCATTATCACCAGCATCAATGATTATGATTGTATGTATCCGTATGGAACTTACCTTCATTTTTGTTAACTAAATGTGTGAAGTTATATAAGATAAATTTCTTATTAGCTTTTAATATGAAGCTAAATACAATTTATGTATTTATACCGAAGGATTTCGTGGTTTTTTGTTAAATTTTCGAATTTGTTTTTCGATTTTTCGAAAACACGTCCACAGCGCGCGACAACAAATTCACTTTTACTTGTTTGCACATACACAAAGCGTAGAAGTGACGACGATGTTGGTCACGATGATGGCGACTTGCGGCAACTTCGTGTCTCTGTGAAGTTCGTTTGACTTTATCAAAAGCCAAAGAGGTAGAGAGTGATCAAATAAGAGAATGAAGTGAGAGTGATGACAACTACCGGCGACTCTCAACTTGATAAGATTATAATTGTTGTTATTGTTAATTTTGCGCTTTATGTTTTATGCTTTAGTTTGTTTTGTTACTTTGTTGTTGTTTGGCCCACGCTTTTGTTTATATCTTTTTTTGTATTATTATTTTTATTTTATTTCGTCTTATGTCTTACACAACTTTCTTTGTTCGTTACTTTCTTTCGTTTGCTCGCTCGCTCGCTTGCTTGCTTGCTTGCTACGTTTAGTTTAACTTTTATTTTAATACTTTTTCTTTCTTGCTCACTTTTCTTTGCATTGGCAACACTTTTAGTATATTGTGCAGCATATGATATGATTTACATTAAAATTTAATTGGACTCCGCGCCTTTCGATTTACTTTATCGTGTTGTGTTTTCAACTCGATTTCAGTTTCAACTGTTGATATTTGCTGCATGCCTCGCGTCTTTTAAAGAAAAACTGCGATTGCTTTTTGCACTAAAATTTTCCAGAGCGCATTTCATAGTTGTTGTTTTTTCCAACAAAATTTGTTGCTCTCTTGGGTGCTCTGCATTTGTAAAAGATTTGTAAAAATTGTCTCTTAGTTTTTTTTTTTTTATGGGCAGCTATATTTTGATATAAATATACATCTATGTATCTATATATTTGACATCTCAGCAACATTTTGTTGTCGCTTGATTTCCTTGAAGCAACACAACACAACATTACACATCAACAAAATTTATTTTATCCATTACAATTTGACTTTACTTTATGATCTCTTAAATGTAGTTCATCATCATCATTATAATATTCATCTATCAACAGCAACAATAACTTCATTATGATGATGATGTATGGTGTAATTCTTTAAGTACTTACATTGGGTGCCATATAAAACTTGTTGTTGGAATTTTCTATTGAAGTGGGTCTAATTGAATTTTACTATATTTTTTTTGCCTAATTTTTGTTTTAATTTTTGGTTATTTTTTTTGTAAATTTCAATTGCAATTGTTTTTTGTTTTTTTATATTTTTCATATCCATTTAAACGAAAGACTTAAACAACAAACTTGTTGTATGGTAAATATAATTTTTTATGATCCTAATTATACTTCTTGTGTCATGTTTTTCTTAGTTTCAAGTATCATAGACTTGTCTAGACTATATTATTTCAATAATATTAAATATTTTTTATATTTTGTCTTCACAAAGAATTTTGAAAAGGTAAACTTTGCACAAGGAAGCACTTGTTTTGTTGTTTTTTTCTTAATTTTAAATTGTTTTATATACCAGAATTTTTGATTGTAACGTATGCGCATGACTCAGCCATTTTATTGAGGGATTCCGGTGTGTCCAGTGCTATAAACGCCATGCAAGAATATCTACATCAGTTTGATAAATGAACTCGCAAGTTGATCTCAGCCTTATAGAGTATTTAGACAGAGCCTGCAATGTTGCTTACCCAATACTACTGGAGAGTGACCATTCTAACATTGCATTGAATGTTGCATTCAAGGCAGATGTAAGCATTCATGTCTATAACAACGACTGCACAATTTCGTAATATTCCCTGTTGTTGTTGTTGTTTAATTGGATATCCATCCATGCTGCATCTCAGATGAATACAGCATCCGCTCTGTCTAGGAACGCACATTACAGGAGTGGTAGCTTCGGTAAGGGACAAGGTCGGGAAGATGTGATGGCTATTGCATTATCGGAATAAGCTGACCCATCGTAACAAGGTGTACGTAATATGTGAATTCTAGTCCTCAATTGGACATTCTCGCATCATTCAATTATTTAAAATATTTATACTTAAATACGAAAGTTTGAGTCTGGACTCATAAAACTCTTATCATTTGTTTATCTTCTTCAGTTCCGTTCAACATAATTTCATTTCCTTTCTAATTAATTCACAATTTAAATCAACATCATTTCTTACTGTTTTGATTTGATTTGCAACTGAAAATTTTTAATTTTAAAAACAAATAATGATTAATGTTTAGCTAAGTATAATTCAATCTGAAATGTTCTGGGAAAGCCATCATTTTAAATAAATATAAAAAATTTTAGAAAAGTAAGGTGAATGAATGATGACTGGAGTCTTAAAATGGCACTGTACAATTGAGTTGATGCGTGTTCCATACCAAGACTTCTGTCGTAGCTGAGAAGACGAAGAAGAATCAGAGAGTATTCAATATCTTCTCTGTGACTGCCCTACTCTTCTTAAAAGACGTACCCGAATTCTCGGAAAACCATTCTTTGATGAATTGGGTAGTTTGGCAAAGGTGACCTGCCTATGTTCGCTGAATTTTCAGGTTGGTTTTAGAAACTGAGGGAGATCTCTAGGACCAACTGTCAAACGTTTACCCCAATTTCATCACAATGGGCTGCAAAGCTTCTGGATGAACTCGATTGTATTCGCGAGGGCCCTGTCTAACCTAACCTAAGTATATCAGAATGGTATTATCACAAAAACAGATGATTTGTCCATAAATTTGTAATGTGATCTCATTGCATAAGAATTTTTATACGTACGAAGCTGTGCCAATAAATCCTTAGTAGGAGGATGTATTTATCAATCAAACAATATACAAATGACGCACAGAGCATTTGAGAACCTTAAAAATTATTATTTCTTGAACGACTTAATAAATTAAGAAAATCATTTGTAAGAATGTCTTTTAGTAAGATTCTTTAAGATCTCTTACACATTAGTGCGTGAAGATTCTATAAAAAAGCATCCTTCTTATGTCATATAATTTTTTTTTAGCTTTGGGTCTATAAGGTTATGTTAAACATTAAATATTCTTCATACAATATTTCCTCATGCAATAATATACTTTTAATTTTTGTATTCTCTTCCTTCACCTATGAACTTCTCTAATTAAAAAACTAATAAATATTATAATAACTCACGCATTTGATGGGTCTAATTTGAGGCTATTTACATAAGTAATAACCATTAAAACATAATTTTTAAAAAAAGTACCTTGACTTCCAGACAAACAGTCAACTGTCAATTGAGTGATTATGCGAGTTAGACATAAAAAAAATAAATGTAATCTTGAATTCACTGACCCCAAAAGCCTATTATGAGATTATCTAATAATGTCACTCACTACTAAAAACTCTTAAAACATTTCAATGTCTAGTAAAACAAAGAAAAGATACAGAAATACAAAGTTCACTGTCACTATGCCAACAGGAATATTGAATGAGATAAAGTGATGAAAAAGTATATTAAATTAAATGTCAATAGAAGGCAAATTACAATCTATGTATGTCAATGATGAATAAAAAAAGGGCGCTTCGTAATTAATGCAACTATTAACTATTATAATGGTGGCAACTGCAATTTGTTTGAGTACTTGAGTACAACAAAAAGTGAGTGCGCGAGTTGTGTACTACAAGTTTTTGGACTTGCTTTCATAACTTTGCTTTGGGATTATTTGTATTCATCCGCTTCTTGACATCTACATTCTTCGAAGTAAGCCCCAATAGACTGAATTCCATCGATGATTCCAAATCGTCAATTAGTTCTGGAATGGTCCACTCGTCCCATTCGATCGATATTGTTTAGTTGACTAGAACATTGATCACTGTCAACAGATATAGGACGCGTTTTCAACCACATGTACCAATTATTTATCTGTGTGTTACCCATAAATTGTTCCCGAAACAATTCTTTATAATTTTATTAGTTTCAACTCAACTTTTTCGAGTTGATACAAGAACTGATGAAGACAAACAAAGCACTGTCCGCTAGTACGGCAGACTATGAGTTCATGGTAGTCACAAGTGCCTCGCATAATTCATCCCAACATTCTGGATGCGTAGAACTAAACTCAGGTCAAAAACTTTTTATACGCACCTTGTAATATCCAGCAACACAAAGTTAAACAACAAAATGAAGAAGCATCAACATTATAAATACAAGTTACGCACCCAAGTAAAGATGCTGATGTTGACAAAGTTTATAGTAATGATAATCTTCGTGATGTTGATGATGACTATGATGATGATGATGATGATGATGATATTGTTGATTTTGTAGTTTAAAATAAAGATTGTTGTTTTCTTCTGTACTCGTACTTCAACTTGTCGGCACAACTTTAAGTGGTTTGTCTACAAAAAACCCTCAACATCAAAGACTGAGGTTGAGCTCAGAGGAAGCAACGCATAAATTCAATCTATAGAAATGTAATGCATACGAATTTGTTGCACATTGCATGTTTACACACTCGCTAAGGATTATCTAACATCCCAGCCAAAATAAAATGAGTTCAAATTCAATTACAAAAAGCAAATACAATATTTTTAGCAAAAGTGTAAATATGTGAAAATTCATAGAAAAACAAAAAGGAGAAAAACAAAATTTTTTTAATGATATTTGATTGTGTCTTTGTGAGTGAGTTTGTATCATTTGTGTAACATTTAGAGGCAACACCACCACCACCACCACCACCACCACCACCACCACCACAAAGTGTTGCACCGTGTCACAATGCAAGAAATGTTGCTTGGACAGTTAAGTTTTTCTTTTTCTTTTTCTTATTTTCCATGACTTTTCTCTTTTTCACAGACATATGTATTTCGATTGTTTGTCAACATTACTCATGCAATTTTACTAATGTTATTATTTTTTGTTGTTGTTGATATTTTCTTACTACATATTTATTTAACTGGATAAATGAAATTTACACACAAGAAGGCGGGTTTTTGCTTAAAATTTATTGGGTTGATGTACTTTCGCATTCAGTTTGTTGAAATTGGAATGCGCTTTAATGTGATAGATTTTTTATGGAGATTCTATAAAGAATAATTATGCCGAAAGCATATCGCTCAGGGCGGACCTTGAAACCGACTTGAAAATACCAAATGTGATGTGATTAATCGTCAGGCCAAGAATTATATGGAGCGGTTGAAAACTCACTCAATTATACTAGCCAGGCGCCTCTTAAAGCAAAGCAGAATAGGAGGAGTCAGAGTGGTGCGACGGTTGAGAAGATCTCATCCTGTCGACCTCTCAACTAGATTTATTTATTAATTAATTGTTCTTTCCAACTTTTTAATTTAATTAAAGTTGTTTTGTAATTGTTTTAAGTTTAATTTAAGTTGTTTTATAGATTAACAGAAAAATTAAAATATTTATTGATATCAAAAATAAAAAAAAAAAACCCAGTTTCTAGTGCAGTAGCATTTATGTTGAAACTTTTTGTAAAGCAACACCCCTTAGGATTGAATTTTACTTCATGAATCTCAGGTGAATGAAAATTGCTTTGCAATTTGCTTAAAAGATCTTTCTATCAAAATTAGCAATTTTTTCTCTATTGTGATTAAAAATCATAGAAATATCTATTATTTATTTATTATCATTGTGCGCTGACTAGGATTTCTGTTCTCTTCAACATTAGATTACATATTCACCTTTTGTCTATGACATAAGGATATGTCACTAATCTCCTGATTCTATCTTAATATTGCGCTTCAAAAAATATATATAATACTAGTGAGGCCTGGTGCGTATTGCTACGCCCCCGACGAGATGTTAGTGATTTTTGTATTCAATGTTTTTGTCATAATTGTATGCCGCCAATATTAAATCGATTCATTGTCTTGAATAAGTGAACCAATGATCGAGATACTAGATACTTAAGATGAAGCCTTTCCACCCTAAGGAATGTCAAAATATTGTTAAGAAATTTGTTATTTAATGATTTGTGATATAAGTTGTATTATCTTTAGGAACATTCCATGGATCATCACTGATTGTGCACAGTGTTATCTTCTGTAATATGAACAACGCCATAGAAGGATTTTATTTATTTTTTTATGTTTACAATTGAGCTGATAGCTATTAATGCAAGTGCCTCATATATTTTGTTAGCTTGTAATTTTAATTATAAGATAGCAACAAATAAAAGAAAAAATAAAAAAATAATGTTTACAATTACTTTGTTCCTTAAACCAAAAATCATTTGAAAACAAAATAAATCAACTCAAATCAAAATATTTTTTTTAAAATTTTTCTTTATCTCTTACTTTTCATTAGGAAATTATTTGCAGCTATTCTTTATATCTTTCCTATTAAAGTAAATCCATATGACTTCTCATTTGTCATGTAGTGAATGAAGTCTGCTTATAAATAAGTAATAGAAAATTATATCGCATGCTATATTTCCGCTCATTTATTCATTCATTCAGTCTGCGCTAATGCTTCATTTTGCGTTTAATATTAAATTTTTTTTTATGATTTTTTCAATTTTTTTTTAAATTTATTTTTCATATTGTAAAGTGATTGAGTGATTCGACAAATGTTGGTTGTTTGTTGTTCAAGTCGATTGAATATCAACGAGCAACTTTTTGAAAGGAAAAAAAAAAAAAAAAAATAAAAAATTGTTTAATCGTTCAATTTAATTTTTTTTTTTTCCTTTCAACAAGTTTCAATTTAAAGAAGAAATACTAGAAATAAATCGAATTGAAATTAAATTTTGCAGACTTGAGTGCATCTTGTTGATGGTTGATTGGAGCTGAGTTACTTTGAAAATACATATTGAATGTATTGATGCAATCCATGGAATGTTTTTGATGTGATTTACTTTGCTTCAATTTAATTTACTTTGTGTTGTGTGACAATAACTTCAATGTGGTTTACTATATGATTTCAACAGTTTTGTGATGGCAGGCACTCCTTGCTGGCTCCTTGGATTGACAACCATCACAGTCAACACGTATGTGATGCCGAGTGTTATTTCCTTAATTTAGGCAAACAGACAGGCAAATTCATAAGTCAGGCAAAGAAAGCCAGGATATTATATCACGCATACGCAGTGTTATGCCGATGTCAACAACTAGTTTGAAATCTAAACAAAGCAGGAAGGAAGTTTCGTGCATAAAATACGATTTTATTTATTGTCAAAAAATAAAAAATAAAATTATAATAAATATAAATAAAAAGAAGAAAAAACTTAAAGTTGAAAATAAATCGTTTCATTTCTCTCTCACTTCTTAAATTTAATTATTGCAATACTACGAAATATGACAGTGGTTCTTAAGCTTATGTTAATATGGGACACCTTTTTACATAGTATTTTTCTTCGCTGATATCGTTTTGATCACATCACAATCATAGATATTTTATAAGACTATTAAATAATTATTTCTGGCTCAATATTTTTAAAAATTTGGAATGTCGAACCCATATTGATCTACGAGCTTCCCTTCTTCAAGAAAAATGTTTATTGAACCTAGTAAAATAGATGCAATCTATGGTTGAAGTTTATGATTTGTATTTTATAAAGAATCTGTTAAAGAATTTTAAGAAATTTAAGGTCAATCCCCTTCAAGCGGCGGGAAGTATAAATATTTTTCTTCATAAATTCTATAAATTATTAATTTTATTTAATTATCTGAAATAAATGTTGATAAAAACATTGATCACTAGTTCAATGTTGCAATAAATCTCGCAATTGCTTCTCGGACCTCCGGTAATGGCACGCACCACAGTTTAATAATCACTGGACTAAGTGCCTTTGTTGCTTCAACTAAAGACAAACCAAGTCCAAAATTGAATGAAAAATATTTCTGTGTTTGTCTGTGAAATATGTTTGCCACTTTGAAACGTCATTAGTTTCATGTCACGGGCAAGTTGTTGCAACTCCTTAATTAGTATGTGGCAACTGACCAAAAAACAAAAAAGAAAAATACCAAAAATTTGGAAAAATAAATAAACAAAAAAAAAAAAATGGATAAGAAAACAAAAAATAAAGTTGCATATAAATAAATAAAATAAAATAAATTTAAATATTGTACACACATGAGAGTTTTTAGAGTGTAACGATCATGAAAATATCATTACTAAAGCAAGTTTGTGTATTGTACAAGTAAATTGTTGAAGATGGGATAAGAAGACAAAAGTGCAAATTCCTTACTTCCTGATAACTTTTAATGCAAAAATACTCCTTTTCTCTCTCTCCCTCTCTCTCTCTCTCTGAATGTATCTGTCCCTGTACCATTACTCTCGCCTATCATCTGGGACTTTCTTGTTTCGTATTGCGCAATGCATGAATGCTTTTGCTGCCTTCACTTGAACTTCAACTTCAATAACGAACGTTATTTTGGCTGCCCACATGTTAAATTTACTTATATGCATTTTTATTTGAGCTATAGATTGCTTTATGTTTTCCACTTTTATTCTTCTTCCACCACTGCTTTCATACAACTTTCTTGCCTGTTCAATGGCAACTTGTTTCACTTTATGTTTATTATATCTACAAATCGGAAGTAGACCAGTTTTTCTTTTCAGCTTATGAGGCGGAAGTTGTCTTGTTGCAGTCTTTGGTCTTCGCCTGGTTGCTCACCCATTGATATATTCGCTCGCTCGCTCGTTTGTTCGACGTTCGTTACATTGCCAGTTGTTTCTAATAAATTTTCGGCTTTATCGGACTCGCGTGTATGTGCATCGTCTATTGACGTTTACAAATTGCGATCTTTCTGTGTTTGTAGGCTGCCGCTCCAACTGCCACTGATGTTAGAGTTACTGTTGCTGAAGTTGCTGTTGTAGGAGGTAATACTATTGAGCACCTCGTTCGGCAGCTTGTTAGCTCATACAGGAGTCTAATAGAAAGTGAAAGCTCATGCATAGATTGAGTTGGCTTACTTAGTTGGTAATGTATTTCCAAATGCAATATTTGTTTAGCACTTCATGTTGGCATCTCACATACTCGTAGTATACGATTAGTGACCAATATGACTAGATGTGCATTTATATTAAATAAATTTGGTATATCAGTTGTACGAGTATACAGTGGTATGAAAGTTTATTGCTGATGGATCAGTAATATGATTTTTGAGATAAAATGCTGCAGTTAAAAGAGTATCTATTAGTGAAAACATTTCATAATAGTGAAAACAACCTTACCTCGAGTAAATATATTTAAATTGACAAAAATTAACTAGTTGGGTAGGTGATCCGGCATTGACAACGAAAGGTAGTTCATCTTTAGGAGTCTTTACTATGTGAGTAATCTCTATCTAAGTAAATCTTGTTCTCGCATCCGTTGCGAACTCAATTAATGCGTATTTTGGGACAAAAGTTGAATTAAATCAGCCTATTTTTCTGAGTTGTAGCCTTCCTTCTAACAATATGATGTCAACTCATAAACATTATATTATTACATAATCTTCCTACAATAAGGTAGAACGAGTGTACTTCACTCTACGGGTCTATAACTCAGCAAATTGGATAATGAATTTTAAGGGCCACTGGGTGGAATACTCACATTTTTCATATCTTTAATAATATGAATTTCGTTCTTTGGAATATACTTAGTTCATCTGAGTATCAATACAATATTGAAATTGAATTTATATTAGCAATGAAGTAGAAATTTAGTCCTGAAGTTATTTGATATTGCAAATTCTAATTTGATGAAGTAAGAAATTTTAAATTAGACTAAAATTAAGATTAAGAACTAAAAATATTTATTTACATATTTCTTTTATTAATTCTTCATTTGTGCAATCTTATTTTGTGATAATTATTTACTATATATTTTCTTATTTTGAGTGCTGCCAAAGTGCTGATCACTATGATTCATTAGTGTCAACGTGATGACGAAAACGATGCCTTCTTCGAAGTAGAAGGTGAAAAAATGAGATAGCAAAAAATTAGAGTCAAGCCATTTTTGATAAATAAAGAAGAATTATTTAAATAAGTGACGGGGATTGATTTTTGGATTGAACAAACCAAGTAATTGTGTTTTGGAAATGGAATGAGACCTTGCAGAATTAGGACTTGGTACAAGGAAGTGTTTTTGTGAAAGTATTTAATAGTGATCCTGTGTATTTGTGTAATGCAAATCTCCGTTCAAGTTTTTATAAAATAAAATCACACTGAATAAAGAAATTCGTAACAATAGGCAGCTTAAGGAACCTCTTTTTTAATTCATGGGGTTTTAATCTACAATGGCACCAGATCTTGTTTGTAGTATCTAGGAGTTCTATAGCTTCTGTATTAGAATGATGTAGTAATCTATGCTTAAGATTTTATACCATAATTTGAAGCCCCAGTTTATACAGATTTTTTTATTCTTTCATTAACCAATAAATAGCTTAAATATGTTTTTCATTTATTTCTTATGATGGGAAACCATAATTAGACAAATTTTGTATATAAAAAATGACCCACAATTGCTGCAATATTTGAGAAATATATAAGTACATGGATATTTAGATTTATTAAACATTTAAATTAAAATCTTTTTCCATAAATAACTTAAGTTTTGTTACTTCATTGTTATCATAATGATTGCCATGTTTTTTTTTCAAACTTATTTAATAGTTCGAATACAATTTATTTTTTTATCTACTCAAAAAAAGAAAAAAAATCAACAAAAACTAATCCAATTTGTACCACTGCATTGCACTGTGCAAATCTACATGAAACAGTTGGTGGTAAATGGATTTAATTTTTTGGCAAATTAATGTTGGTTACGCGCGAAAAATAAATTCATTTGTGGACATTTTATTTTATCTACAGCAATTTGCGAATAGTAAAAATGTTGATGATGATGTAACAATTGCATCAACTCAAGAAAAAGCAACGGGTTTCATAGCATTTTGCACCTCGGTAACTTACTACTAGCATGGGGTCAACAAATAATCCTTATGTATTCATACATAGTTTCCATACTTGTACACACGCAATTATATTCATATTCATATTTCTCTTTCACTTCATTCATTTTTTTCATTCGTTTGTACATTTATTCACTCGTTTTTATTTATAAAAGCTCACAAAAAAAATATTTTATATTTTTTCAAAAAGAAAATAAGCAAAAAAATAAAAATTATGAAAATTATTTTTGTTTTCATTTTAATGGTAAAATTGAGTTGAGTTGACGTCGCTTACCTATGTGCAACGTTGCATGTCAACGTTGTCATCATGGAATTGAGTTTATGTTTAAAATACTATACACATTTACAGTAGTAGATAAAAATGTTCACAAAAATTTATTAATACAAATTTTATTTATAGCTACATTCTTTCTATAAAACTTTTCAATGATTTAAAAGTCTCTAGCCTTGCTTCTACAATTCATGAAGGAGACTTGCATGCCACATCTCACATCTTTTGGTCTAAGACCATTTGAATGTAACACTGCACTCACAGTTAATATTACCATCTTACTGATGAGATTATGTAAAGTAATATAATCAAGTGTGTCACTTCAAACAAAAAATGAACAAACGAATTGGCAAGAAAGAGAATAAGGTAAATTCCATACATTGTTAAAGGTGTAGCTACGTGTTTTGAAGATGCCTTCTCTAACCCACTTCGATCACAAATATGTTTAAAGGTAGATAGCGCTCTCATTCGAAGCATAACTTTCATTTGCCCTCCGCAAAAGCAATCGTCTTGTCCTATGAATCTATTTGATTTATCTTTATTTCATCGTATGAAGATACGCATTTGTAGATGAAACATGGATACACTACTATAATACAATGGAACAGTCAAAACAGTGAATTTATGAAGAACAAACGGGCTCCGAATATTGCGAAGTCGGTGAAATCGGCTGGCAAGGTGATGGCCAACGTTTGTTTTTTATGGATGCACGAGGAATCATCTCCATCGATTACTTTGGAAAAGGACAAACAATAACTGGAGGGTATTATGCGTCGTTATTGCATCGGTTGGGCGAAGAAATGAAGACTCATTTGAGAAAGAAAAGATACTCTTTCATCCAGACAATGCACGGTTGCACACATGCGCAGTATCAATAGTCTAAATTATGGAATTAAAATTCGAATTAACACATCATCCACTGTATTTACCAGTTTTGGCCTCCCTCCAGGGACTTCTTTTAATTTCAAATTAAAAAAAAGGCTCGGCTGACAACGTTTTACGTCCATAAAGTCCACTTTTCATATGATTTTTCTAAAAGCCAAGTGCAGATTCATATGTGAAGCATTTAGTAAAATCTTTTGTATTTCACATTTGACATCAAATTTCATTTAATAAATTTTAATGAATATTTTTTTCAACTACTGTATATATTTTTTATAATATTGAGTTACTTAAGAAATGAGATATAGACGAGTATGTGGACATTACAAGTATCTCTTTGGTTAATGGTAACAATTTTGTAAGTTTTTTTGGTTTTTTTATTAAAGGAAATTATGATTTATCATTTCTTTACTTTACTTTAGTTTGAGTTGAGTTGACATTTCATCAAATGTCATTAACTTGACCAAAATGCTTTGACCGTCAATGTTGTCGATGATGTTGAAGTAGTTACATCAAATTTACGCTTTGGCGCTTGTGATTTTGAGTTGAGTTAAGTTAAATAAAGTTGAGAAAGGGGGATAAATATTATAGATTGATGGCCACTTGTTATTTTACTATGAGTTCAATGTTTATTGGGAAACTGGATTATTTTTTTTTTACATACTCGTATTTCTCTATCATTCCAATCGTTCATCTGTCTGACAATTCGTTAAATTATTTATCTCATATACAATATTTTTCTTTAACGTCATTGGCATTTGTTAATTAATTGCATTTAATTAAATACAATTTAATGAACTAATTATTATTTATGATGATTTTTTTTGTTGTCTCTTTTGAGTTTAATAATTGTTGATTTTAATTAAATATTTAAAATGTAATTAAGTTTCGAACTCAATTGATTTGATTTGAGATTCAGGAAAACCCATTTAATTGATTTATTATAAAATGTGAATTTCCTTTCATTATTTTAAAGTACCGTTCGTTTGATTACACATTTACAGGTACTTGGAAATACATATGTTTCCTTAATTAAAGTACCATTTTCAGATAAAGTTGCCAGTTCATGGGTAGCATAAACCTGCCGACAGAGTGACATCATGTTATGGGGTAAAATATCCACATATTTACATGTTGAATTTACATTTCTATAAACAAAAGAAGTGTTAATTGATTATTTTGATTGGGAGAAGTTATATTTGACCTCATATACAAGTTGCCTACACAAGCTAAGTGACTGCTGGGCGGAATTGTATGTTAGAAATTCATCTATTCTCGGCTATAAACCTAAAAAACAATACGAGTACAACCATGTTGCCTTCCGATCTCATTCACATTGCTTGTGCATGCATCATGCAAGTGGGGCTTTCAATCAGTTCAAAACTTACACACATTGTTCAATGCGTACTGCTTGTTTAAAATCTTCTGAATTTAGAATTGGACGAGTTTCTTTAGTTTTTGTCATACCCTGAGTTGGATAAATAATACGAGTCATGCTTGTACAAAGAAACTCTTCATCATCACTTTCTATTTAAAATATAGAATAATTAATTCAATATTTAATTAAATTTTTAGTTTTTATATGTTAAACTTACCATCTAATCCCATTAGACTAACGAGACTCAATGAATTCTACAATGAAATACAAATATTTTATTTGAGAACTAATAATAATAATTTTGTTAATTTGTATCTTACCAAAGCCACAACTAAGAACAATAAATTGATTTTCCTACTAAAGCGAAACATATTATTAGAAGATTTTATTGAACTTTGCCTAGAACTCAACACTGTGAGATCTATAAATTGACTAAAATGACAGAAGCTTTGACTTTGGCATTGGCATTATTTTATACTTTTTGCTAATTGAAGAGAAGATTTAACATTGATAAGTATTTAATAACAAGAGAAATCAACTAATCGGTTGGGTTCGATTGTTGGATACCCTGTGTCATTCAATTATTTTTAAGTTAAAAGAAAAACATATTCTACCTCATACACAAACAGAGAATACTTATGTATGTTGTCATAATTTATGTGGATTTAATACTGGAGTTTCTCGATACTAAAGAATTAAAAACTCTCGGTAGCAACATAAGATACACACTGCCATATTGGTTAGAGACGATGACCCAACAGCAGCTTCAGTTCTCCTTCAGAACCAACCAGTCCTTATTGAGCAGAGAATGAAGAGATGAAACGTAGATGTCATTGCTTACACAATTCATATTCACCTTAAACCACATGACATGACCTCCAGTATTCACAAACGGGGTTATCATCCCAAGCATTGGGACCTCGAAGTATCTGGGCCTGACCCTTGAACATCTCATCTGGTAACCTGACATCGAAATCAAAAGAAAGCAATTGTATTAGAAGCTTCTAAGGATGAGTTGTCTACTCAGCTCAAAATATAAATTAAATCATTTTGGGATGGCAATGGATGATTATATTGTTTTAGTTTTTTTTTTCTGTTATTCTAAAACCAACTTAAATTAAACTTATAATAATTATTAACACAATTAGTAAGTGGGATAAAACAATTACATTAATAGGATCTAATAGAGAGGTCGACAAGATGTGAACATCTCAACCATCTCGCAACTCTGACTCCTTCTATTCTGCGTCGCTTTAAGAGGAGCCTAGTTAGTCTATTTGATGATTTTTTAACCGCTCCATATATTTCGACTAATCACATCGCCAATATTCGGGATTTTTAGATCGTTCTCAAGATCCGCTGTTCGCATGAACCACGGAGCTCTAGAAATCATACGCAATGTCTTTGGCTCCACTACCCTGACCTTTCAGATATTGATTTCGCTGCTATGCCGTACACCTGCGTTTTGAATTTGTTTTAGGATTATGAAATCTTCAAGGTTAAAGTAAAGTCTTAAAATATCATAAGATGATAGACAAAATTAGCGATAATTTCAAAACTTTTTCAAATTATAGTTGATACAGTTGATTAATTTAATCTTTCTTTTCCTCAAAATGAACATGAGTAAGGGCATATAAAAAGTATGAAACAAACTAGAACTGCTCAAGATATAATTCTTCTTCAGTCTTCTTACCGAATTTCAGCTTTTTGGCTATTTCCGAGATTCGATAGACAGAAAGATAAAAGGATATAGGTAAATCGCTTCATTTCTTCAAACTAAAACAGGATTACTATTTTTCCATTGTTCTTTACTTTGCCTGGACAGTAAAATAAATTTTGTATTATTGCTTTAATTTTATTACCAGGTGGGGAGTTAGTGGCTTAAGAAACCATTACATCAAAGGTCAATTTAGTAGAAAATGTAAAACACAATAATTCCACAAAAGATATGTGTCTAATGAGGACTTACTTACTTCCTCCTTATATACTTTTTTTATATAATTTTACCTTTCTAAGGGACTTTGTATAAAGAGGACTAATAAAATATAAATCTCTATCTAACAAAAACCGTATAATTAACATTTAAAAGGTTTACAACGAATTTACAAGTAAAGACTAATAAAATGTAAATCGGACTGAAGACCATAAGTGAGGCTGCAAAGTACCAAACATTTAAAAAGGTTTTCCCCTGGAAATTCCCATGATTTTAAGAATAGACAAAATCTTTATGATCTTCTTCTGTTACAGACACAGAGATTTTCACTTCTGTGTATTAAGACACAGACATTTAGTAAAAAAAAAAAAAAAAATTATGGCTCATAACAATTTATTGTGTATGTTAGGTATTAAGTATTTCTTATGACCGAACATAAATCTCAACATCTTTATTATACTTATATATTTAAGTAAGTGAGAGAAATTCTAAGAAAACACTACATTTACATATTGAACACAATCAGTGGTGGTGGCGCCTGTTTATGGTTTGCAATTAAAAGGGGTAGCTTCATTGAAATGAATCATTTAGTTGCAATTTGCATTCTTAGAAGTGCAAATCACTCAGTCACACAGAAACCTAAACAGGTTCAGTAGCAGCAATAATTTTGTGTCAATAAATTTATGTTTGTAAGGACTCTTTACTAAGGATACATTCCAAAAATTCTTGTATATATATTTATTTATCCTTAGGAATTTATAATGTAAGCAGATAAGGAAAAAAAATTGAATTGCAAACTCAGAATATTCGAATGAAAATTTGTAAAAACCAAAGTTTTTATTGACTGTTGAGTTAGTAAGACGTAGGTTGATATCTCAGTATGACGTCAATATTGTGGTTTAAACAATTGCGCTTTCATTTCAATTGCACTCAAACTGGGAATTTTTTAAGCGTTTCATTATCATAAAACTCAAGCCATACAAATTTAACTCAAATGAATAAAGTCTAATTGTATTTTGCCTACTTTTAGGCTGATAATAAAATGAATTTATTTAAATCATTTAAAATTTAATATACTCGTATATAGAAAATAATAATATGATAATTTCATACACTTACATATAGAATTAACTTCGTGGTCCTCATTGTTTATTAATATAATTTTTTATATAGATTTCTAGTGTTTCTGGTTCGCGTTGCTATGCCCACGATGTGATGTTAATGCGTGGTTCTTTTTTAATGTAAAGCAAATGAATAAACAATATTTATGGTTTTATGATTTGGTGTATAAATGTCTAGAGAAACCTACATGCGAAAAACATTGATTTTCAATATTTAAACCAGCAACGCGTAGCAACTACCCTTGACCTTTGCTTACTGTTATTACAAAAGGAAGACGTACAGGAAACTGATTTCACTTAAATGTGAAGTGCAAATCAGTGGAATTAATTGGAATACGCGGAATCAGGACATCCTCTCCATTATATCGTTAATTATTGTTGTTTCAATCACATTCGGCATCAATTTTTTTCACGGAAAGTGAGCATGTTTACATTCCGAAGAAGCTTTATTGGTGAGCCAATTTTCAACGTCAGTTTGTGCAGTGGCATTCCAGGTGGGTCGAATGAACGAGAAATTCGACTGGATAATTAAGAGCTTGATCCCCTTCTGTAATTGTATTTGTACTTTGTAACTGCACCAGAAATTGTCAATTAAAAAATATTTTTGATTCGATTGACGTCATTATTTTTTGGAGCTTAGATAGCACGCTCGCTCAAAGTCAATCGTAATTTTTGAAATTTTTGGCGATGTTTGGGAAAACCACCTCTTTCTTTTTGAGATCAATTCTTGTTTCAATTCGTACATTGATTGATTGTTGATTAGCAGCTTTTATAGCTCCGGTATCTCTTGTTCTTCAGTTGATTTAGAACGTGTAGTAGCGACACTTGCCGCGGCTACCTGGTTGATCGACCAATATTTGATTTTTGTCGTGCCATTTAAAATGTGTATAAATTTGGGAAATATACATCACATATTTCGATGTATAATTTTAAAAAGATACATGAATCTGCCATTTATTAAAAAATAGTAACTCTGCTTTAATACAAACTTTTAGTGCTGTACAGTTGAATCATCGACCGAAATGACGAATTGATTGTGACATTAGAATGCTTTCAATTCAATTTTCATCTATTAGACAAGGTTAACCCTGTTCAATAGAAATTTGTATGATTTTAATATCAAAAGAAAATGCCTTGGATGACTTTTTCCCTTGGTGGCCCAGGGTGGTAAAATTAAATGAGGTTCAAAAGTCAACTCAGAAATGTATTTCAAGGAATTTTTTTTTTTTAGGATTGGTGCTCCTCATACGATGGTGTGATGTACCTATTGCTATATGGTAAACGATTTCTTAATAAATAAAGGGACTCCTGGTCCAGTAGGTGGAACAACCTTTCCTACCTTTAAGTAATACGAGTACATTGTAAGCGTTAAATGTTTTAGGATCGTTTCATATATGAGGTCATCAGTCTTCTAATGATGCAATTTCAGTTGCTTCAAAATTATTTACATAAATATATCTTACGAGTATAATAACTAATTGGTTTCATAGGGCCACGTTTGTATATTGTCATAAACCACATCAGAGATTTGAAAATCTTTAACATTTTCATTGCATTATTTGTGAAATTCTATCAAATTGTGGGTTTTTTTAAGTTAACATTTCAGAAGTTTAAACAAGTCTTCAAGTTCAATAATTTTTATACTTCAAAAGTGAAAGATTTCATCATAAGTTAAAATGTGTATAAATATCTCTCTAACTTTTCATTTAGTGAGTAGAATTGTTTTTCCGAAGTACAAACTTCTCTTTAATCGATTCCAAATAGTATAAACCTAATTTCTAATTTTTCAGTCCATTATCAATTACCAAAGCTAATTTAAATTAAAACTTAAACCTTATGCTCTCTCTCTTAACTAACTGATTTTACTCTCTAATAAATATTAATGCTTGTTCTCTTTAAAGATACAACAGATATCTGCTACCTGTAAATTAGTGAGGGTGAGTGAGTCTGTGTTGTGTTGTGTTGTGTTGTTTTATTCTCACGGTCAACGCAAACAGCTGTGCAGCTATTGTTGATCGCCGACATACCTCTCTCTCTTTCTCCTCATTTCTGTTGTTCGTTTACGCTCTCTTCATACACTTGTCGTGTGACATTCGTGCGGCACTTGTTCGCGTGCTTAGTGTTTTGATATTTAAGCAGTTGCATTCTCTTAAGAAAACGCGTGTCTATCACAACGTGAAACGAAAACGCTCCGTCGGCTTAGCAAACATAAGAGTTCGTTCGGATTTTGACTTTGACTTTAGCGGGTGTGTGCACAAAGAAAAAAAAAAATTTCTGGAAGAAATTCAATAATTTATTTTTGTGTTTAAAAAAAATTTAAATAGAAAATAAAACCTTATAAAATTGTTATCAGGTTCATTTGCGAATCATAAAACAGAAATAGTTGATTAAAGAAATTAAGAAAAGTTATTAATATTATAATCATCAATGATAATAATATTAATTATCTTCATTATTCAATTTGCTTTTGGTCTATAAAAGCGCATGTCTTGTGTAGTTTTCATTTCAATTCGTTTTGAGCAACCTTCGGTGACCATCACAGTCAGTGCGCAAGCAAATAACTCAAGAATATAAAGGCAAACAACAAACACAAAGGAAAAAACAATAAAACAAGTGCAAACAATTAAAAAGGAAAAGGAATAGAAATAAAAAGGAATTAAATATAACCAACGAAAATTTTCAAAAATATATTTAATTTAAATTTCATTTATAAGAATATTTAATAGAAATATAAAAGAAATAAAAATAAATTAATTAGAAAAAATTAAAATTAATAAAAAAAAAAAATTAATTAAAATCAAAAGTGAAATTAAATCAAGTGTTTAAAAAAACGTGCGCTGACTTGCGACATACAGAAAACAAAAAGAAAGGAAAGAGAAATAAAAACAGAGCGCAAAAATAAAACGGAAAAAGAATTTAAAGAAAAAATAATAAAGAAAAACAAAAACAAAACTGTAATTAATAATAATAAAAAGAGGAATACAAAAAAAAAAAAAAAAAAAACAAAGTATAAATTAAATAAAAACCTGAATTAAAATCGCCGCCTGATCTTTGTGACATTTGTTTTGTCCGGCATTTGTGTATTTTGTTTATCAATTAAGGCGTCGCAGTTTATACGAAACAAAAATAGAAAAAAACCAAACAAAAAATTGTTTAAAACACAAATCAACAACAACAAATTTTACTTTATTTATACATTTATTATTGTTGTTGCACTTTACCGGGTCTCTCTCTCTCTCTCCCTCTCTATTTTTGTCTATTTACTCTTACTTCAATACTCACAAACATAAATCAAAATGTCTGATTTTTGCTTAAATTTATTGAAAACTTTGTTGCTTTGCACAATCTTTACAATGGTAAGTGTGTTTTTCTGTTTCTATTCATTCATTTCCACTTTAAAATTCTATCAAAAGCTTCAACAAATTTTCTATGTTTGTTTTAGTTTATATGAAAATGTTCATGTTAATAAGTTAAATAAATTAATTATCATCGCTTAATGATGCTTAAGGCTGCTTGCATGGTGTTTGTATTGTATCGTTTTGTATTGTATTTTACTCAGTGGAGGTTTTGAAAAAATTTAATAAAATCATATAAAGTCGAATTTACATAACTCGGTTCATTAAACAATTTCAACTTGTAGTACAATTATTCATACTCAGAGTGAGTGTATTCAATAAGGTCGTCCATCATCTGAAGAAGAGCCTGCTGTGCAATTTCATAGTCCACATCAATATACAAAATTCTATCGTGCCAAATATACACTTATTTGAAGGTAGATTAAGGAATCATACCATTACATCAGGGTTGTCCAACCTGCGGCCCAAGCGGGTCCAGAGACGTTCAAAGTGGCGATCTTTTTTTTTTTTTTGCTCACCACGTTCAAAGAGGCAATCTGTTTTTGTGTTTTTTTGCTCGTCACGTTTTCTTCTGCGACCCAACTAACAGTGGATTCTTCATATGTGGCCCAGGGAACTAAAAATGTTGGACAACCCTACAACCCTGCATTACATCGAAGGATTCCTTGAAATATAGGGCATATTTGTATGGAATAGGCAAAATAACAGCCGAGGCGACATTAAGGCTATTGGGAATTATGGCTCCGCGACTTAACGCTATTATATATCAAGATAAAAGGGTTCATACCAAATATTAATTATTAAAAAAATCAATAAAAATCCAAATTTTACATAACCAACATTTTTTTTTTGCCATCATTTCGTGGATTATTTATTCCTTTTTCTTATAGGACGCATTATTCTAAATTTGTTGCCACTGCTCAATTTTTTTTTAGTGCACTGTACATTATCCTCAAATGTAGCAGTGAAAGTTATATTGGGATTCAATCTTATCCATGCTTTGTAATCAGCTTCCATCAAGTTTCGATCTTTATCAACATTAGTGGAGGAAATTAAAGATATGTAGTACTTACTATTTATATCATCTTCACTTTCCCATTTAGAAAATAAACGAATTCAAGTTGGTATTGTTTGATTATCTCGATGTTTAAGAGGGACGATACAGATAAGGTAGAAGTTTTAGAAGCTTCAAAAAACAACAAAGTTTTTAAAAGAATGGCTATTTGTTCGTGTTTCTTTGTATCCAATATAAATCCCAGTCCTTTTATTTATTTCGCTTCTTACAATTTTTTTAATGGTAGAGCATTTTAGACTCATAAACAAACATCATCCTTGACAAGTAAACAATGCATCTCCATTGCGCAGTGATGGGTTTGGTACTTCCCAAACAAACCCGATTTTGTCTGCCAAGAATCATTAACAATCCTTTTCGATTCAATCTTCATTCAGGAATTACATCAATAAACAAAGCATCTCTATGATTAATATTCATAACGTATGAGCTTATTAAATAAATGGCTCTGGACATATGAATGGAAAAATATCTCAATGATTTTTTGAAGTAACCCAAAACTTGCAGCTTCTTTGCTGTTATAACTAAAACAGATTATACTTGAAGGTTGAAAAAACACCTTGTTTCATTTACTCGTATAATACATTAGTGCATTGAACTTCATTATAACTTGCATGTCTTCCGTTTCAGTTTCTTGTGAAATCTTATTATCGAATAAATCTACCTTCGAAATACTTACATTTAAAAAATATATATGTACAAGTATATGGTAGTAGTAAAGTTAACTTGAAATGACTCATCTGTAAATGCCACAAAAATAATATATTGTAGTAGGTAATTATGAAATCGAATTGTCATAAAGCAAATCATTTTTATATACTCGTACATTTCACACTATGATGAACAGATTTTATCACTTTGCCTTGAAGTTTATAAAGAATTCAATTTTGGTGCACATCCTATAAAACGTCTGTTTGTCTAAATCTAAGAGGTATTGAGTTAAAATAATGTTGTATAATATATAGACACAGCTAATATATCAAAATCAAAGTTGTTCGATTAATGGATGATGTATTGAAATTAGATTATGTGAAGTGTTCAATAATCGAATTGGTTCTGATAAATTTGTCGGTAATTATTGTTTAATTTTTTAATTAGTTACAGATAATAAGACGTGTCCATAACAAATTTTAATTAAACATCTTAAAAATTGAGAATATTATTGACATGAATTCATGTCCTAATTAATTCTTCACGCTACTTATCTATGAATTTCCCACAGTTATTTTATGGGTTGTCAGATCCACAGTTCAATGGACATCAAACAAACATCATGACAAAATAATAATACTCTATTCATAATAGAATGAATGGTATAAAAATAGAAATAGAAATTCATAATAAGTATAAATTGCTGCTTTTACTTATTTACTAAATTATTTATTTATCTATGCATACTTGTATTTGATATAGAATACGAGTACAACAGCAAATTTTTTACTAGACTCGATCTAAAAACTTGCACTTAACTTGTTCTAAATCGTTGTTTCTTAATCGTAAATCATACAAAGTTCCTTTGTTTTCTTTGTATTGACTTGAAAACGTTTAGAATACACTGAAAATATAATAATATAATTTAATTTTTAATATCTAAACTTCGCATTAACGTTTCTTTTTTAAATTTTTAAAACTCTCATTTTATGATCTACAACATTTTTTATTGTTATATTGTGCTAAGAAACTTATCTTTCTCAATTTATATAATCACATTAGTGTATAATAAAAATTTCAGGTTTGTAGACTTCTGCAATTACAACGAGTTTAATAAATGGTTTTCTACTTTAAATGATAATAATAATACTATTATCTTCCTCTCTATTGAGACTAGTGAAAACTTTAGACGGAGTAGATAGATAACTGAATACTTTTTTAGAAGAAATATTTCAAATAATTGCTTAGATCAAGGATTTGCTGAAGTTCTACTACTCCATTTCTACAAGTATAATGGACGAGTAACCCATATACATGACAAAGTCTTTGTTTGAATGGAGAATCTCAAATATCTAGAGGTAACTGTTTAAAGAAAACCTCTACTCTAAGCATCGTACAAGTAAATTCTAAGATTATAATGGCTTTTGTCCCTTAGATCCATATAAAATATTTGAACTTAGCTAGAGTGCATGGAAGAAATTATCTTACAAAATTGATTTATATTTATTCTACCAGGGGAGTCCAGGCACGTTTAAAGTGGTGACCTATTTTTTTTGTTTTTAGGTCGCCACGTTTCTTTTGTCAAACAAATTATCCATCTCCAACCCAACTAACCGCGGATGTGGCCCAAGGAACCAAAAAACCCTGGTCTAATGTGATTATTCTATTACGATAAGATGTGATAGGATAGACTGTTTACTCATTGTAATGCCTTGTTTGGACTACTCTTAGGATCTTCAGTGATCACCTTCGATATTACTGGCATGGGAAACCCTACCGATTGTCTGACGTACTATTGATATTGTTCTCATGGTTCTTACACTTAATATATAAATGAACCCCCTTAATATGTTACAACAAGCCATCAATCGAAAAAAAGGGTAGGTGATTTAATAAAGTTAAATTACATTTATGAGAGCACTAGCTGGGGTACCCGGCTTCGCCTACGGTAGGTTGATTTTGATGAAATAAATGCTATTAGCTTGCTACAATACACCTGTGAAAACCGCATTCAAATCGGTTATGCCGTTTCTGAGATTAGCGTACACAGACTTAAAGACGTTTACGATTTTAATTGATTGTCTTAAAATACACTATAGTTTTTCTATCTCTGTAGGCATGCACTTTTATTTAGTAAGAGTGGGAAATGTTAAATGTCAATCTTAAGTTTATGTATTTTGCTTTTCACATTTGCATTAAAACTTTTAGAATAAATATTAAAAAACGGAAATTAAATTGTATAATTTCCTAAATAGAAAAATTCATTAATTACAAAACGAAAAAATTAAACTACTTTTAAAATTTTACAAAAACCAGCTAAACTGGTTGATGGAATCAAAGCTACTTAAAACATTGTATCAGCTTAGTAAATTAATATAAAATGACGTTCAATAGATTTATTCGTGTGTCAGTACTTGAAGTTGTTAATTGCATATTAAACATTAGATCTGTTAGATATCAATAAGAGATCAATTTGTGTTTAAAGTCGTGCGCAAGGTGGAAAATACTTTTTCCAAGTATTATAATTTTCCATTGGGAATTTTCAATACAAAAATTTTATTTCACTTAAGAAAAAATTTACCAATTTCACATAAGTTTAAATCCATGATGATTATGATTATGATAATGATGATGATGATGATGATATCAAAAATTGTAAATTTAATTTAATTCTAACGTCATAGACTCATTTTTAATATGCATAACGTCGTGTGGTCGACCATATTCAACTCATATGTAGTAGAATATAAATTTAAACAAGTGAATGATAAATATTTTTTCACATTATAATGATTATGATTATGATGATGATAATGATGATCATGCTATATACAATGAAAAAAAGTACCCGAATTATTATTGTAGGTTTGTTGTTGTCTATTTGAGAAAAAATATTGTATTTATTGTTGATTTTCTCTCATGATCTGCCATCATCTAAAGTGAGTTGGGGGTGGAATGTGTGAAAATAAAAAGTACCCAATCATCACTCACAATAGACATACTTATATTCATACTTATGTAGTTACATATAACAAGGTGTAACAGATAATTAGCATATGTCAGATATTGGATTTTATGACAATATCACAAAAATTTGAAGAAACTAATTAGTATTTTGTGTTCATAACAATGATCTCAGATTAAAAGATCATATTGAGTTGAAGATACATAGTAATATGTAGTATTTAATATTCTTTATAGTAGAGTGACTCATCATTATTATTTTACTGAAATAATTGTAATGTATTGTACTTAAGGAAACCCCATGAAGTGTGGCATCAGTAAGAAAAGTATTGGTGCTAATTTGAGCGCAATATGTCATCAAATTTGGTTACCGCAATTGATTGAATCAGTATATCGTCACATTAACCGATTTCAACTCATCTCTTGGTTTCTTCATTCTGATACTAGTTAGTTGAGTTATTCATATGCTAGATTGATAGACCCATGCCTCATCATAATTACAATATGAGGCATTTTGTCAATTGGCGCACTTAAGCATATCCAAAGAAACTCTTATTGAAGAAAATTTAACTCTTTAGAGCGCGTCATGTTATATCATACTCGTATATAAGTTTATTTGATAAGCGAAACAAATTGAGTCATGAAAGATGTTGAGATCAAGTGCTGCTTCTCATTAGCTAGAATGACGTTTTTTGAATAAACTTCCTTGTGTTTGTCATCAGTTTTGGTGATAAGTCATTCGGGTAGGGACAAGGTTTCATACTTAAAACAACTTCACGGTCTTCGATGCCTTGTACTACAATAGTTGTAAACTTATGATGCTTTTAATTAAAAAGAATAACGAAAAAGCATTTTCCATTCATTTTAAATAATGATTCATACAAAATGTCACTCATAACATAAAATGTTCGTGACATATGGTACGCCATACTGATAATCTCTTCTATTTTTATGCAAACTTCCACAATTTTGAAAACATTTGATAACAATTTTAATATAGAACATTTGTTCTGTCTATTTTTTTTATTTTATTTTAAGTACGTAGATGTAGTATGTTATTTCAATTTAAATTTGTGACGAATTTTTATACATTATTATATACATAATAAATTTAAAGTCAAAACACATACTCGCTTCTAATTTCTAAGAATTTTAGTTTTTGCTTTAAAATGAAAACATTTTTAAAAACAAAAAAGAACAATAGAAAATCGGTTGATATACACAGGAGAAAATGGGGTTGAATTGTTTTGCCCTTGCCTATTTATATTGTATATAGATTATAATATATAATTTTAAGCCTGGATTTCGATTAAGGAAGATATGATTGAAATTCTGATCTACAGTTTTTTTTAAAGGTTAATAATTTAGACAAGGTGTCTATCAACAACAATGTTTAACATAATGCTGTGTTGCGCATTAGACGATGTAACTGATGTGAAAAGAACTGGACATATACTAAACAGAATCACACAAATCTTCGCATACGAACAAGATATCGCAATAGTCTTTAAAAATACCATCGCCTTAGCAAGTAGACCGTTTTCTGATTTAAAAAAAAAAACAGCTTTGAGATTTTATTTATCAATAAAGATAAATCCAACTATACATATGTTTATTTCAAGAAAAAAAACCAACCAATATAAAACGCTATGCAAATTGGTAATTATAACTTCGAAATGGCAAACACGTTTATCTACTTAGGTTTTGAACTGAGTAACTATAACTCTATAAGTATCATAATCTATGAGAGAATTCAAGCAGCTAATAGGTCAAACGCATCACTAATAAGCCTTTTTAAATCAAAACTTCTTAACAGACCATGCAAGATGGCATTGTCAGACCAGTCTTTTGTTACAGATTTGAAATATGTACACTGAGTGAAAATGACCAAGCAAAATTGAAAATCTTTGAAAGGAAAATTCACAGAAAATTTGTTAGTCCAGTTGAAGATTGTCACGGTGAAGTACATTTAGAATGGAACGACGAAATGGCGAATATGTTAAGCTATGTACAATGTACATATAGGCGAATGAATGTAAACGCACGAGATCAAATGTTTGTTTGCTGTCCACATTACAACTAAATAATGCTTTATTTGCGAGTTTGTGCGGTGATGTTCCGCCTCCCGAGCAAACTCTATCGTAAGCAAGCGAATGAGTTCGCTCTTGTTCGTTCGAGTTCGTTCGCCAGGTGTGTGTATATAGCTTTATACGTTTCTTCAAAGACTAACTAGGCCACGTAATGAGAATAGACTCTTCAACAGCGCAGAAGAAAATTGTGGATGCCAAAGCATTCATGAACAAAGCAATAGGCGGGAGCAAGATCAAGATAAATCGATATAATGGAAGATGATATGAAAAAGCTAAAGATTAAAAATTGGAGAGGAACATCAATGAATCGAGTGATATGGAGGTCCCATGTGAACCTTGCCAAAGCTTACAAACAGCTGAAGCGGAAATGATGATGATGATACGAATAATTTAGTCAATATGTTGTATAGAAATGATAAGGAAAAGTAACGAATTAGTTTTTTTTTTTTAAATATTATTGAACATTGTCTACATTATCGTCAATATAATAATTATAATGTTTCTAATCAAAACTAACCCATTAATCATAAAATTGTCTGGTCTCTATACTCAATAGAGTTGCTTGTTCACATGATGATAATATCAAGTTCCGACCATGTGTCTTCATATGATGATTGATTGATTATAGATAATCTGAAGAGCAATTCTTATGATAAAACATTAAATTATAACAACCATGTACAACTATACACTAAAAGTAATTGAGTCATACATAATATTATTCAGAGATAAGTAAAACGTGTTAAATCTCATGAATGAACTTTATTTTTGTTTTCAAGTTTCCTTATGAGTTTCTTTATAAACTAAAAATTACCATTCACTCAACTCATCCTTGATAAATTTGTGAAATTTCTTCATAAATTTTCCCATAAAAAGAAGAAAAGAAGTAAGAAAACAAACAAAATAAAAGAAAAAAAAAAAAAAAATGTGCTCAATAAAAAAGGTAAACATTTAAAAATTTCATATATGTAAGTTTTTATATTTTCGATCTTGACCACAAACAAACGCGTTTCGCATGCTCAATTTGGTTATATCTTGATATTTTTATGAAGCATTTTAAGTCTCAGACGAATTCTATTTTAACCAACGCATTTTTGTATATTTTTAAGTAAGCAAAAAAAAAAAAAAAAATGAAGTACATAAATAAACAAAAAATAAATATAATTATTATTTCGTTAATACATATTTAGCAAGTTTTGCGTTAGTGAACACAAGTGTATCTTAACCAGCCAAGCAAATATTATATGATGATAAAATATGGTATGAGGTACTCTTAGACTGACTTATTGTCAAATGTAATGAATACAAAATTATTGTTTAAACTCTTCTCTTCTCTTATGTCTTTCTTTAAATGTTTATTGTTGTTATGTGGAAAAGACAAATAATAAAAACAAACACACTGTTTTTTTTTGTTTTTGTTTATAAAATTTGTATTCAAGTTGACTTTAAGCCAAAAGAAGATTATCAAGTAAATGAAACTTTGAACAAGTTTCTTGCTTAGTTCGCCTTAAAATTAAATTCATTTGTATATTATTAATTTATTTTTATTTTTTATATTTATATTATTTTTGTTTTACTCCAAAGCTTCCACAAATTCAAGTTATGAAAATATAAGAAAATAAGAAAACAAAAACAGCTGTTAATGATATGCAGACACATGTTCAGCCTGCATTCACCAAACAGCAGTAGCAGTAGCAGCAGTAGCAGCAGGTGCATTCATTTAAATATATATAAAATTTAAGAGAATTTAAAACAAATATTCATAGTAAGAGTGACAAACACAAAGAGAGTCAATAGTTGTTGAAAGACATAAATTATAGAAAAAAAAAAAAAAAAAACAATTAAAATAGTAATAGAAAATACAATAATTAGTTCCTTACAATTGCAATCAACTTTGAACAAACATACGTACACTCATGGTCAAAATAATAACTTCACAATTGTCTTAATGTTGATAATAATAAGAAGGAACGTGTCTTTAACAATGATCCGCTATAAAAAAATAATACATAGTATGTATATATAAATAATTTATTCAATTGGGAAGTAACATCTTCAAATATAATAGAATAAATTCACCTTGAAGAAAAGTCAATCATAAAATTCAATGAAAAAAAAAAAAAAAAAAAAAACCGGAGGAAACATATTTGTCTAAATTAAAATTTTTGTTGAGATTCTTTAGCCAATATTTCAAGAACGAAGTAATATTCTTATGTTTTGGATGAAATTTGCGGAAAAAATATGTACTCTGTGCAGGAGAAACTTTTCTAAAAGTGAGAAATCATAGTAAACTCTGATAAAACGCAGGCCATTTTTTCTCCAGAAAGTGTAAGGGCAGTTCCATGACGTCTAATGGGAAAATAGCGTTAAGTGTAATGTTAGATAAAAATCAAACCTTCAAAGATCACATCAACTTCACCAATAAAACATTTAGCACTTTCATCCGTTCTCTATACCCAGGAATTTATATATATTTAGGTCCATTTTTCAAGTACAAAGTTCTATATTATAGATCCCCAGTTTGGGCAGATGTCACGTTAACAAACTTCAATTCACCCAAACTACAATAATACAAATAATTTTTAAACTGCCTTGACACAGCACTTCACTATTGCTTTGCATCACAAAGAAAATATCAAATTAGAAGCAGACTTTACTTTACTTACATTTTAGAAATATGTAAGTGTATCCTATTAACATTTCCGTATATAAATAATGTAGCACAAATGACTTAGTTTTAAATCTTAGGTTTGATTAAAGAATAATAATGAATATTTTGTTTTTTTTTTGTTAAATTTTTTTCATTTTTGATTTTTAAATTAATGTTAAATAACAAACACATTCAATATATCAATTTATTGTGAAATGAATAGTAAATAGTATTGCAGTATTGTATTCTTTAACGAACCGTTGAAATATAATAGATCTTGAAGATATGAAAGGCCCCTTTTTTGATAGCCGCAGAGCTAGTAAGAGCATTTAAGCAGTGTAAGTCTCGGGGTACCTTACATCATACTTTGTAAAGAAATAAGATCAATTGGGAACCTCCATTTTAGGATTGGTTTTTCATTTGCAATTAAAAAGTCAAAGACAAGAAAAGAAATTTGTCTTCTTTTAAGGAAGACTGGATTCGTCTTTCAGTTGAATCAGTTCTTAGTTAATTAGCCTTAAAAGCATTTACCTCTATTTGGTATTTTTGATTTACCTCATCATCTACACGTACAACTCTATTTTTCTTATAGTTTTACTACCACTTCTAAACACTATCATATAAGAATTAAAGAAACTATGTGGAAAAACCTTAGTAGATTCAATAAAACTAATAATTTTCTTGGCTTTTTCATTTAAAATAATTAAAAGTTATTATTATTTTTCTTTTTATTATGATAAAAATGTTGAATGAAGTTATAAATTAATTGCCATTTTTTCTAAAATAAAAAATCATTTGATATTTAGCCAATGTAAGTAATGTTGTTCTTACTATTTTGACCATGAGTGTTTGTAAAATAAAAAAAAAATGCATTAGAATTTAAAATAGTTTTTGCTTTGTTATTGTTGTTGTTGTTGTTGTTGTTGTAAAGATAATGATTATTATCATTTGTCGTGTGTCACGACGAACACCGACACTAATCCAAAGCCGAGCCGGCTCGGCTTAATTGAAAGGCATTTTTAAACAAACTACTACAACTACTTAGCATGAGGCATTAAGTCACTCAGTCTGCCAGTCAACCGTCATCAATCGTCGTAAGAATCATGATTAATATGCCGCTGCTGCTGCTGCTGCTGCTGCTGCATTTGTTATTTGTATTTACTACAAACGTATTTCTTTTCTTGTGTTTGTTTGTTTATTTCCTTTTATTCTTTTCATTTTCTAAATAATTTCAATTTGGAATTCAATTTTGTTTTCCTATTTAATAATAAATAAAATAAGACTAATAATAATAATGTAAATAAACAGCAAACACCTGTTCACACGTTTCCATTAATAATCATATTTTAATTATATAGAATTTGGCAAAAAAAAAAAAAAACCACACACATGACAACAAAGTTTTTTATTCTCTCGCATTTATACATTGTTTACATAGACTTGTTCTAGAAATCATATTCAAAACATATGTTGTTTAGATAATAAAACCAAAATATTTAAGAAAAATATAAAAATAATTTTTTTTTCGTTTCTACGAAATTTACATATCATTCCCGCCTTTGTATAATTTTAATTATTATAAGTGTTAAGTTAAAAAGATTTACTTAAGTTAGATAATTTGTCATTCATGCCATTTGTCAATTGGTTGACAAGATGATTTGATTTGCGAATGGCAGCCAAAAAACACCATGTGCCCAGACCATGGTATCAATAATTTTTTGCCAAACATGTCGATCGCTCTTAATCACTTGAATAACAGAGTGAATGGCAATCATTCAGACTATGTCAATCAGTTTACAGTATCTTTACAAAAATTCATGAATACGAAGCAGCTATAACAAATACTAGTTAAATCATTAAACATTTTTCAATTTTTATGCTATATTTTTAAGAAGAGAACTTACTTTGGTCTTAACAAAGTTTACAAATACAAAATTTTTACATAAGTAGATTTTGAAAACACGGGATAATTTTAATTAAAGTAAAGGGTTTAACTCTTCCAGTAGTCAGAGAAATTTTATTGCGATATATAATATTTTGACTCTACTAAGGTCTGCATTAAATTTTAACTCAATATCTTAGAAAATTTTAAAACTATATTGCATAGAAACAGATGGACAGATTGACCAATTGAATCTCCTCGTACATACTGATGAGGATTCTGATGAATGATTCTAAGATGTTGAAAAGATATACAATGTATTTTATATTATTTATATATAAGAAGATATAATAAAATTAAACATTCCCTGTTTGTTTGTGAGCACATCACGTAAAATTCACTAATTGGATTCAAAATCGAATTACTGAAAGATAAGAAGTTTTATTATGAGTAACATTTAACGTTTATTTCATCAAAATCGTTTTACAGGATCAAAAGATATTAATATTTAATTTTAAATATCTTTTGTCAAAAAATGGTCTAATAAATTTTCTATATTTTTCGAATTTTATTCAATGAAAATGAATAAACAACACAAATTAAAGACCGGGTATTTTATTTCCATCATCCGAATCGTCTTCATTTTCTATTTTAATATCTCATTCTGTGATTGTTGCTTTGTAATTGGACTTTGGCCATTTAACAAAAAATTTTCGGTTTAGTTTTGAGGTATTTAAAGAAATCAACAAATGGATTTTTCAAGTTATATTTGATGAAATTAATGATTTCCATGTTTCCACTTCTAATCGAGTTTTGTCTGACGTTCAAGTTTTGTTTTTTGTAGAAAAGATTCATTTCACCGATACTGAAGTTCCTGGCAAGAATAAAATATTTTCAACGATTTTAGTTATTTCTTTATATTCACAATCGACCTTACTGAGATGGTTTAATATTACCACCCAGTGATCCACAAACGAAACTTTCCTGTTCTTTTTTTGAGGAAAGAAAGATACAATTTTAAATGAGATGTTGTTATGTATGCCGTTTGAATGTAAATATTTACACTCGCCTCTTATTGCCATTTGTTCTCTCTGATATTTTTGAAAAAATCAAAGTAAAACTATAAAAGTATAATATGCTCCTAGCTACATAGAATACAAACTGCATCATCAATTGCATTTCGTAAATGACAATATATTATAGATAAGAATGTCGGTCGGTATGACATGACTTTCTGTAATATGAATATTCTGAATTGGCATACATAAATGATTATCTGATCGCTGCGATTGTGTATATAAAAAATTGAACAATTAATAATATTGCATGCTAAGCATTTCATCCTTAAACATACATACAATATTTCATTTCCAGGTTGCTCCATCATATTCCAATGGAAGACAATTATTATCTTTGGACGAAAGTACATCATTTTATAGATCAATAAAAAGTTTTGATACAACAGTTTTTCTCTCGGATAGTTTGGTGAAATATGTTAAAGAACACACAAATATAAAGAATAATAAGCAACATTTTAATGAAGCAAGTGTCAAGATGACACAAGAACAACCCATTAAAACAGCTCATTTGGTGAAGGTTTGCATGAACAAAAAAAAAAAAAAAATTAGAACTCTACTAAATAGAAATATGAAAATATCTAATATATTTTGTATTTTGTCTTTTTCTTTTTCAAATATTACAGCCGACACAGAGCAGCAAATTGAATGACACAGAAATTAGTCAAACTATAAGGGAACTTTTCAGATTTGATGATAGACCAGGGCTAAGACGTCTTGATGTAAGTACATAATTAATATAAAACTACTATGAAGTTTCCATATTTATCGTATATGAATGACCGATTTTTTTTCTTTATTATATGATAGACATCTTCGGAGGAAATGATGAGCGATGAACCGGAAACAAGGAGTACAACATTTGTCAACTCGGAGTTACCACATTCTATAAAAGTGCAAAGATCACCTGATGGCAAACTGAATTTCGTTGTTAATGATCTTGTATCTTTGCAGACGGATACCACACAGCAGCATACCCCCTTCCGCACACCCATGTCTGACAGTAAGTAGTAGCTGATTAATCAAATATGATTAATTTATAATAATCCTTAATCTCTAAAGGTTTTGTCTATCCCACATTAGAACCACTAAGGAGGAAATCGAAGCCAGTAGCTCCAGAATTTGTGTCAACGTCATTGTTAGCTGAACAAATTAAGTGCGAGGACAATGATGCTTCGAATAAGACTTTCTGCACAAAGATTAGCAATTATCCACAAATAGACTCACTACGTTCGGTCCTCTCAACGAAATTTGCCAGTTTCTTTGGTGATGATCTACCGGAACCAGATGAGATTGGTACACGTATGGATGACGGACGCGATAGTTCTCAGGATGAATACTTGTGCAGTAGTCAAACACGCATTATATATCCACAATGGGGTCAGACTAGTGATAAGGGAGGACAAATTATTATAAATAATAAGGAATTCAAGCAGGGCGTTCGTATTGAGGAATGCGCGTAAGTTGAAAAGGATTTAAAATATGAGAAAGTATATAATCTTTATCTTTCTGTTCTCTGTCTTTAGAAACGCTGGAGGCAGTTGCAAATATATGGAAAGCATAATGAATCATTATGTCTCTGAATGTAAACAACATTACACATATCGTGTTCTTGCCTCACTGACTGCCAATGGAGATGCGTCAACAGTTACAAAAGAAAAATTCAAATTTGCTTCATGCTGTAAATGTGCTGTGCGTTCAACAATCAACTGAACTCTCCTCCACACACTCAGCTTACCTCACTCACAACACTAACACAACACTCCATCATCAGTAAATCCACAAAACAAACAATCAACAATAAAAATATAAATATACTTATGATTGATTTTTAAACAGAAAAAAAACCAAAAGATAAAAAGATAAGAAGATAGATAAATGAAAACGACGACAAAGTTTATAGATATCAAATCAAGACAATTATATATTTATATGTATATGGTGAAGTCATTATAATGTGATTTAAGGTAAGTGAGAATCCTCAAATATATTAGTAAGTATTTAGTATAAATATCACAAAGAAGTTTGTAACATCCATCATCATGAGAAGAAGAAGAAACATACACACACAATTTTGTGTGTCCTTGGCATGACATTAATAAGTATAAGTAAACATTCAACTGAAATAGTAAATATTAGTAATTATGTTAATGTTAATTAAGGACCTTTTCCTTTTTTAAGGCATCTTAATATTACTACTTACCATTTTAGAAAATCACGTTGCCTTCACTTAACCAACTTACGCAAAGTCCAACCGACTGCATAAAATCCAGCAATTTTCAATGCCATGCGCTTCATCTCAATTTGTGGGACTTTCTTCATATTATTTTTGATATTACCAACGACTTGGTCCATTATTATTTATGTAAAGAAATATCACAAAGAAGTTAGAATTGAAATTTTTCTTCAATTTTTGAAGAACCGAAACAGTTTTTACGAGAATAATTTTTTAAATGATTTGTTTTTTTGTAGAAGTTTCTGTTTATTGTGTATTTTATTGATATATCAGTTCAATGGTGACTGAGTTGTTTAAACGAAAATTTATAGAAATGGGTAACTTGATGAAGTATTTTTATACTCTTTACGCAGTAAATAGTATTATAAGTTTCTCATCATGAAACTTGTAAGCACGTAGATTTCTTTTCACTATACCCAGTACATTTGTCGGAATCAGCCAAATCGGACTACTAGGAGGGGTAGCCCCCATACAAATCTAAATCCAAAGTTATGTTCTTATTAGAAAAACTTTTTTTTTGGTTTTTTGTTCTATCAACTTGAAAATTGTACACTATACTCGTAAGTGTCTGATCCATATCTACCAATGATATAAAATTCAAGACCGAACCGCTAGGAGGGGCGTGAAAAGTATTACAACTTCGGCATAGACAAAGTTAGTCTTCTTTTTACTGTTTCTTTTTTTTTTTTAATATTCTTATGATTATATAGAATTGTGACGTGGGGGCGATTATATCACAGTGTACATTTATGTAGATGGTAACCTTCTCATTAGGGTGGAGCCTCTTCAGTCGAAGTGGTGTGAGATGACCATAGACGAGGGCTGTGGTTTAGTTTGCAGCCTCTGTTGGTAATGCATGCATTTTCAGGTCTCTGAGCAAGATGGTGTTTTGGAAGGCTTGAATTCCCTGTATGTTGCTGTCAGCACCAGTACCCCATATTTGTATCGCGTAATGCCAAAACAGGGACCACTACTTGTTTGTATATTGTTCTCTTATTGTTGAACGACAATTTCCTAGACGGCCGTAGTAACTACTCAAGCCCAAGCAGCTTTGTATAGCATTATGCGTTGGTGTTTTTAATGTGGTGACGTCATGTGAGACGCTTGTCCAGGATTAGTTCGATATAGTCATAGTTGATAAACAAGCAGTTCACAGATTTCTCTGCTGAATTGAATACAATATTCCAACGCTTGGCCCAGTCGTGGAACCTTAGTAAAAAATCCTGTAGTGACTCCGAACCTTATTGGGCCGCGTAAGAGTTTACTAGAATGGTTGTGTCATCCCTATAAGTAGCGATGATGGTTTCATTGGAGTCAACTGTTGGGATGTCTGACGTATATAGCGAGTAGAGAACGGGTGCTAATACGCAAACCTCGTGGCACACAGGTTCTAAAGTTTCTTATCAAAGACTTTGTGTCGCGTACGTTGACAAAGAAGGTTAGTCCACATAGATAGCTGCAATAGATGGGAGGTTTAGCTGGGAGAAGTTATTTGATCTTGTGGAGCAGAACGTCAGTACTCTAACAAAGACCAGTTTAACATCCAAGAAGACCGCGAAGACCTTTTCGCTCAAGCCCTGTGAGAATGTCTTGATTAAACGACACAATGCACTTGGTATGGCGTCCCATGCTATGCCCTAAAGTCAAATTGGTGGTTTGGTATGGCTCCCTAAGAATACCTTAGAGAATGTTTAAGAAAAGAATGTTTAAGAAGAAATACTACAACAAAATATACTTCGACTTTCACTTTGATTTGGTAATTAAAAAAATACTTTCTGAATATTTTAGCAATATTTATAATCATTATAAAACCATTTTAAAATGATCAAAGAAATAATAATAATTTGATAAATTGTTATTTCTTCTGCAAATGAAGTTTTTGTTGTTGTTGTTGAATGATGCTGATGATTGTCATATTTACTATTTTTTCTATTATTGATTTGATTACAGCTAAGAATTATCGGTTCCACTATGCAAAAACAAAAACTACAAAATCTAATGTAATGTTGCACTTATATTCCTTAATATTCGAACCATCAAAATTAAAGTTGAAAAGAGAATTGACAATATGAATTAGCAATTAGCAATAAATCCAAATACATATATCAAAATATATTAATAACAATAGATTTTAAGTATTATAGATTAACATTTTCTGAATTGGCATGAATTCTTCACTGTCGTCATGTAGAAGTATTATCAGTTCCAAAATTTATATATCTATTTGTATATGTAGTCACCTAATCTATTGCATTTGCTCTCCTTCAGTTCTTATTTTATAACATGAATAAGATTTTTAAAGAATTATAGTTATGTATCTAGGTCAGAGTCTTTGACACAGAGCACTTAGTGCTACTAGAAAAGTTATTCATGACCTTCGAAGAAACTATTTAAAATTAAATTAATTAAATTTATCAGTAAATTGGGGACATCATTTAATTTTGACGCTTTAGGTTTTACTTACTTGATCTTAGTATGCATTGCATTTTTCATTTTAACGAGAAATAAAAAAGGATCAACTAGTTAGGTTATATTTTATAGTTGAATATTCTATTTGCCAATATTCTGTATTAGTTCATCCATTTGTCCTCTTGGGTATTCCATTATTTTAGTATCACAATAAATGTATAAATGACCCATCTTATCATTACATCGATTCTATAAGCTTCTTCAGTGGATATTAAATTCATTTCATATAAAAGTAATTTCTTAAAAACCTTACATTTCTCCCATTTTTTGAAATAATTTCATTTTATTTTCACTCAAAATTATATTCTCAACATCAACTTCTAATGTTGATTGATTGACCTCTTAAATTTAATTTCGTTTTTGTTTTTGTTTTTGTTTTTGTTTTAGATACACGTTACAGCTAAACCCATCATGCAGAATTGCAGGCCAAACTGTCAACGGGTTTAATATTTTCTAGGCTAAGCAGAATTTTGTTAAACTAAAAACAAATAATTGTTTTATTTATGTAATTTTATTATTTTTTTGTATTAATTTTTAATTTTTAATATTTAATATTATATTTTTGTTATATATGTAATACTTTATATATGTTTTGATGTAAAAAATCTAATGTGCCGTTTTTTTGTTTATAATTTAATTTCCGCAATTTTTTATACGAGTATAATTTAATAAATGTTAAATAAAATTAAAAAGAAACTTTTTTAGTTTGTTTAGTAAGCCAAATAATTTTTATAAATCCTGTGCATGTTCTTCTCATTCCTTTTTAGCATATTTAATGTTTTTTTAATTTTATTTTTTTTTACTAAAAAAAAAAAAATAAACGAACTAAAATTGTAAATAAAAAAATTCTATTTAAAAAAAAAAGTGTCTTGTTTTGTTTTGTTTTGTTTTCTTTTGTTTTATGTGTTTGTTCTTTTTCATTTAAATTATTAAAATTAAGTGCTTTGAACTTTTAGTTACTTATCTAGATCTTTATAGAACATAAAGTGAATGTAGATGGATATATTTAGTTAATTCATGTTTAAAAGTTATGTATGCGTGTATGTGTGTGTGTCTATATGTGTTTTCCGTACATTGCCTTTTACTAAGTACTTAGTTTGTCTCATTCTGATGTTCATTGTAATTGTCCTTAGCACGAGTTTTAAGTTAGTTTGTTTAGTTTCCGATTATCATGTTGATTTCGAATGACACAAATTGCTAGTGTATCATCAGATTGTATTATAATATTATATATCTGGTGTTTGTAACACATAGACACGATCCTTATATCGGAGATCTCAAAAAGTTTGTTGATCTTGTCATGATCAATCAGGATAAGCTAAGACTCTAAGACCTCTAAGCAATGCAGAGCACAGTGGGCTGTTGGCATGAAAAAATGTTAAAAAGAATAACAAAATTCAATTGATTGGACATTAGTTTTATAAATGGAAAACCGATAAAAGAAAATAATATACTAGAATACACTTTTCTTATCAATAAAAATTTAGTTTCATAGATAAAAAATTCATAACGCAATAAATGTTTCTTGATAAGTCAAAAGCTTATAAAAGTGCAATAAGTAATTAATATATTTGGCAAAAAATTACTTTTCTACATATAAATATCTTTTTATTCTTGGGTGAATTTACTTGAATACTTGCTAATATAGAATTCTGTTTAGACATCTTAAGCTAGGGAGAAATAAGTATCCTTTATATCACATTTAAATTGTCTTTCCATTTCATTTCACTTCAATTTATTCAAATGTATCTGATATTTTGGTCATATCATAAATAAATAATAAATTCCAACCAAGTTTAATTAAGAAAATCAACATATAATGATAATCTTATCATATTATTATTTCCCTTTGGCTTATATCTTTTTAATGTCACTAGAGATAAACTAGAGATACCAAAGGACATTTTATTAAAATGCAAAATAACATGCAAGTTTGCATTTTTAGATCTTTTAATTTGATTTGCATGTGAAAACTAAATTTACCATTAATTTACCAAAAAAAAAAAAAATTAAAGAAAGAAAAAAAAACCAAATGAAAATAATACAAAAAAAAAAAAAAAATTATCGAAAAGAACAGCAAACGCTAACAAATAAACCAACATAAAATACATAAAATAATAACAAATTCAACAAGGCGTATGAGTGATTTGCCTTTTTATTATTATTTCAACTAACATTGACTGAAGCAGAAGCAGAAACTTTTGTTTTGTTTAACGCCTACGAAAAAAAAGGCATATTCTCTTTTACTATGCATTGTGTTTATTCACCTTGATGATGGGATTTTCCTTGTGCCTCAATCTAAGGACTTCTTTTGCCTTGAATATATGCATGCCAAGTGTTAAGGCTACATTAACTCATAGTAGAATACAATTTAAATCAATAAAATCTATTGATTTGTAGTTGAGACAACACACAAGGCAAAAAGTTCAACATTGAACATTATTTTGAGGAGAGTCTCTTCTCATATACATAGATAGGATTTCTTCTCATGGGGAATTCTTAAATTTACATGTGGCAAAACTATGTCAAAGTTAAGAAGCTTACTCACATTTAATTGAAAGTAGTGAGAACTAAGTTAGTTTAATTACTATAATTACTTGATGGGTTTGTCTCCTGATTTTGTAAAAGACATGACAAAACAATTAATCATTTTCTATTGTATAATAATATCGATTTGACCCTTTCTTCTACATAAGTAATACCAGAACTAATAACAGTAATTTGTTACGCCACTGATTTTACTGTCACATTTGAATGAAGAATATTCTTTTATTTTGCCGTGTCCTGATTGCCACTGACAATGTAAACTAAACTATACTACACCATACCACCATCAGTACTTATAACTTCCATTGCTACTCCAAATTTTTAAACCTAGAAGTTGGAACTACCACTGAACTTATTACTTACATGCAGCATATACAGTGAACACTCTACACACTAAACGTTTTCAACGAGAGAAAAAAGTTTGTTTAGTTCACCTTCACCTAAGGACCTGATTAGCAAAAATGAATGCATAAATCATATTATAAAATTATATAGCCAACCATCAACTCTGGGGATTGATTTCGGATATGTAGAGTGACCTTTGCGATCAACTAAAGATGACCAAACTCCAACACATCCTATACTTTCAGGCATAACAATGGACCCTAAAGCTTCTGAATAAACTCGGCCTCTGTGTCGAGCGGCCTTGTATATCCTATCTAATCCTATCCAACTAATCCTATACAATCCTATCCTATCTAATCTTATCCAACCAATCCTATCCTAACTATCACTATCAATGAATTGTTTCTTAAATATCAATTCGTTTATCGGATAACTTTTAGTAGGAGTATTTTAAATCAAAAATTAGTGATAAGAAGGGATTTCCATTTTCAGAATTTTGGATGTGATGACAATGTTTCTTTTGTATTTCCAAGAACTCAACTCCAAGTTGTTTTTAACACTTCACTTTAAACTTTTGTTCTCATTAGATTATAAACAATTTGTGTAAAAATGCATTCAAATCACAAAGCGTTCAAATTATTGTGGGTCTACTGTAGTCTTACCAATCTACCAACATTGGTATTGGTATTGATAATTGCCATTGCGGCAAATGTTGTTGCTACTTACTACTATATTTACATGAGGAAAGGATAATGAAATGAAATGAAATGGAACGAAACGAAGGTGGTTAAATTTCTCTTTGTTATTGGAGGAACTTAGTGTTGTTGTTATTTTTATTATTATTATTATTATTGTGTTGTTGATGACGTTGTCATTGTTGTTGTTACCATTTTATTTGTTGTTGTTGTTGTTGGTATTATTATTGTGGTTGTTGGATTTATTGTTGTTGTTACCAATGCTGTTGTTGTTATTGTTGGTGTTCTACTTAGCCAAGAAAGTTTATAAAAACGTCCTGTCGTCGCTGTTAGCACCTCAATACGCCGGCACAACGTGTTCCGTGCTGTGTAAAATAAGCGTAAAGACTATTATTCAAATTTTTTAAAGATACAAATATATTTTAAATAAAATAGTAAAAATAAATAAAATAATATCAAATAATAATGAAAAAAAAAAATATATAATAAGCTAATAAATAAATTAAAATAAATTTAAAGGAATTTCAAGATTTTTTCACAAACAAACAAATCAAATTAGAGTAACAAATTTATATAAAACTGCGTTCAACAGATTTTCCTGAAAACAAAAAATAATAAATTAAAAATAATAAAAAATTATAAGAATAATAAACAAATAATATTAATAAAATATATCATTTAAGAAAAATTATACAATAATAAATAATGATAAATGAAATTTGAATAATTTCAAGATTTAAATTGAATTTTTTGAAATATAAATATTGCAAAAAGCAAAAAAAAATAATAAAATACATAATTGTAAAACAACATTAAAAGGTATAAATTTTTAAGATTTTCTTCTAATAATTAAATGAATATAAAAGTAATTCAACACTTAAATTTATTAAAAATTGTATATTCTTATACAAAAATTAAGAAATAAAAATAATAAAAATTACAAAAATAAAAAAAAATTTAAAATAATAATGAAAATTTTACAAAATAAATAACAAATATAAAAAAATTATATGAAAATAATAAAAAATACAAATAAAAAAAAGGGAACAATACCTAGTAAATATTTAAATGAATTTAACTAAAATTCAATGAATTTTATAAATTGATTAAAGTAAAAATAACATAATATAATAAAATAAAATATAAATAATGACAATGAAAAACAAGAAAATATAAAATTTAGTAAATAAAAAACTAACTATTAATAAAAATCAAGATTGTTTTTAAAATATTTAAAATTAATACAAACTAATAAAATGAATAACAAATTTTAAACTCTTAAAAATAATTAAAAATAATATTAGAAAATATTAATATAAATTGGATAATTAAATTTAATAATTTTTTTAAACAATTAAAATAACCAATTATCGTATTATTAACACATTTTATTAAAAACAAAACTAAAAATAAAAATAAAAAAACCGATTTTAATGAAATCCTCAAATTTTTTCGTATTATCAAAATCAAAGTAAAGAAATTTATAAAAATAATATTATAAATATTAAAATAAATTAAATATGTGTACTGTCATTTACAAGTAATGATTCAAATAAAAAAAAGGTTTCATAAAATAAAATTAATCTAATAAAAATATTAAAAATAACACAAAAAAATATAATAAAAATAATAAAATATGGCTTCATGGGTTAAATAAAATAAATAAATAATAAAATATTAAAATTAATAATATTAAGAAATACATATTAATAAAATTCAAGCATATTTATAAAATAATTCATATAACAAAAGAAAGATATAATATAAAAAAGAAAGATATAATGCAAAACTGGTTCTACTTATGTTTAATGTTTGTCAAAATCTGCTTTTGAAACTGTGTTTCTCAAACTGTGCTTATCAAATTGTGTTCTGTGCTATTTGATATTCAATCACTTTACAAAAAGGAAAGCGCAACATGTGGCTATCAACATTAAATTTTAGCCGCATGCAACATTTTCATTGAATTATTGCGAATTCATATAAAAGTGTTAAGAAAATTACCCAAAGAATATTTAACGTTTAATTTTTATAAAAAATGGACGAAAAATTATATGGAAATATGTCATATCATATGTAATTATATTACAAAGAAACGTGGTATAGTCATTCCGATAGAACTTTTCATAAATTCCAATGTTCAATTAATCAAGGGAGATACTTTACAATAATGGCTGATCAGCAGCAACAACATGACGGTCCCCCCTTTATGCAAAATCGCAATACTTGGGCAACAACAAATAATGGTTTTCTCATGGAACAACAACAACAACAACAACATCATCATCAGCTTCAACAACAGCAACAATATTATCAAAGTGATGGTAAGCAAGCTAACAAGCAAACAAAAATACACGAGTATATGTTAGCAATATTTTTTAATTAAAATTTCATTTAAAACAATGTGATAATTTGTGATTAGATGAGTCACTATTAGCACAAGCAACTAATGATTTGAGATTTAATTAAATGACAGATGCCACACTTATGAATCATATGAAGTCATAAGAAACGCGTATGCGACTCACTTGATTTATTTAATTTCAATGAATATTAATAATAATTTTCTATATAATTATTCATTCATCATTAATTTGTTTGATGGAAAAACCAAACAATTCAAAAGAATATTTGAATTACTCAGAGAGGAATTGCTCTGAGTTTGTTTGTTCCAGTTTGGTTTGTTATATTTTTGACAGATTAGTGGTTCCTTGCTTTCCTCGGATTACTGGAGGTTAATTAAATAATTTAATTTTTGAATAGAGTCACCCTAATGGAACCAAAATTTTCTTAAATTATCTTGAAATATTCATTGTACGATTCACAAGAAACTACAATACAAAAAATTTCTTTAGTTGGAATGGGGTAAAAGGGGCTTCAATAGTTTAAGAATCGGTGACTTAAGCGACATCAGAAATGGAATTAATTTTATTAAAAATAAACCGAAAAAGACATAAGATGAGGGTTCACAGTTTATAGTAAAAAAAAATGTAATAAAAATTAGTTAGATGAAGATAAAAATATTTGGTTACAAAAGAATAAAATAAACTTAAGGTTCTTTAACTATTACGTTCTATCATACTTATAATATTGTATTATTGCGAAAAAACAAATATATGAGATCACTAACAAGAATTACATTTCCACTTCACATGTACCAGGTGGTTTCCATTCTTCCTTTAATTTTTATGTGGCGTCCTCCTTTTCTTACTAAGTATTTACAGATGTCCATAATCCGTCCTCCAGTAATGGTAATAATTGTTTTTCCTTCATCGTCATCATTGTTTCCTCTTTCCTCTTTCTTGTTTCTCGTTTTGTTCTTTTCATCCAACAGGGACAAACATCATAGCGATCAGTACTTTGGGAGGACTTGCCGATCGTTACTATTTGATTTACCGTAGGTTAGGTTAGGTTAGGTTAAACAGGCCGCTCGCGATTACCTGCAAGTTCACCCAGAAGCCTTGCAGCCCATTGTGATACCTGATTATGGAAGGGTGAGGGAAAAAATAAAGAATATATTGCAATTAGAGATCACCGAATCTAGTAGAAAACTATTTTGTATAATTAATTGATTTTCATTTAATTTTTAATAGATGCCAAATATTTTATATAATAGCCTATGAGTTATAAACATTTAAAATTCCATCAATATACTAAACAATTTTCTTTTCTAATTTGATTATTGATTTAAAATACTATTTTATTGTATAATTTTAGATACAAAAAACACTATGAAATATTTTGAATGGAATATTTTTGACGATTTCAAAACCAATAAAATTATAAAATTTATAAAATTCATTTACTCTTTTCAAAATAATTCAGTTTTCTCTTATATCAACTAAGAGGTAATAAAATTATTGTGAATGTGGATAGTTTAAAAATGTAATAGAAATTTTAATAAATTTCCACATTTTATTTAATTTAATAAATAAAGCAAAGGAAAATTAAAAAGAATTTTTGTTTATAAATGACTTAAACAATTTTAGTAAATATTTTTTAGTACATAAATGAAATATTAAACTTCTCAATATTATAATTTTAGTCATTTTATTTTATATTATGTTATTTATTTTAATTTTGTTTAATTTATGATAATTTTATGTAATTTTAAAGCTAAAAGACGTTCGAATTTATGATGTATTAAAAAAAAAATAAAAATAACATTTAAAATACCAATGAGTTTTTGTATGCGTAGATATAAGTATTTTGCTTCAGAATCAAAGCTTTCTGATGTACTACTTACCAAAATTCCAATTCAACTAAAATCAAAAAAGAGGAGGATTTGCTACATAATCCTAAATAAAAATATCATCCCTAAAAATGTACTACACTTTTCCACTTTATGGTAAAGTTTTCTTCCAAAATTATATTGCTCCAGAAAGTATGTGCAACTGTTTTGTCCATTTCAAAAGCGAAGAATTTTTCTATTAAATATGATGCAACATTTAATAACCTGTAATCTCGGATTAAGTAATCTAATCAATATAAACTTGATGCCATCAGAAAGCAAATTATTTCTCCTATTCGAAATGATTAAATTTATTCTGTTTCGATAATGAAAAAGACTTAAAAATGACAATTTCGTATTTTCCTTTCGTTTTAATACATGATCCTGATAAAATTCCAGATATGGATACCATCTCATATATAGTCCAATTCATATTTTTTCATATGCCATTAATTTGCCATTAATTTCAATGCACTTAATGCGGTTTAGTCGTTATTGAGATATAAGTCTTTGAACAGTTTTTGTTTACGTTTTTACCTTTTGACATTTGTTCAATATTGACAAAATTTGGAATGTCTATATCTCAAAAACTACTGGACCGATTCAAATGACATGTTCTACGATTATATAGAGAAACAGTAGAGCTTTAATCAGAAATCGCCCGGAAACGAATCTGAGTATTGGAAGTGGGCTAAATCTTTATGAACGTACTTTGTAGTCGGTTTTTGACCTTTCATTGAGGTCAGATCAAGGTCAAAGTTTGATATCACAAAGTTGAACTCTTGTCCTTTCCAATGACGTTACTTTCATCGAAATCCACCCACCCATTCTCGAGATATAAGGCTCTAAACATTTTTGCATCGGCAATATCGACCTACTGTTTTCTGTGCATTTCTGTTCGCCTGGTATTTTCACCAGATTTTAAGAAAATCAAAAAATTCACTTGAATGACTCAGCATTTTTCTTAAAAAAATGTAAAATGTCTTTATCTCAAAAACTACTGGACCGATTCAAATGACATGTTCTACGATTATATAGAGAAACAGTAGAGCTTTAATCTGAAATCACCCGGAATCGAATCTGAGTATTGGAAGTGGGCTAAATCTTTATGAACGTACTTTGTAGTCGGTTTTTGACCTTTCATTGAGGTCAGATCAAGGTCAAAGTTTAATGGCATAAGGCCGAACCCATAACCTATTCAAGGACCTTAATGTTATCGAAATCGATCCAATCGAGATATAAGCCTTTACACAATTTTTGTTTGCGATATCTGCCCACTTTTCCACACAATGCTATTTCAATTTCTTCGAAATTTTTACTCCGGAAAGTATGCAACACGATAAATTGCTCTCTACTGAGTGACACATGACCACGAATACAAAAAGATTACATATTAAAATGAGTGAAAGCGAGCTAAAATCATTGTCACATACCCCAATTCAATATTAAAGGTATTTTTGCGAATACATTTAAATTAACCAAATTTTGAAATGTCTATATCTCAAAAACTACTGGACCGATTCAAATGACATGTTCTACGATTATATAGAGAAACAGTAGAGCTTTAATCAGAAATCACCCGGAATCGAATCTGAGTATTGGAAGTGGGCTAAATCTTTATGAACGTACTTTGTAGTCGGTTTTTGACCTTTCATTGAGGTCAGATCAAGGTCAAAGTTTGATATCATAAAGCTGAACTCTCTTCCTTTCCAATGACGCTACTTTTATTGAAATCCACCCACCCATTCTCGAGATATAAGGCTCTAAACATTTTTGCATCGGCAATATCGACCTACTGTTTTCTGTGCATTTCTGTTCGCCTGGTATTTTCACCAGATTTTAAGAAAATCAAAAAATTCACTTGAATGACTCAGCATTTTTCTTAAAAAAATGTAAAATGTCTATATCTCAAAAACTACTGGACCGATTCAAATGACATGTTCTACGATTATATAGAGAAACAGTAGAGCTTTAATCTGAAATCACCCGGAATCGAATCTGAGTATTGGAAGTGGGCTAAATCTTTATGAACGTACTTTGTAGTCGGTTTTTGACCTTTCATTGAGGTCAGATCAAGGTCAAAGTTTGATATCATAAAGCTGAACTCTCTTCCTTTCCAATGACGCTACTTTTATTGAAATCCACCCACCCATTCTCGAGATATAAGGCTCTAAACATTTTTGCATCGGCAATATCGACCTACTGTTTTCTGTGCATTTCTGTTCGCCTGGTATTTTCACCAGATTTTAAGAAAATCAAAAAATTCACTTGAATGACTCAGCATTTTTCTTAAAAAAATGTAAAATGTCTATATCTCAAAAACTACTGGACCGATTCAAATGACATGTTCTACGATTATATAGAGAAACAGTAGAGCTTTAATCTGAAATCACCCGGAATCGAATCTGAGTATTGGAAGTGGGCTAAATCTTTATGAACGTACTTTGTAGTCGGTTTTTGACCTTTCATTGAGGTCAGATCAAGGTCAAAGTTTGATATCATAAAGCTGAACTCTCTTCCTTTCCAATGACGCTACTTTTATTGAAATCCACCCACCCATTCTCGAGATATAAGGCTCTAAACATTTTTGCATCGGCAATATCGACCTACTGTTTTCTGTGCATTTCTGTTCGCCTGGTATTTTCACCAGATTTTAAGAAAATCAAAAAATTCACTTGAATGACTCAGCATTTTTCTTAAAAAAATGTAAAATGTCTATATCTCAAAAACTACTGGACCGATTCAAATGACATGTTCTACGATTATATAGAGAAACAGTAGAGCTTTAATCAGAAATCACCCGGAATCGAATCTGAGTATTGGAAGTGGGTTAAATCTTTATGAACGTACTTTGTAGTCGGTTTTTGACCTTTCATTGAGGTCAGATCAAGGTCAAAGTTTAATGGCATAAGGCCGAACCCATAACCTATTCAAGGACCTTAATGTTATCGAAATCGATCCAATCGAGATATAAGCCTTTACACAGTTTTTGTTTGCGATATCTGCCCACTTTTCCACACAATCCTATTTCAATTTCTTCGAAATTTTTACTCCGGAAAGTATGCAACACGATAAATTGCTCTCTACTGAGTGACACATGACCACGAATACAAAAAGATTACATATTAAAATGAGTGAAAGCGAGCTAAAATCATTGTCACATACCCCAATTCAATATTAAAGGTATTTTTGCGAATACATTTAAATTAACCAAATTTTGAAATGTCTATATCTCAAAAACTACTGGACCGATTCAAATGACATGTTCTACGATTATATAGAGAAACAGTAGAGCTTTAATCTGAAATCACCCGGAATCGAATCTGAGTATTGGAAGTGGGCTAAATCTTTATGAACGTACTTTGTAGTCGGTTTTTGACCTTTCATTGAGGTCAGATCAAGGTCAAAGTTTGATATCATAAAGCTGAACTCTCTTCCTTTCCAATGACGCTACTTTCATTGAAATCCACCCACCCATTCTCGAGATATAAGGCTCTAAACATTTTTGCATCGGCAATATCGACCTACTGTTTTCTGTGCATTTCTGTTCGCCTGGTATTTTCACCAGATTTTAAGAAAATCAAAAAATTCACTTGAATGACTCAGCATTTTTCTTAAAAAAATGTAAAATGTCTTTATCTCAAAAACTACTGGACCGATTCAAATGACATGTTTTACAATTATATAGAGAAACAGTAGAGCTTTAATCAGAAATCACCCGGAAACGAATCTGAGTATTGGAAGTGGGCTAAATCTTTATGAACGTACTTTGTAGTCGGTTTTTGACCTTTCATTGAGGTCAGATCAAGGTCAAAGTTTGATATCACAAAGCTGAACTCTTGTCCTTTCCAATGACGCTACTTTCATTGAAATCCACCCACCCATTCTCGAGATATAAGGCTCTAAACATTTTTGCATCGGCAATATCGACCTACTGTTTTCTGTGCATTTCTGTTCGCCTGGTATTTTCACCAGATTTTAAGAAAATCAAAAAATTCACTTGAATGACTCAGCATTTTTCTTAAAAAAATGTAAAATGTCTATATCTCAAAAACTACTGGACCGATTCAAATGACATGTTCTACGATTATATAGAGAAACAGTAGAGCTTTAATCTGAAATCACCCGGAATCGAATCTGAGTATTGGAAGTGGGCTAAATCTTTATGAACGTACTCTGTAGTCGGTTTTTGACCTTTCATTGAGGTCAGATCAAGGTCAAAGTTTGATATCACAAAGTTGAACTCTTGTCCTTTCCAATGACGCTACTTTCATCGAAATCCACCCACCCATTCTCGAGATATAAGGCTCTAAACATTTTTGCATCGGCAATATCGACCTACTGTTTTCTGTGCATTTCTGTTCGCCTGGTATTTTCACCAGATTTTAAGAAAATCAAAAAATTCACTTGAATGACTCAGCATTTTTCTTAAAAAAATGTAAAATGTCTATATCTCAAAAACTACTGGACCGATTCAAATGACATGTTCTACGATTATATAGAGAAACAGTAGAGCTTTAATCTGAAATCACCCGGAATCGAATCTGAGTATTGGAAGTGGGCTAAATCTTTATGAACGTACTTTGTAGTCGGTTTTTGACCTTTCATTGAGGTCAGATCAAGGTCAAAGTTTGATATCATAAAGCTGAACTCTCTTCCTTTCCAATGACGCTACTTTTATTGAAATCCACCCACCCATTCTCGAGATATAAGGCTCTAAACATTTTTGCATCGGCAATATCGACCTACTGTTTTCTGTGCATTTCTGTTCGCCTGGTATTTTCACCAGATTTTAAGAAAATCAAAAAATTCACTTGAATGACTCAGCATTTTTCTTAAAAAAATGTAAAATGTCTATATCTCAAAAACTACTGGACCGATTCAAATGACATGTTCTACGATTATATAGAGAAACAGTAGAGCTTTAATCAGAAATCACCCGGAATCGAATCTGAGTATTGGAAGTGGGTTAAATCTTTATGAACGTACTTTGTAGTCGGTTTTTGACCTTTCATTGAGGTCAGATCAAGGTCAAAGTTTAATGGCATAAGGCCGAACCCATAACCTATTCAAGGACCTTAATGTTATCGAAATCGATCCAATCGAGATATAAGCCTTTACACAGTTTTTGTTTGCGATATCTGCCCACTTTTCCACACAATCCTATTTCAATTTCTTCGAAATTTTTACTCCGGAAAGTATGCAACACGATAAATTGCTCTCTACTGAGTGACACATGACCACGAATACAAAAAGATTACATATTAAAATGAGTGAAAGCGAGCTAAAATCATTGTCACATACCCCAATTCAATATTAAAGGTATTTTTGCGAATACATTTAAATTAACCAAATTTTGAAATGTCTATATCTCAAAAACTACTGGACCGATTCAAATGACATGTTCTACGATTATATAGAGAAACAGTAGAGCTTTAATCAGAAATCACCCGGAATCGAATCTGAGTATTGGAAGTGGGCTAAATCTTTATGAACGTACTTTGTAGTCGGTTTTTGACCTTTCATTGAGGTCAGATCAAGGTCAAAGTTTGATATCATAAAGCTGAACTCTCTTCCTTTCCAATGACGCTACTTTTATTGAAATCCACCCACCCATTCTCGAGATATAAGGCTCTAAACATTTTTGCATCGGCAATATCGACCTACTGTTTTCTGTGCATTTCTGTTCGCCTGGTATTTTCACCAGATTTTAAGAAAATCAAAAAATTCACTTGAATGACTCAGCATTTTTCTTAAAAAAATGTAAAATGTCTATATCTCAAAAACTACTGGACCGATTCAAATGACATGTTCTACGATTATATAGAGAAACAGTAGAGCTTTAATCTGAAATCACCCGGAATCGAATCTGAGTATTGGAAGTGGGCTAAATCTTTATGAACGTACTTTGTAGTCGGTTTTTGACCTTTCATTGAGGTCAGATCAAGGTCAAAGTTTGATATCATAAAGCTGAACTCTTTTCCTTTCCAATGACGCTACTTTCATTGAAATCCACCCACCCATTCTCGAGATATAAGGCTCTAAACATTTTTGCATCGGCAATATCGACCTACTGTTTTCTGTGCATTTCTGTTCGCCTGGTATTTTCACCAGATTTTAAGAAAATCAAAAAATTCACTTGAATGACTCAGCATTTTTCTTAAAAAAATGTAAAATGTCTATATCTCAAAAACTACTGGACCGATTCAAATGACATGTTCTACGATTATATAGAGAAACAGTAGAGCTTTAATCAGAAATCACCCGGAATCGAATCTGAGTATTGGAAGTGGGTTAAATCTTTATGAACGTACTTTGTAGTCGGTTTTTGACCTTTCATTGAGGTCAGATCAAGGTCAAAGTTTAATGGCATAAGGCCGAACCCATAACCTATTCAAGGACCTTAATGTTATCGAAATCGATCCAATCGAGATATAAGCCTTTACACAGTTTTTGTTTGCGATATCTGCCCACTTTTCCACACAATCCTATTTCAATTTCTTCGAAATTTTTACTCCGGAAAGTATGCAACACGATAAATTGCTCTCTACTGAGTGACACATGACCACGAATACAAAAAGATTACATATTAAAATGAGTGAAAGCGAGCTAAAATCATTGTCACATACCCCAATTCAATATTAAAGGTATTTTTGCGAATACATTTAAATTAACCAAATTTTGAAATGTCTATATCTCAAAAACTACTGGACCGATTCAAATGACATGTTCTACGATTATATAGAGAAACAGTAGAGCTTTAATCTGAAATTACCCGGAATCGAATCTGAGTATTGGAAGTGGGCTAAATCTTTATGAACGTACTTTGTAGTCGGTTTTTGACCTTTCATTGAGGTCAGATCAAGGTCAAAGTTTGATATCATAAAGCTGAACTCTTTTCCTTTCCAATGACGCTACTTTTATTGAAATCCACCCACCCATTCTCGAGATATAAGGCTCTAAACATTTTTGCATCGGCAATATCGACCTACTGTTTTCTGTGCATTTCTGTTCGCCTGGTATTTTCACCAGATTTTAAGAAAATCAAAAAATTCACTTGAATGACTCAGCATTTTTCTTAAAAAAATGTAAAATGTCTTTATCTCAAAAACTACTGGACCGATTCAAATGACATGTTTTACAATTATATAGAGAAACAGTAGAGCTTTAATCAGAAATCACCCGGAAACGAATCTGAGTATTGGAAGTGGGCTAAATCTTTATGAACGTACTTTGTAGTCGGTTTTTGACCTTTCATTCAGGTCAGATCAAGGTCAAAGTTTGATATCACAAAGTTGAACTCTTTTCCTTTCCAATGACGCTACTTTTATTGAAATCCACCCACCCATTCTCGAGATATAAGGCTCTAAACATTTTTGCATCGGCAATATCGACCTACTGTTTTCTGTGCATTTCTGTTCGCCTGGTATTTTCACCAGATTTTAAGAAAATCAAAAAATTCACTTGAATGACTCACAGCATTTTTCTTAAAAAAATGTAAAATGTCTATATCTCAAAAACTACTGGACCGATTCAAATGACATGTTCTACGATTATATAGAGAAACAGTAGAGCTTTAATCAGAAATCACCCGGAATCGAATCTGAGTATTGGAAGTGGGCTAAATCTTTATGAACGTACTTTGTAGTCGGTTTTTGACCTTTCATTGAGGTCAGATCAAGGTCAAAGTTTAATGGCATAAGGCCGAACCCATAACCTATTCAAGGACCTTAATGTTATCGAAATCGACCCAATCGAGATATAAGCCTTTACACAGTTTTTGTTTGCGATATCTGCCCACTTTTCCACACAATGCTATTTCAATTTCTTCGAAATTTTTACTCCGGAAAGTATGCAACACGATAAATTGCTCTCTACTGAGTGACACATGACCACGAATACAAAAAGATTACATATTAAAATGAGTGAAAGCGAGCTAAAATCATTGTCACATACCCCAATTCAATATTAAAGGTATTTTTGCGAATACATTTAAATTAACCAAATTTTGAAATGTCTATATCTCAAAAACTACTGGACCGATTCAAATGACAGAGAAACAGTAGAGCTTTAATCTGAAATCACCCGGAATCGAATTTGAGTATTGGAAGTGGGCTAAATCTTTATGAACGTACTTTGTAGTCGGTTTTTGACCTTTCATTGAGGTCAGATCAAGGTCAAAGTTTGATATCATAAAGCTGAACTCTTTTCCTTTCCAATGACGCTACTTTTATTGAAATCCACCCACCCATTCTCGAGATATAAGGCTCTAAACATTTTTGCATCGGCAATATCGACCTACTGTTTTCTGTGCATTTCTGTTCGCCTGGTATTTTCACCAGATTTTAAGAAAATCAAAAAATTCACTTGAATGACTCAGCATTTTTCTTAAAAAAATGTAAAATGTCTTTATCTCAAAAACTACTGGACCGATTCAAATGACATGTTTTACAATTATATAGAGAAACAGTAGAGCTTTAATCAGAAATCACCCGGAAACGAATCTGAGTATTGGAAGTGGGCTAAATCTTTATGAACGTACTTTGTAGTCGGTTTTTGACCTTTCATTCAGGTCAGATCAAGGTCAAAGTTTGATATCACAAAGTTGAACTCTTTTCCTTTCCAATGACGCTACTTTTATTGAAATCCACCCACCCATTCTCGAGATATAAGGCTCTAAACATTTTTGCATCGGCAATATCGACCTACTGTTTTCTGTGCATTTCTGTTCGCCTGGTATTTTCACCAGATTTTAAGAAAATCAAAAAATTCACTTGAATGACTCACAGCATTTTTCTTAAAAAAATGTAAAATGTCTATATCTCAAAAACTACTGGACCGATTCAAATGACATGTTCTACGATTATATAGAGAAACAGTAGAGCTTTAATCTGAAATCACCCGGAATCGAATCTGAGTATTGGAAGTGGGCTAAATCTTTATGAATGTACTTTGTAGTCGGTTTTTGACCTTTCATTGAGGTCAGATCAAGGTCAAAGTTTAATGGCATAAGGCCGAACCCATAACCTATTCAAGGACCTTAATGTTATCGAAATCGATCCAATCGAGATATAAGCCTTTACACAGTTTTTGTTTGCGATATCTGCCCACTTTTCCACACAATGCTATTTCAATTTCTTCGAAATTTTTACTCCGGAAAGTATGCAACACGATAAATTGCTCTCTACTGAGTGACACATGACCACGAATACAAAAAGATTACATATTAAAATGAGTGAAAGCGAGCTAAAATCATTGTCACATACCCCAATTCAATATTAAAGGTATTTTTGCGAATACATTTAAATTAACCAAATTTTGAAATGTCTATATCTCAAAAACTACTGGACCGATTCAAATGACATGTTCTACGATTATATAGAGAAACAGTAGAGCTTTAATCTGAAATCACCCGGAATCGAATTTGAGTATTGGAAGTGGGCTAAATCTTTATGAACGTACTTTGTAGTCGGTTTTTGACCTTTCATTGAGGTCAGATCAAGGTCAAAGTTTGATATCATAAAGCTGAACTCTTTTCCTTTCCAATGACGCTACTTTTATTGAAATCCACCCACCCATTCTCGAGATATAAGGCTCTAAACATTTTTGCATCGGCAATATCGACCTACTGTTTTCTGTGCATTTCTGTTCGCCTGGTATTTTCACCAGATTTTAAGAAAATCAAAAAATTCACTTGAATGACTCAGCATTTTTCTTAAAAAAATGTAAAATGTCTTTATCTCAAAAACTACTGGACCGATTCAAATGACATGTTTTACAATTATATAGAGAAACAGTAGAGCTTTAATCAGAAATCACCCGGAAACGAATCTGAGTATTGGAAGTGGGCTAAATCTTTATGAACGTACTTTGTAGTCGGTTTTTGACCTTTCATTCAGGTCAGATCAAGGTCAAAGTTTGATATCACAAAGTTGAACTCTTTTCCTTTCCAATGACGCTACTTTTATTGAAATCCACCCACCCATTCTCGAGATATAAGGCTCTAAACATTTTTGCATCGGCAATATCGACCTACTGTTTTCTGTGCATTTCTGTTCGCCTGGTATTTTCACCAGATTTTAAGAAAATCAAAAAATTCACTTGAATGACTCACAGCATTTTTCTTAAAAAAATGTAAAATGTCTATATCTCAAAAACTACTGGACCGATTCAAATGACATGTTCTACGATTATATAGAGAAACAGTAGAGCTTTAATCTGAAATCACCCGGAATCGAATCTGAGTATTGGAAGTGGGCTAAATCTTTATGAACGTACTTTGTAGTCGGTTTTTGACCTTTCATTGAGGTCAGATCAAGGTCAAAGTTTGATATCATAAAGCTGAACTCTTTTCCTTTCCAATGACGCTACTTTCATCGAAATCCACCCACCCATTCTCGAGATATAAGGCTCTAAACATTTTTGCATCGGCAATATCGACCTACTGTTTTCTGTGCATTTCTGTTCGCCTGGTATTTTCACCAGATTTTAAGAAAATCAAAAAATTCACTTGAATGACTCACAGCATTTTTCTTAAAAAAATGTAAAATGTCTATATCTCAAAAACTACTGGACCGATTCAAATGACATGTTCTACGATTATATAGAGAAACAGTAGAGCTTTAATCAGAAATCACCCGGAATCGAATCTGAGTATTGGAAGTGGGCTAAATCTTTATGAATGTACTTTGTAGTCGGTTTTTGACCTTTCATTGAGGTCAGATCAAGGTCAAAGTTTAATGGCATAAGGCCGAACCCATAACCTATTCAAGGACCTTAATGTTATCGAAATCGATCCAATCGAGATATAAGCCTTTACACAGTTTTTGTTTGCGATATCTGCCCACTTTTCCACACAATGCTATTTCAATTTCTTCGAAATTTTTACTCCGGAAAGTATGCAACACGATAAATTGCTCTCTACTGAGTGACACATGACCACGAATACAAAAAGATTACATATTAAAATGAGTGAAAGCGAGCTAAAATCATTGTCACATACCCCAATTCAATATTAAAGGTATTTTTGCGAATACATTTAAATTAACCAAATTTTGAAATGTCTATATCTCAAAAACTACTGGACCGATTCAAATGACATGTTCTACGATTATATAGAGAAACAGTAGAGCTTTAATCTGAAATCACCCGGAATCGAATCTGAGTATTGGAAGTGGGCTAAATCTTTATGAACGTACTTTGTAGTCGGTTTTTGACCTTTCATTGAGGTCAGATCAAGGTCAAAGTTTGATATCATAAAGCTGAACTCTTTTCCTTTCCAATGACGCTACTTTTATTGAAATCCACCCACCCATTCTCGAGATATAAGGCTCTAAACATTTTTGCATCGGCAATATCGACCTACTGTTTTCTGTGCATTTCTGTTCGCCTGGTATTTTCACCAGATTTTAAGAAAATCAAAAAATTCACTTGAATGACTCAGCATTTTTCTTAAAAAAATGTAAAATGCCTTTATCTCAAAAACTACTGGACCGATTCAAATGACATGTTTTACAATTATATAGAGAAACAGTAGAGCTTTAATCAGAAATCACCCGGAATCGAATCTGAGTATTGGAAGTGGGCTAAATCTTTATGAACGTACTTTGTGGTCGGTTTTTGACCTTTCATTGAGGTCAGATGAAGGTCAAAGTTTGATATCACAAAGTTGAACTCTTGTCCTTTCCAATGACGCTACTTTCATCGAAATCCACCCACCCATTCTCGAGATATAAGGCTCTAAACATTTTTGCATCGGCAATATCGACCTACTGTTTTCTGTGCATTTCTGTTCGCCTGGTATTTTCACCAGATTTTAAGAAAATCAAAAAATTCACTTGAATGACTCACAGCATTTTTCTTAAAAAAATGTAAAATGTCTATATCTCAAAAACTACTGGACCGATTCAAATGACATGTTCTACGATTATATAGAGAAACAGTAGAGCTTTAATCTGAAATCACCCGGAATCGAATCTGAGTATTGGAAGTGGGCTAAATCTTTATGAACGTACTTTGTAGTCGGTTTTTGACCTTTCATTGAGGTCAGATCAAGGTCAAAGTTTGATATCACAAAGCTGAACTCTTGTCCTTTCCAATGACGCTACTTTCATTGAAATCCACCCACCCATTCTCGAGATATAAGGCTCTAAACATTTTTGCATCGGCAATATCGACCTACTGTTTTCTGTGCATTTCTGTTCGCCTGGTATTTTCACCAGATTTTAAGAAAATCAAAAAATTCACTTGAATGACTCACAGCATTTTTCTTAAAAAAATGTAAAATGTCTATATCTCAAAAACTACTGGACCGATTCAAATGACATGTTCTACGATTATATAGAGAAACAGTAGAGCTTTAATCTGAAATCACCCGGAATCGAATCTGAGTATTGGAAGTGGGCTAAATCTTTATGAACGTACTTTGTAGTCGGTTTTTGACCTTTCATTGAGGTCAGATCAAGGTCAAAGTTTGATATCATAAAGCTGAACTCTTTTCCTTTCCAATGACGCTACTTTTATTGAAATCCACCCACCCATTCTCGAGATATAAGGCTCTAAACATTTTTGCATCGGCAATATCGACCTACTGTTTTCTGTGCATTTCTGTTCGCCTGGTATTTTCACCAGATTTTAAGAAAATCAAAAAATTCACTTGAATGACTCAGCATTTTTCTTAAAAAAATGTAAAATGCCTTTATCTCAAAAACTACTGGACCGATTCAAATGACATGTTTTACAATTATATAGAGAAACAGTAGAGCTTTAATCAGAAATCACCCGGAATCGAATCTGAGTATTGGAAGTGGGCTAAATCTTTATGAACGTACTTTGTGGTCGGTTTTTGACCTTTCATTGAGGTCAGATGAAGGTCAAAGTTTGATATCACAAAGTTGAACTCTTGTCCTTTCCAATGACGCTACTTTCATCGAAATCCACCCACCCATTCTCGAGATATAAGGCTCTAAACATTTTTGCATCGGCAATATCGACCTACTGTTTTCTGTGCATTTCTGTTCGCCTGGTATTTTCACCAGATTTTAAGAAAATCAAAAAATTCACTTGAATGACTCACAGCATTTTTCTTAAAAAAATGTAAAATGTCTATATCTCAAAAACTACTGGACCGATTCAAATGACATGTTCTACGATTATATAGAGAAACAGTAGAGCTTTAATCTGAAATCACCCGGAATCGAATCTGAGTATTGGAAGTGGGCTAAATCTTTATGAACGTACTTTGTAGTCGGTTTTTGACCTTTCATTGAGGTCAGATCAAGGTCAAAGTTTGATATCACAAAGCTGAACTCTTGTCCTTTCCAATGACGCTACTTTCATTGAAATCCACCCACCCATTCTCGAGATATAAGGCTCTAAACATTTTTGCATCGGCAATATCGACCTACTGTTTTCTGTGCATTTCTGTTCGCCTGGTATTTTCACCAGATTTTAAGAAAATCAAAAAATTCACTTGAATGACTCACAGCATTTTTCTTAAAAAAATGTAAAATGTCTATATCTCAAAAACTACTGGACCGATTCAAATGACATGTTCTACGATTATATAGAGAAACAGTAGAGCTTTAATCTGAAATCACCCGGAATCGAATCTGAGTATTGGAAGTGGGCTAAATCTTTATGAACGTACTTTGTAGTCGGTTTTTGACCTTTCATTGAGGTCAGATCAAGGTCAAAGTTTGATATCATAAAGCTGAACTCTTTTCCTTTCCAATGACGCTACTTTTATTGAAATCCACCCACCCATTCTCGAGATATAAGGCTCTAAACATTTTTGCATCGGCAATATCGACCTACTGTTTTCTGTGCATTTCTGTTCGCCTGGTATTTTCACCAGATTTTAAGAAAATCAAAAAATTCACTTGAATGACTCAGCATTTTTCTTAAAAAAATGTAAAATGCCTTTATCTCAAAAACTACTGGACCGATTCAAATGACATGTTTTACAATTATATAGAGAAACAGTAGAGCTTTAATCAGAAATCACCCGGAATCGAATCTGAGTATTGGAAGTGGGCTAAATCTTTATGAACGTACTTTGTGGTCGGTTTTTGACCTTTCATTGAGGTCAGATGAAGGTCAAAGTTTGATATCACAAAGTTGAACTCTTGTCCTTTCCAATGACGCTACTTTCATCGAAATCCACCCACCCATTCTCGAGATATAAGGCTCTAAACATTTTTGCATCGGCAATATCGACCTACTGTTTTCTGTGCATTTCTGTTCGCCTGGTATTTTCACCAGATTTTAAGAAAATCAAAAAATTCACTTGAATGACTCACAGCATTTTTCTTAAAAAAATGTAAAATGTCTATATCTCAAAAACTACTGGACCGATTCAAATGACATGTTCTACGATTATATAGAGAAACAGTAGAGCTTTAATCTGAAATCACCCGGAATCGAATCTGAGTATTGGAAGTGGGCTAAATCTTTATGAACGTACTTTGTAGTCGGTTTTTGACCTTTCATTGAGGTCAGATCAAGGTCAAAGTTTGATATCACAAAGCTGAACTCTTGTCCTTTCCAATGACGCTACTTTCATTGAAATCCACCCACCCATTCTCGAGATATAAGGCTCTAAACATTTTTGCATCGGCAATATCGACCTACTGTTTTCTGTGCATTTCTGTTCGCCTGGTATTTTCACCAGATTTTAAGAAAATCAAAAAATTCACTTGAATGACTCACAGCATTTTTCTTAAAAAAATGTAAAATGTCTATATCTCAAAAACTACTGGACCGATTCAAATGACATGTTCTACGATTATATAGAGAAACAGTAGAGCTTTAATCAGAAATCACCCGGAATCGAATCTGAGTATTGGAAGTGGGCTAAATCTTTATGAACGTACTTTGTAGTCGGTTTTTGACCTTTCATTGAGGTCAGATCAAGGTCAAAGTTTAATGGCATAAGGCCGAACCCATAACCTATTCAAGGACCTTAATGTTATCGAAATCGACCCAATCGAGATATAAGCCTTTACACAGTTTTTGTTTGCGATATCTGCCCACTTTTCCACACAATGCTATTTCAATTTCTTCGAAATTTTTACTCCGGAAAGTATGCAACACGATAAATTGCTCTCTACTGAGTGACACATGACCACGAATACAAAAAGATTACATATTAAAATGAGTGAAAGCGAGCTAAAATCATTGTCACATATCCCAATTCAATATTAAAGGTATTTTTGCGAATACATTTAAATTAACCAAATTTTGAAATGTCTATATCTCAAAAACTACTGGACCGATTCAAATGACATGTTCTACGATTATATAGAGAAACAGTAGAGCTTTAATCTGAAATCACCCGGAATCGAATCTGAGTATTGGAAGTGGGCTAAATCTTTATGAACGTACTTTGTAGTCGGTTTTTGACCTTTCATTGAGGTCAGATGAAGGTCAAAGTTTAAAGGCTAAAGATATTATCTCGTGTATAGTGGAATTCATGTTCTTTCATATGGCATTTGTTTCATTGAAATCGGCTCAGTCATTCTCAAGATATAAGAAAATATGCATTTTTGAAAAGTGGGTATCCACTTGCTGTGTATTTTTGTTCGCCTGATAGAAATCGGTGAGAAAAAACCAAATAAAATAAATAAAAGTCATCCGAGTTTCTTTAAAATTTCAAATTTATATCGATAAAATTGTTTATATTTTACATTTTTTTTACAATTTTTTTTTATGGATTGAAAATTACTTTTTTATTTATTTCTCCAACTTTCATATATAAAGTCTATTATAATTTAAAAAAAAATAACATTCTTTGATATCTTCCCTGATCCTCAACCATCATTTTCAGGCAAAAGTCCAATTCAATAGCAGTAGAATCCTGTCTCCTTGCATGTGATCCATCGATGTCATATAAATACAAAAAAAAAAAAAAAAAAGTGTATTAATTAATAATAATAATAGTGTATTAATAATAAATAAATTAATAATTGCTAAGAAATATTTAAAGTCTAACATAATTACGAAAGAATAATCAATTTTAGTCAATATTTTTTCAGTTGCTACTTATTAGCTACCTTGACATTTTGTCAGGTAGAATATGGATTTCTATGTTTGTAAGGTTTCTGACTCCTTGGAGTTGGTAGATATTGAATTTTTGCGAAGTTTTCAAAAGAATTGACATGTTGCTCAAAAGCTTATGTACCGATAAAATGACAACCAGGCAGAGTGAAAACTTTGGTTTGGTGCCATAGGACTGATGCCATTCTAGTCCAGTAAAGAGGCTTTTATCTATACGGATTCCTTTTGAGTTGTTTTGCGAGAGCTATGAGGTATGTTTTTTTTTTTGGGAAAGTATTGTAAATTAAATTTCGATTTTGTTGGAAGGCTTCCCTATATTAATGACACTAACAGCTCCATTCCTGTTCAAGCAGCTCAACTCTAATTCGACTGAACTAAGTGAACCATGAGTGAAATAAACAATTACATTTATTCTTACTTAGCAATTTTATTATATCAAAGAAATGGGTGTAGCATTGGATTTCTTTTTGTTTAAGAGGAAGTAAATGATACTCGTGCTTGTCTTCTGGAACTACCCACTGAAGGATTTCTCTCAAAGACGACATTCATATTTTTCTGGTCTCGGATGTTTTCATTTCTGTTCACCTTCTCTAATGAAGTATTTGGTTTTAAAGTTTCTTGAGATTGGTTTTGATAAACATGTTGTTCAGATTGGTTTCGACCCATATCTCGGGAAATATTATTCGAAATTGTATCCTGGGGATTATGTTCTTGTACCATACGCTGACATGTCAATTTCAAATCCTCAAAATGTGACAAATTATTTTGTTGGGAATTGCGCAAATTTACTGCATCATTTTGCATTATTTTCCGTTCATTGGTTTTCTCCTGATTATTATTGCTCTTCTTTTCCTTTACATTGTCATCATTTGGGATCTCTATAACTGGGGCAGTTCTTCGTCGCAAAGATTGGGGATTCTTGAAATATTGACGTAAGCTACAGATCCCAGTCGTCGAAACCAATAATATCAATCCATAAAATACACATTCAAAAGCGAATTCAATAGGTTTGACGATATCCTCAGAAAAGATCTCACCACGGCAAAAATTTTCGGATATGCTATCTATATTGTATATCATGGTACAAGCGTCATCATGGATACTTGCAACATTAACGCCGAAAAAACCAAGAACCCCTTTAAACATATTATTTTTTTTTTTTTTGGTTTTTTTTAAGTTAATTTTACAAAGAATTTTTGACGAGACAAAATAAAAAACGATTTTGAAGTATAAAATTTGGATTGCTTTCCGAGAAAGTTTCGAGAAGCAAACAAAAACCAAAACCAATCAAAAACAACAACTTCCCATTTCACATTGGAACGCAACCAACATTGCGAAACAAATATTGTAGTCACAAACTTTTGATTGATTGAATATTGGAGACTCATACTCCAATAAAAATCGACCGAGAACATAACATTTTTACCAATTTTTATATGAAACATCTACTATAAGTGGCAAAGGCAATCAATGAAACCAATAAAAATTGTAGTGATCTATTGCCATATGTTTATAGTATATGCTTTGAAACCAAAATAAATGTGGATTCCCCATTTTCTTGAACATATATCTATGCTTGCTCGAGGCAAGTAGGACATTTTTTTGGAGTCTTTGGCAAAATAAAATTTAAGAGCCTCTAACCTCAACTAAATAATTTTCATATAAAATAGAAACCAGGATGTTTGAAGTTGAAGTTCTGATCACAATGATAACCCTTTACCAAACTATCATAAACGGGATTAAAGCAGGAATGGGGGACCTTTGGTTTTTGTTTTTAGAATTTTTTTAATAAAACAAAAAAAAAAGAAAAATTAATTCGAATTTTCTAAGTATCTTCTTGGACAGAAGACTTAACTGGCAGGGGCATATTAAGAGGAAGGAGAAGAAACTCGTCAAACGGGAAAATGAAGTGCCAAGGATCCCAGCTCAGCTTGCTTAATAAAGTCCTATTGTACATGATAATACTTAGTAAAGAAGACAATGTGGACATACTGCATCCAAATATGGGGAACAACAACAAACTCTAACATAGAAATCTTCGAAAGTTTTCAATCGAAGCTTCTGAGAAGAGTCGTTGGTGCTCTTGTCTACGTACGAAATTCGGCGCTGCTCAGAGACCTTTTGGGTCTAAATACGATTAGACTGGGGAATCACCCCAACTCGATGGATTTGGACCCTCTCAGCAATTGCCTTCAAATCAGAAGGGTACGACAAGAGTTTGACACGACCACCCCTTTCGTTTTCCTATCAACTGATGTCTGACTGTCACTCATGTTCATATCTTCGTTCACGTCATGTAGTTTAATGTTATGTGTATTTTTTTTTTCTGTGTAAATAGATGTATTTATTTGACATACATGGACAGATGGTAAATTTGCAATTATAATATAAAAAATTCGGATTTTGCTTAGTGTTCAGAGGTAACTTTGGTTAGTATTGGACCCCTTCTTTGCTTAAGTTTTCTACAGGCATACGTGACTTAGGTTTAGAATATTGATGATGAACTACTGGCATTCGTACTGCGCTGGAGAAAAATTGCCATGAATATTGAGAACTGAATTTTAAGAGGAATCTTTTGTCATGAAGGTTGGACCAAAAAACATTTTTGGCGGCACTCAGGAAACATTTATGTTCAGAAAATGAGATGTTGCTCGATGTAGGCAAGTTTTATCACAAGCACAGTTTTCCAATCTGCTAATTTAGCTCTACATGTTACAACATACTATAATATCCATAAATAATTGAAATATGAAAATCAGGATGAGAGCTAAAAAAATATATTAAAGTTCTGAAAATTTAATCCAATTCTTGTGGCATAAAGTTAAAGTTGAATTCTTCATTGTTGGTTATAGACTTCTCGATTACAATACCAAGAATAAACTATCACTAACCTTCACCTATGCAAATCTACAAAAAATGTTTAGTCAATTAAGTTAAAGAATATAAAATAAACATTAAAATAAACTATAAAAGTTGCAATGCATTTTTCTCTTTGTGACTTAAAAAGTTTAGTGCAAAAAAATTAAAGAAATAAGAAAAAAAAAAAATAGATGTTGGAAATAAATCATATTTATAGTATATAATTTTTTTATTAGAATTATTTATATACACGCAAAATACTCAGAGTTCAATGAACTCCCTCACTCGTACTATGTCACTTTGGTTAGTCTTCATTTTTTTACAATTTAATTTTATAACTACACAACATCAACTCCAATATATGACAGGTGATTTTGAAAGGAGAAAATAAAATGATAATATGACATAAAAACAGACAGTTTGAAATGACCAAAACAAACACGCACTCCAAATACCCTTCCAAGCACAGCACTCAACCACCCACCCTCTCATGTATTCAAATAAAACACCCACTCTATCTGACATATTCACTCACTCATATGTTATAAATTGCTAAATCGCATGTAAAAGTGTAGAGAGTATAAAACATCGACTAACGACTGATATTAGACGACAAAAAAATAACCAAAAAGACTAATAGGTAGATAGATAGATAGATAGATAGATAGATAAATTGACTGAGTGACATGTGTAAACAGTACAATTTTTTAATGACAAAAACTGGACAGAACTCAAATGAACTGAACTACGACGAACTGCACTGGATCATGATTGCTTTACATTAAACAAAAAAAAAAAAAAAAAATAAATAAATAAAAACTACAAAAAAGTAATAAAAAAAAAATTGTCCTAACAATAACAAGAATAATGACAACAACTATAAGAATGATGATGATGATGATAATGGTGATGGTGATGATGTTTCCTATTTGACATTTATATATAAATAGTACAATATATGAAAACATGACTTAACTACTAATCGAAAATATTTGAACAAGCGAAAAAATAGTAGAAAGACAAAATAAATACAATAAAATCAAATATTGAAAATAGTATAAAAAGAAAATTCTATAAATAAATTAATGTAAACAGAATATAAAGGAATTTTGTTTCGTTTTCATAAGCAAAGCGAACAAGGTTAAATTTATTATTTTTTATTTATTTTCTAAATCGAGGATGTGACTAAAAATATAAATGTCTTTAATAGGTTTATAGTAATGTTATGTGCTTATAAAATTGTTTGATTATTTTTGTTAAAGATTTATTTTCTCAATTTTCTTCAATGTTATTGCGTTTATAGAATCTTCCTCTCTTTGGCTTGACTTTTTCATCAATTCAACTCAACTGATACATCTGGTTATAAGTAGATGTGCTGTAATCCCAATTGTGTATCACAGGGATGTCCTTGTGTAACCTTCGGCCCAAGTTAAATATGAATACGTTTTAATGCTCCCTAAGTGACAAACACAGAGAAGAAAAGAGATCAGAAATCTCTTTGTTTTTTTTACTCACCACTTAGCAACAGGTTTTATTTTTTGTGTTGTAAGCTAAGCTTGCGGCCTAAAGCATTATCAAGTCTTCTTACAATGTGGCCCAAGAAACCACCCGGATAGTTACCGGATATCTATTTTATCCGGATAGTTACCGGATATCTGTTTTATCTGTATTTTTTTCCGAATAATTACTGGATATCTGTTTCATCTCTAGTTTTTTCATCCGGCCTTAACATGAAATCCGGCCGGATACCGGATAATTACCGGATATCTGTTTCATCTCTAGTTTTTTCATCATGATTTTATATTTAGACCGAATAGGCAGGATACCGGATAGTTACCGAATATCTGTTTCATGACTAGTTTTTTTCCATTGCAATTACAAAATGGGTCACCTAGTGTTGAATTGCCTTTCTTGTAATGCAAATATAGCCATTTTTCTCTATTTTATTTTACAGTTGATTCAATAATCCTACATTATATTCACTCTTTACCATCCTTCCTTTTTAAAGTTAAATTTAGCTTTCTTTTTTCTCGTTATTAGATATATAGTGCTCATTAAAAGCCCCAATTTCTTAGGTCACTATGGTCAAGTACAATAGAACTCTGAAGAATACGGTGCAATTATAGGCAATCATGTGATGTAGGAAGAAATCCATTCGGACTTATAGCCACAGTCGTGACTACGTGTGTGGTGTATCCACTAAACCTCCTCCTTCCTCTTCCGCTGAGCATATACCTACCCCGGAACCGCTTTCTGGATTATTTCGGAGTAGGCATTCCTCTTAGAGCTCAATCATCTGTTCACCTATGTCTAGATTCAGATACATTTGCTGCCAACATCATACCATATGTTCATCTTCTTTCGCAGAGTGTACCTCACTTAAATGTTGTCGTGTCATCTCTCATCTCTTTCTTCCACATCTCGTGTATTTGCTTTCTTCGTCAAGTATCGCCCGGATAAAATTAAAATATTTATAACACTGTTTTCCCACTTAGTATTGAAAGCGATAAGTACTTTTTTGTTTTGCTCTTATCTTGTTTGATCGCTTATGCTGAAAAGACACCAGATTAGACAGAAGATTTTTTTTTTCTGATGAAACACCAGTCCAGTGTTTCTTGTGCAATAAAACAGAGAAAAATTACAAGTCTTTGACTGCTGAATCGCCATGAAAAATATGTCTCTTTGTAAAATATCAATATGTCTTTATTAGTCAGAAGAAGTTTTGTCTGCTCCGGTGTATTCTCAGTCTTACATATTGTAATACAATATATTGTCTTTATGTATAAAATGTTCAATAAAACTGTATAAGAAAAAGTTTTACTTTGTCTTTATTTATTTATAAGAAGCCCAGGGTCACAGTAGTCAAATAAACCTCGTACAGACTTTTGCAATATTTTAGTTTCTTATAATTTTCTTTCTTCATATAATATTCATTTTATAGATAACCTGAGTACGATATCTGGACGAATTGCAACATCGCAGACCTATAGTGGAAATGGTAATGGAAATAGACAAGGACTTAGTGCTACCGGAGAAAATAAACAGCTGCCATATGCAACTTCAAACTTTGTTGGCGTACAATCAAAGTGAGTAAGGAAAATTAGTTTGATTGATTGAATTTTAATTGCACATTAAAAAGAAATCAATGGACACATAGTAGATGGAGAAACAGAAATCAATGGAGACATAGTAGATGGAGAAACAGAAGCGAATGCTATAAAAGCCAACATGGTAACAAACAGAATATTTCCTCAATATGACAGTAGTCATAAAGTAAAGTCCATTGAAAAGAATATCTTTTATAGGTAGCAGTGACGACGTAAATAGATTCCGTCCTTAATTAAGAAGAATACCAATGCTTTTATTACTCATGATATTTGTAGTTTGAATTACATCGAAAAAAAAAAAAAGGAAATGTTGGTCTTAAGACTCACGCTTTAGTTATTTCAGTAATACGTTTCCTTGGAGTTCAAGATCGTAAACAGCCTACATTTCGTTTTTCAACTTTTACAAGGAAAAGAAGGAACCAATTGTATTTTTTCCATAAAATTGAAGTGAAGTAGAGTAATAGTCGTCCAAAGAAAATTAGAAAATTGCACTAGACAACACTGAACACTAAAATTATCCTCTCTCGCTCAAACAAAACTTGTGCTAAATGCACACTATCAATAGTCACACTGTCTGCACTAGCACACTATAAAATTATTTCGGGTGCTGTTGTGTATCAATGCACCAATTGAGTTCGTAAATAAAGTTAGTGCTGAGTCGTTTCATAAGACACTAGCCGATAGTTTATTTCTATGAAAGTGTTGTACCGAGTCATACCACAACACACGAGTCGCACCAAAACATACATTTGAGTCAATAAGTGTGCAAAGCAAAAACACTGGAAATGCCTCGGTTTCATAGTGAGCGCAGTGTTCATACTGTGCACACTATTGCTGTCTCATTTCCTTTCACTAAAATCACATGCTCAAAGCAAGCGCGACACGTACATCGAAATCAACTAGGGGAAAAAGATATATACACAAATGCGAACAAATAGTCATAGCAGACGACACCAGACAACACTACAGTGTTATGAAAGTATCATACAGTGTCGTAGACGAAGACATCAGACGACAGTGTATTTTCATGTTAGTGTTTTATCGTGTCATACCATAAAACATGACACGCATTACAGCATAAATTCGAGACATTGACTGACTCGATACAAAAACTCACATGACTCGGTTTGATACGTTTAAAGAACGCACATGATTCAGTATCATGGTGTGCACAGTGTTAGTGCGGATTGTTAGCACTACTTGGTGCTAACTCATGAAATGCTCTAATGCGTATATGGTTAGCCACGTGACTTATGATGTATAGAACATTTTCTTGCAAAAATATACTATCAGAGTACTGAAACATTTTTATTCCAAACTGGTAACCTGAGAAGAAGACTGATATAAGAAAATGTGGTCCAGATACTTCTATAATGCTTCTAGTCTGGAGTTGGGGATAACCGAAAGTGCCATTATATAAAAAAAGAAATTAAATAAAAAGTGAAAGATTAATAAAATTTTCTTTTACAGATTTCGACGGAAGTACTTTCATAAAACAGTGCTGGGGGCTCTTCTATTGCTGATAATAATTTTAATAATAGTCATCATAGTTATAAGTATTTATCGTAAGTATCTGTATCAGTACTGTAATAACTTTTTTTTACTAGGGTTCAAATTGATTATTAACTCTAATCTATCTATCTATCTATGTGTATAAAAAGGGAACTATGTCTGTATATCTGTGGGTCTGTATGTCTGTTTCTTATCTACTCCGAAACCGCTTTATCGATTTTGATAAAATTTTTAGAGAAACTCTATTATAGTCTGCAGAGTGTTGAGTAAAGTAAAGAGAAGCAGTGAACTGTGTTAACCACATGACACATGAAGTAGCATGGTAGCTAGCACGTACACTACTAAAACTATCCCAAAATACTCTCCTATAAAGTTATTAGTTCGGCATTTTCTAAAGAACTCAACAGATTTTATATATAAAATATAATTTTTATGATATTTCTTTCTTCATCTTCCCAATTTTTTTTTTTTTTTTGCATCATCGTTTAGTTAAGAAATCTAGTAAAATATGCCATAGTAAGGAGTGTCTCCGCACAGCGGCTAGCCTCGTTTATTCTATGGACGAAGAGACTGATCCCTGTGAGGACTTTTATCAATTCACTTGTGGCCATTGGGCCGATGAGCATCCTCGTTTGGATTCGGCAACATCAAATGATTGGTTCCGGGAACGTCAGGCGCATATTATGCGTCAAGTACGTGAATTCCTTAAAACAAATCTCACCGATAAGGAACCAGAAGCTGTGGGTAAAGCAAAAATTATGTATAAATCATGTGTGAATACAACACAATTGGATGAACGTGATTTAGAGCCATTGATTAGTTTTTTTCGGAAATTCGGGCTGCCAGTGTTGCCAAGTGCCTTGAATATTAGCCTCCCAAGTGATTCAAAATATGCAACGACGGCAACAGAAACAACAAATGAAGAAGATCAATTCGAATGGTTAAAAAGCGTCGTACTAATAAAACAATATTTGAGTTTGGATTTATTGTTTGGTTTCGATATTTTTCCAGATCCATTAAATCGAACTTTAAATCGTATAGCCTTTGGTACCCCGGAAACGGATTCAGCTTTGCCTTTGTACGTGGTTTGTGATTGTCATATATTTAGAAATATAATAGAGCAATTTATTTTTCTCAATTTACAGCAATAATGATGAATCACATAAATTAATGCGACGCATACGCAAACGAACCATTTTCAATCAGAACAATGATGATGATGAAGATGATGACGATACCGCCGATAGTCTTGAATCGTCAGAGGAAGAAGCTGCCAAACATACAACAAGTGGCATGAATGCTTATATGGCATATATGCGTAAGGTTATTGAGGTCTATTTGCTTTATGTTGAACCTGATGTGGATGAAGCTGAGACCATAACTAGCACCACTACAACAACTGAGGGTATATCAGAACTCATTAAGCATGGCATAAAGGTATCACGTCAAGTGTACAAGGTGAGGAGAATAGAGGATAGTGATCAGGGTCATACTCTAAGCTATAGAAGGCTGTAGCCCAGTTTAATAAAGTTCCAAACTAATATATTTATAAATTTCAGTTGAAGGAATTGGCAGAGAATAGTACGAAACCTTCAAAGAATCCAATTGAGGATATTGTTTATGTCTCTCTGCTTGATCTACAAAATCAAACGGATAAACTTATTGCACCCAAAACTATGCCAATTTGGTCTGAATACTTGAAGCTCATCATGAAGGAGACAAAACATGAAAAGGATCTGGACACAAAGGACTTACTTATCATTACAAGTAATGCAGACATCATGTATTTACAGAACTTAATTGAATACCTGCAAGATACACCAAAGATTTACATTGAATCCTATCTATGGCTAAGTGTACTCGATGAATTGGTGCTACATACAACCAGTGAAATGAGACTACTACACTCCGAGTATTTGCGTCTGATTATTGGCACAGAGGGTAGCACACCACGTTCCCTTTACTGTGCCCATGGAGTCAATAGTTTAATGGGCATGGCTGTTAGTTATATCCTGGCGGATGATCAGTTTATACAAGAAAAATTACCACGTGTCGAACGTATGCTTAGTGATATACGACGCTCCTTCGATAGGCTCGTCCATATGACTGCCTGGATGGATGCACCCACGAAACAGAAGACAAAGCAAAAGTCTGCAGAGATGAAAAGTTTTATTGGCTTTCCGTCATGGCTTACAAATCATACGGCACTTAATGAGCATTATGCTGGCGTGGAAGTGAACAAGAGCACACATTTGGAAAACTTAGTGGGCGTCTTGCGTTGGCAGATGTTGAACAAATTGAATGATCTCAATAAGCCAGAACCATTTGGTTGGGCTACATCACCATCAAATGTCAATGCATTTCATACATTTCAATCGAATGCGATTAGTGAGTTGTGGACGATGACGACACGACAGTCTTTGGCTAATTGAATTTCCAATTGATTTAATTTTTTTTTTCTATTTCTATTGCAGCCATTCCAATTGCCATTTTGCAGTATCCTTTCTATGATCTCGGCATGGAGTGAGTCTTTTATTGATGTCTCAAGCACACACACACACACACACACACACACACACACACACACACACACACACACACACACACACACACACAACACATTCAATAGTTTTGCAGTTTTGCACTTGTTTATGTTCTTTACTGTTTACTGTAGTATGATATATCATACTAACTCATTCCATATCCTTCAACATATCAACCCATTCACCCATTCACCCATTCACCCATTCACCCATTCATCCAATCTTTAATCCTTTGATACTAATATGTCTTCCGCGCTGTGTCAAGGGCGCTTAATTACGGTTCGATTGGCACTATTCTTGGTCACGAGTTGACACATGGCTTCGATGACAGCGGCCGTATGTTCGATAAGGATGGCAACATGGTTCAGTGGTGGTCTAATGAAACCATTAACGAATATGTCAATCGCACTGAATGCTTCGTTGAGCAATACAGTCGCTATCATCTCTCGGATATTGGTGAATATGTGAGTTGTAGCAATGTTTTTTTTTGTTCATTCGCCTTTCATTTTCCATTTCATTTTTCATTCATCCTTCTACAGATTGACGGTGAACTGACTTTAGGCGAAAACATTGCTGACAATGGGGGAATGCGCGAAGCCTTTTATGCCTATAAACTTTATGTCAAGGATATGGGACGCGAGCGGTTTGCCCTGCCTGGACTTGAGCACTATACACATGAACAACTTTTCTTCATTTCATTTGGTAATTTGTGGTGTGAGACTTATACGCCAGCAGCCTCCCATTATGCAATCGAGGATTCTCATTGTCCGGGCAAGATACGCCTGAAGGGTGTCTTAGAGAATTCAGAGGAATTTGCGCGCACATTCAAATGTCCACGTGGCTCAGGCATGAATCCCGAGCAACCCAAATGTCGCATTTGGTAAAGACAAAAACAAAACAAAACAAAACAAATCTTATCGATTTAAAAGAAAGAACAGTTTGAAGTGATTTTTTGATATACGAGTATTGTATGTAATGGAAAAGTGATTTTTTCTATTCAGTGTACTACAATATAAACCATTTTTATACTACTTACTTATGAAAAACTATTGCTGTGCTCAATTATAAAGTATTTTCAATGCACTGAAGCTTTTTTAGTAATACATTTTTTTAATAAATTAAAAAAAAAAATCATCATTTTTCTTTTGAAAATGTTATGAAAATATGAAAAAAATCTTTTTGATTTTGAATGGTGAACCATCGCAAAGCCAATGCAATTTACAAGGAAGTTGTTGTTGTGCCTTTGGTGGAATTAAATTCAAAATTCTATTATCAACAACTAACAAAGCTAAATGAATCACTGAGGGAAAAAACTACCGCAATTGGTCAAAAGTCTTTCACCACGACAACGCTAGGACGCACACTTCTGTGATAACCCAGCAAAAATTGAGGGAAATCGGCTTGGAAGTATGCACTAGAGTACTGCATGCCTCCACTCAAACTAACCGGCACTCAAAGTAATAATGAGTGCATGAAATTTCATTAGTTGTGCCTGCATTCAATCAAAAGGAGTGAATTCAAATAAGTGAGTTGTTAATAGAACGAAACAAACATTCAAATGATTTTCAGTAAACCGGATAACTCAATAAAGCAGGCCATCCACATGGGAATTTGTTCTTCGAACTTGTTGTGTTCGAAGAAATGTTCAACGTTAGTGGAGGTGTTCGTGACAGAATTTAGTGTTCGTCGTTTTGTTCGCACAGAATAGAAATGTTTCTACCCTGCGTGTGTTCGTTGCAACATGTTCGAACGTGGATGGCAACGATGGCACGACGAACATCATTCGTAAAAAATTAAATTATTTTTGGAGTGAACACGTGCCAAAAAGAGCAAAGATTTCTTCTCGAATTTATCGAAAGCTTCCAAAATAAGCCAGAATTGTGACAAAATAAAAAGGAGGAGTATAAAAATAAACATTTGCGCAATAAATTGTGGGACAAACTATTAAAATAGTACCAACAATTTGATAAGGAATCTAATATGGAAATGCGCGCATTACTTTCCTCTGCCATTTTTATATGTTTACTCGCCGAAATTTTATAGCAAATGATGTTCGTGAGTAATGTTCGTCTAGTTAGTGGGGAAATGAATTATTGTTCGATGAACAAGTTCGACGAACAAATTCGCATGTGGATGGCCTGCTTAACTCAGTTAACTCAGTGTTTTCGCAGTAGTTGAATTTTGTTTTGTTAACACAAACAAACACATGAGACTAGTGCATGAAAACGAATGCATTCGTTGTCGTGAGTTCGTTTGTGTTCATTTGTTATACAATTTATATACAGAAATAAGAATTTATTTTTTTCTTTTTTTCCCCTTCTCTTCACCCAATTATTCTATCATTTATAAATACCTCGGTGGTTGTCGAATTGGTGGAACTGACACGGTGTCGATGTGATGATAAGCAAGATTTGTTCATTGTGTATCTCTTTCTTTTTTTTTAATGCTTTAATGTGGCATACTACAAGTCACTGTCATGCCTTCATTTAACATAATTATTTATTTAATTTATTTATTTTGTGTAAATTTGTGGCGTGATTTCATTTGAATTGCTGGCATCATTTCTGCTTTCTCTATTCTGATGACAATTTTTTTTTTATTTTTTTTTTTTTTTTTACATGAATAACTAAATCGAATATTTATGAATCTGAATGTGATGATATCCATTAAACTTATAACAAATCGATTCTTTATGTTGACTCCTTTAAAAGTTAACCAAGCACATTTTTATACAATAAATGAAGATTGATGACTATTTATTGGATCTAAATAATTTCCTATTTAATACCACAAATTTGAAGTTTATATGAAAATATATTTATATAGAAATTTGTAACTTAAACACGAATACATCGTCATTAATTTTTATACCTCTGAAGTATTTCCATTTTGTAACAAAAATTGAACACAATTGAGTGACTACTTAATTTATCTTTAATGTTATTCTCAGAAAATCAAAATGAAATTACCACAAATTTGTGTACAAAATAAAAGATACTAATGAAAGTGTAGTAGTATTCATTAATCATATCTAACTTGTAAAAACAATAGAATATTGGTGTGCTTAAATTATGATGGACAAAATGAAGGCACTTAGTATCATTGTTTTCTATTGCATCTCTGCATACGAGTACAAATATATTCAGTCTGACCTAATCAATGTCATGGATAGAAAATATGATTTCAACCATTTTTCATGTCACTTCTACAAATCAAAAAATTCAATACCTTCAAGTTAAGTATAAAAGCATTTGAAGTTTTAGTTTTGTTTTACAATATTTTATTTTATTTTTCTGCTTAGTGCGTGCTATATGACGCATCTGCATCAAATTCTAGCTTGAAGTAGACATCCATAGATGATAAATGATTCTTCTCATCACTCATTTCTATATAAACATATATTTATAATAATAGGTTGGTGGACAAGTAACTTCAAAAAATTATAGTCATATTGGAACAATTTTTTTTTTTTTTTTTCATACACAAAAGCAACTTTATTTCATTGCATATTTTGCATTCTTATTGATAACCTCGTTCTATCTTTCGGGTAAAACCATAATTCTGTCTGTAATAATTCGGGGATACTGATAAAAACTACTTTTCTAATTCTTTGTTACGCATGGAGCGAAATAAATAGTAATTAAATGGTGCTAGATTCGGACAATGGTGGCTGAGTGCACTCTATAGAGTATTTGAATAGCTCACATCAAAAATGAGTGAGTTAGAACTCATACTTGTAATAACCAAACCCAAACGAATTGAATGAATGCTATGCTGCGCACTACATAACTCGAAACTCTATTTTGTTTCGATAATAACTCATGCACTCTGAGTGAAAAAGAAAAAAATAAATTCTTATTCTTATACAGTGTAGGTGATCTCGGTCTTGAGCCACGAGTCTCAGGTTACGATCTTTCGTAGCGTTTGTCAGGTTTTAATCAGGCAACAAAGCATCCTTAGAATGAGCAGCTAAGGAAAACAGAGGAAGACGAGATTGTTTAAAGTAAAGAAGAAAAGACATATTGAACTAGATTGATTCACTTCCCAATGTTGCATATGGTTACAGAATACGTATGTATCAATTGGTGCACAAATTATGTTTTCCCTCTCAGATTATAACACTGGTTAACAGATTCAGCAGTAAATCACCTTTATATTTTAATGACATTGCTAAACTGAACAAATTGAAAGTAAACTTAAAAGCAAAATTGTTTCTGAAATCCAACTTAAGGTCCTTTTAGATGCTCACATCAGACTTTGAGTATAGTGGCTCCTTTTATTTCAGAAGAAGGTTTGTTTTTACACGATTCATTCAGTTGTCAGTGTTGTCAGTGTTCTCAGTCGTTTCAGTTCTGAAGAGAGTGTATGTTTATGTTCAACAAACACTGTGAAGTTGTATAAATTTTAATGAACTCGTCAATAAAATCGTGATTCTTGGAAATAGCGACTATTTTATATGTGCACTGTGTCTGATTTTTAAGAAAACTGACGTGATCGAAAGGACGGAAGGCATGAGGCATTTATTTATATGTAGGAATTCAAACTAAATGAAAAAATGTCTGTTAGATCTCAGTCTCTCTTTCCAGGTACCTTTCAGTGCTTAGTTTTTACACTTATGTAGTTAGTAGTTTGATTGAAACTGAACTGACACCTGATATGACGGTCTAATAGTCAGCGTGTTACAAAGGTTTTGGTCATTTCCGATTAGAAATTACTATTATTGACAGTATTTTTATATTTTTTTTCATTGCAAAAAATAATTTGAAGTAAATTTAAAATTGTTATATATTTTTTTAATTTTTATAAAATTAGTAGGACAAACGAAAAAAGAAGCTGCAAGAATTATTTGCATACACAGCAAATTGTACTTAATCATTTATTTTTCCATTTCAAATTCTCACAATTAGCAACAACGCTCCATTTGTAAGTATAAGCAAAACAAAAAACAGCTGTTCATGATACAAAATTGCCAGTCTGAATGACAAAATGCATCATTGAGATTCAGTGCAGTGTGAAATAGCTGCAGCTATAAAAGGCTATTTTCATACAATCTATCACCTAGTAGAAGTAGTAATGCCAATTCAATTCAAGTGAAGCCCTGACATAGTAGTGAATTTCCTCAATACTTTATTCGCAATGAGAAACTTTTATATTAAATGTTAATTTGTAAATTATAAAAAATCACCAAATACTAAATAAATCAAATTTCCATTTTCCAATATAATTAATATAAATATCTATATACTTCACATATATATTTTTTTTTTTATACTTTATTTATTGCAACATATTCTCATATACATATATATTATTTATTATATAATACACACAGACATTTACACACACTACATACACAAACATACATATACATAAGCAGTATATATGGATTATATGTATATTATATATCATTTTGGTATTATTTCTATATATTTGAGATATTGAGATGGATTTTTAGAGAAATTCTCTCTCTCACTCTCATATTTTATATGACTTTCGATTTTTCTCAGTATACATTTAATTTCAGTAATAAATTACGAGTATTTTGTTTAAGGACATGGAATTTGCATATTTACAGAAGAATGTTTTGTTTTAGGTGCCTTCTTAGAAAGAAGGATTTGGGTATCTTTGGATTTAAATTTTTGGTTTTTGATTTTAATTCAATTTTTTTTTTTTTATAATATTGATTTTTTGTTATTTGTTTTTTTTTTTTTGTTTTCGTATTCAATACACACAAATCTTTGGTAAATTTTTATCATTAATCATCATGGAATTATCATGAAGAAATACATATATTTTGTATTTTTTGTTTTGTTTTTAATTTGTTGTTTTGTAGTGGAAACTTTAACATGTCTTTATGTTATTTATGGGGGGTTTCTTTTTTTTTTTTAGTTTCTACATAAACCTTTGTGCCATGCTGTTGCCAGTGGGTTCGTGTCTATGGTGCTGGAGCTACCGCAATACCGTGGTTTCCGCACATGAAAATTGACTCTGTTGTCGTGGCATACAGATATTTGTAATAAATGTAGTAGAACGAATGAAAGAAATGTGAAAAAGAGAAAAATGTGAAATTGTAGTGTGAGTGAGTACAAAATTAATTAGGCTAAGTGTCATGTCGTGTGGAGCCACACCACGACCACACACCAAGACATTTAGTATAGGATTGGTGTACTAGACTAGTATGGGATCGGAAGGCTATCCAAATTACATACCGCTTGCATAGAATTCGCTCGCAGCTTTCGCCTTGTGCTGATGTATGTTGTGCAGGTGTTCACACGTTGCAGGTGGAATGCATCGTCCGTTCCTGGGTACAGTAAGAGTTCGCATGTGTGATTCAGTTAATAAATGACAAAAGTTTTAAGAGAAAAAGTATTAATTAGTTTCGTTTCTGTTTTGCAACAGAAAAAAAAATAAGAATAAATTTAAATTATGCAAATTGTAATTCATACGGAAACCCAAATGCTACACAAAAACTCACGAAACACAAAACATATCGCATGCGATTAAATGGTTAAAGTTTAAAGAAAAAGTATTAATTAGTTTTCGTTTTACAACAGAAAAAATAAAAAGTAATTCACACAAAAAATCTAGCATGCGATAAAAAAGTCACACGCTTTGTGTATAAAAACTGTTGCTTACTTTTAGGGTGAGTTTTTTTTTTTTTTGAAAGAGATATTTGTTTTTTGTTGCATGCTACTTTTATATTTAATTTGCTTGACATTTTTCTTTTATATCTTTAAAATATTGTATTAATTAATTCAAATGCACATTCACATTAAAACTTTTTTGATTAATTTAATTGAAAAAAAAAAAAAAATAGAACAAATTAATAAACAATTAGAAAATGAAAATAATAGTTGTAACAAATACTAAGGAGAATGGAGGCACCTAATTCGTATTTTAGGTTTCCTTACAAGACCTCCACCACCAGTTTCACGTTTGAATTTGAAGGTCATCTCACCGGTTGCTTCATAGCTGCGATCGCCGCGGCTGCGCAAATAGGCACGCAAACAACAGCAGCGTCGCAAACCCGGCACTCGATAAATTATTTGTAGGAAACCGCCACGAAATCGAGCATTCATATAGCAATAGATAATTGGATTATAGCAACTGTGCGACATCGCAAGCCAATGGAATGCAAACCAAATATATGGTAATGATAGCCATTTTGTGAATTCCTCATCGCTTAAGAGCATCTGTTTATAGTTGGTTTTAGCAAATAGAAGAAGAAAAGAATACAACAAGAAAAAGAGAATTCAAGAAAATATAATTATTACTCGTATATCTTATATCCTAAAATGGATTAAACAAGATGGTACTTTAGGTACTAATTACAATAAAATTATGTAAAACATATGTACAATGATAAGCCTAATGGGTGGTTGAAGTATGGTAAAATAAAAAGTAAAAGCAAGTTGAATGTAATTATAAAAGGGTAAAAACAATAGGAATAAAGAAATATAAGTATAAAAATGAAATACTAAAGCATTATGAATTGAATATTGAAAAGCGTAAAGAGAAGAGATTAAAGGAGATGAGAACAATATAAAAGAATTAAAGAAATGAGAAGTAAAGTAATTTTAAATTTCAAAAAATCAAGTAATAGGAAATGAAAATAAATGAAGAGTGAAACCCCTCAATATATTTTGTAGAAATTATGAGTTGCAACTCAAGATTAAATTAAAGTAAAGAGGAGCAACAAATATTCATGAATATAAATCAGAAATGAAGACATAAGAAAGCAATGAAAATTAATAAGTAAACAATGGGAAATAAACCATTTTAAGAATGAAAGAAATAAGAAGATCAATTAAATAAGAGTTAAGTAAGTAAAATTGAAATCATGAGAAAATCACCATTAATAAATGAAATAATTAAAACTAATGTGATGCAATAAGAAAGCAGTGAACTGACAAAAAGTAAACACAATTATGAGAATTAAAGAGATATTATGAGAGGTAAAAAATTAAGTTCCATGGAATTATATAATGAGAAAGGAAATATTAAGAAATCAAGTAAACAGAAATGTCAATAATAAGTAAAGTAATGAGTGGTTGAGAGACAACGAGTAATGAAATATACTTAGTTATAAGGCTTGGAAATCAGTTACCTAGTAAAGTAATGAGAGATTGAGAGACAAGAAGTAATGAATTAAAGAAGCTGGTGTACATTGATGAGATTTGAAAATCAATAAAGTGAAGTTAAGTGGTGAAACATTTCAAGGAATAAATATACAAGAAATAATGCATTGAGGAATTAAAGTTCCATGGAAACAAATGATGAGGCATAACATTTTAAAAAATCAAGTAAAAAGAGGTGATGAATTAAAAAGTGGGTAGAAATTCAACAATATTTGATGATATATTGATGAAAAGTGAAGACTTGAGAAGTAACTAAACAATAAATTAGTAAACATTTTTTAAGAACAAAAATATAAGAAATGGAATATTAAGGAAATAAATTCCATAGAATCAATTAATGAAAAATGGAATTTCTAAAAAGAAATGATATAAATTATCATCAGAATAGAAATTCATCTATATTTAGTAAAGTCATGGAAGTTGAAGAGGAAAAGTTCAACAAATAGTGATGATAAGTAAACAATTCTTTGTAATAAACTCAAAAGAAATGAAATTTTAATGAATGAAATTCCATGAAATCAATTGATGATGTATAACAATTTAAAAAATTAAGTGTAAAAAACTTAATAGTTGAGAAGTGAAGAGAAAATTGACAATGGTGATGTAGTAAAGAAATGTGAAGAGTTGAGGATTTAAGGAGGGAAGCAATAAACTAATGAAGTGTGAACAAATTTGAAGATTAAAGTAATAAAAAGTAATAAACTAAAAATCCCTGGAATTAAGTGATGAGGAATGCCATTTGAAAGAAACAAGTTAAAAGTTAAAAATTGAAAACAAAAATTTCCAATAAAACTTAAAGTGATGAAATAAAGAAATAAATTAAAATGCAGTAAACTGAAGAAAAAAAAATATCATTAAAAATAAGTAAAGATAAAGTCAAATGAGGAGAAAAGTTTAAAAATTATTAAATAAAAAGAAATCATGAGTTGTAAAGGAGAGATTTCAAGAAATCACAAATAATAAGTAAATAATAAGTAAAGTTGAGAAGTGATAAAAACAAAGAAGCAATGAAGTGATGGATTCTGAAGTTTAAAAGTTAATTGTTTCATGAAATCAAGTGATGATGACTGTCATTTCAAGTGATGATGATAAAAAATAATGAGAGCTGATAAAATAACAAAGCATTAAAGTATTGAAATTTTTCATAGAAATATAAATGATTAATATTCAGTAGTTTTTATAATTTTTGCAACTACTAAATTATTTAAACTTAAGTTGAGTCTTTTGAGAATATTTTGGATATTTTTGGATAATAATAATGAATAATATGATTTATAGTAATGATATTTTATTACAAACCTGTAGAATATTGAATGGTAACCAACAGATGGTGAATACAATGACAACAGTCAACATCATTTTAATCATCTGTAAAATAAAAAGAAAGAAAGAAAATTTATTTATTATAAACTATTAATTATATTTATTATTATAATAAAAAATTCAATGTTTATTTATAAAAGTCAATATTAATTTAAAAAATGCAATATATTTTCATAAATTTCAAATGAAGTAGAAAAAAAGTTTTTTTAAGAAACAAAACTTTTAAAAATGTTGGCCTTTTGTGACCATAAATAGATTGATACATACATATATTCATCTCTATATACGTGTATGTGTATGTATATATCTTAACATATTGTATAGTACATAGATTTACACTTGACGCAGGATGCGCATATTTCATAACATCCTTCTGTCTTTCTTTCTTTTCCTTTTGAATGGCTTTACTATTTTTGCTGCTTACGCGAAATTTACGAGCTGAACGCAGTCGTGACATGTGTCTTTCTTTCCATCTGTTTGGGTAAATTGTTGGTTTGTTTGTGTATCTATTGTACTACATATGCATGGATGTACATTTGTATCTTTTAACATATGAGACAACAAAATGGAAAATATGAACAAGAAATGGTAAAGGAATCTCTCTAAATGGTAAAATGGATAAAATGCTTTCTGTTCTCTGTTCTCTGTTCTGTGGTGCTTATCTATGACTTAAAAATATTTCCTTCCAGTATGTAGTATTATCTGTGTTAGTCAATCTTTAATGCATTCCAAATGGGTCATAAAATGTTAATCCAACTTCCGTTGGGTTGCGGAAATCATAAAAAAAAAAAATGGGAAAGAAAGAATGTGAAAAACTTTCTTTAGACTAGTAAATCACTTTATTAAAGCACAAATTCACAAATAGAAGAGATAGAAAGATATATAGAAATGATATAAAAGCATCTTTACTGCATGGTAACAACAAAATAGCAGTTAAGAGTGAAATCAGTTTAGTAAATTTGCTTTGTTTTTTTTTACTTTTTATAGCCACTTGCTGCTAATTTTGTATGCCTTTCCTGAGGTTGGTGTTCGTAATAAGAAGTCTGTGGTTGTGATGCAACTAAAAATGATGGATTTATATCTATGTGAGAGGATAAAGTCAAAGACTTTTATTGTATTAAACTATGCGCATAAATTCAGTTTTTGTTTTGTTTCAGAATTAGACAAGAAATTTAATATACAAACAAAATTGTTCAAAGAACTTGAATAGGTAGGATCAGAACTAAGTATACTTTATATGTTTCCCTTGAGTTAATTAGGCATGACGCCTGCATTAAATCAAAATCAACCATAGAGAAAATGAAGAATTTCTATTCCACAAAACAAATACATGAAGAAAACCACACAATCATGCAATGGTTTTAATAAGCCACCACAGCTTAATTGCCTCAAAGCCACAGTATCAAAAGTCTTAACGCATTAAACTTCTTGTCTTGCGGCTTGGGCGCAACCACATTGCAACAAATAAACAAGAGGAGAAAGAATGATACTCGTATATGAAGAGACTAAGAGAGATGAAAATATATAGAAAATGTATGTACTATAATCGAAGATATTAAATTCACTCAAATCACTTAAAGGTAGCACACAAATCCACAACATCACATCACATCGCATCACATCACATCACATGCCACAATATGTTAAATGAAGCTGAAATAATTCTTATTAGTATCGAAAGCTTATGCTTTTTATACCTCACATTTAAACATAGAAATGTTTTATTATTTCAGCTTCATGTTTGTAATGCATAGAAGAGTTTATCGGAGGTCCCACAGAGTCTAGATTAGTCATCTGTCTGTTGCTATTCATAGTTTATTTTTAGTTTATGACATCGGCAATGAGTTGATTGCTATGATGGGTGTCCCTGGAACGATCAGATGACAGGACAAGAAAGAAGAAGGTAAAAATAAGATAATGAGATAGCAAAGAGAAATGAAAACAATTCTTGACTACTGGAAGAATTTTATAAAATTACACCAAGGATTGATTTTCTGGAAGAACTGTGGTTTAAAAGACCTTGGAAAAGCAATATCTTGTCTTGACTAAGGAAATCAGTATGTGGACTTTATATAATAAAAGTAATAGTGATTCCGTGTAATGTATTTTGTTTGTGGAGTATGAAAATGTGACGCCAGCTCCGCTGCAGATCAACTTTGTAACAATAAATTAATTACCACCCACAGTTAAAATTTTCAACAATATGTTTATAGAAACCAGCGTTCCCTGATTACTGGGAAAGGTAGTCCCAATAAAATTGGATTTTCGGGATTTCAAGACTAACATACAGAAATATGGGCATTTATATGATCAATTTATAGACCAGAATAGCTATTTTATTGACACGGGTTGCATCCAATCGCTGTGAGCATAGTTTGAGTACCAATTAACTGTTTTTTGTGCACCCGGCCCGGATTTCGGAAACGGCGACAGATGCCAGATATCAAATATTTTTCCTTTCCTAGCATCACTATATTCTCTCTGTTACAGTTTGAGTATCAACAAAGAACATAATTTTATAGCCTTTTTACACCAAACGTGAATCGATTTTATGTTGAATCGACCATTGACCATTGAATCGGAAAACAACCTCAAGGAAAAATGATAGTTGTTATTGTAGATTGTGAATCAATTCATGTAGATTCAATAATGGAACGAAAAATCGATTCACATTAAGTCAGTTCGGTGTGAATAGCCTATGAGTTTCAGAAAATTAAAGTGATATTTTAGTTAATTTTATGTAGTATATTTATTTTGGGGGATTGTTTGAATAACCTGGATATCGGAAAGGGGAATACATATCGCAACCAAATCTATATTATGTTCAATCATACACATTCATCATATTTGAATGCAATCAGATGAACGGTATGGCAGCGTATATTTCTTATTGTCTGACAGATAATAATATAAGTGTTTTGGAAATATGATTACTGGAAGGAGTAGTCCCCATATAAGTACTCACTTCTATGCCGTTTGTCATTTGTTTTCAAGACAAGCATACGGAAGTACTATGTATGTGTGACCAATGGTATTTTATTGATAATTTGTATAATTTTTCCCAATATATATTTTCTTTATCTATAAGTATTTAAATGATAAACTTAAAATATTTAAACAAAACTTCAAAAATAAAAAAAAAAAAAAATAATAATAATATTAAATTGAATGTGAAAGGTCTGCAAGCTTCGGTGAATCATAACTTTTATTCCATTTCACATTTACAGACATAAATTTGATTTTCTAACATATTTTTTAAGTAGATGAGTCTTCATGAATTAAACTTGATTTCATGTAGAACCTTAACAAAATGATGATGATAATCAAGTTAAACATTAAAGATTTTTTAAAAACAAAAATATGTAAATTATTAAACAAACAAATCTCTTGAACGAAATTTCCTTTGGACCATTTCAAATTTATTATACTCATAGAACTAAACTATGTAAGATATTCATTCACATGGGTAACCCATAAGAAGATACTTAGATAATCATAAGAAGCTATTTAGAGATTACTATAAGAAAATATGTTTGTTTGTACATAAATTTATGGAAATAAGAAGATACAAATTGTTACGCATGACACGTTCAATAAAATACAACTTTGTAAGCATAATATGCAGCAATGTGCAATAAATCGTAAATTACTTGTTCAAAATAAATACTAAAAGAACTAAATATGATGATGGGCGGCGATGTGTGGAGGAAGGTGACTGACTTCATTGAATATTTTTAGTTAAACTCTTAGAAGAAACTATAAATTTTATTTCATTCTATTTTCTGATTGTCCTTTCATACTAATAGTAAGAGTATCTAAGTATGAAAAGTTTTTCTTGTAATTCACTTTATAGTGTCAAACTTTTCTTTTAATTTTAAATACAATAAAAGTTTTTAAGAGATTTTTCTATTCAATTTCTATCAAACTAACTAAATATATAAAATCAATATTCATCCATTAAGTCTTATTTATTATAGTTACAATAACCATTTGTCGTTGTCCTTTGGTACACATTTCATTTCATTTCATTTCATTTTATTTCTCTTCAAATATACATAAATATACAAAACACCTACTATACTGAATCACAGATTCATATTTATTTAAAAAAAAAAACCTTTTATTGATGATGATGATGATGATGATGATAGAATTCTATTCAATTCATTTGACATTTATATACAATTTGTCATTGTCAGCTGATATATATTTCAATATGCATTTTAATCTCACTTAGGCAAACAAAATATTGTTCTATAGAAAGTAAGTGAAAAGTATCCATTTTATGGCATCACTGACTATGTCATTCTCTGTGGTTTGCTCATTCAACACAAAATAGTCCAGTTCAGTTCAAATACAATAGCAAAATGAAATGAATTGAATTGAATTGGATCGAATCGTAAAGTCAATTGTCATATTTACAATGTTAACATATGATGATGACCATCATGATAATGATCATTATTGATTTCAATAGATATGTTATAAATAAATGCCATCTAACATTTAACGTTACAATTTTACAATGTAGCAACAACAATAACAACAACAACAACAACAATTTGCATATGTAAAAAAGTATAAATGAAAATAAAATTGGCATATTGAATTATTGAAATATGTAGTATTTATACTGAATTCATGTTTTCGACACCATAAACAAATGCTACCAACAATCATTTGGCAAATCGATATTCATACAAAGGTTACAAAAAGTTACAGTCATGGCGAAAATATTGAGTACAGTATGTGTTTACTGATTTCCTTAGCGAATCTCCCACGTTGCAGGAATGTGTTTGCGTGTAAATTTATAAGTAGTTGAGATTTTAGTTTAAATCATTTTATTATAATTGTATAATTTGTCGGAATATTATTTATACAAGGAATCACTACAATCATCCTTTACTGTTCTTACAGCTGGTTGTGTTCTCATAGAATCTTGTTGTATCCTTCGTAGGATTGGCATAGAAACTGACCGAAGCTTTCACTCTATTCCTTTTTGTTGTGCCTCCAACAGATGATCATGTTTATTATATTTTTTCACAACAAATAGGATCATCTGTTGTGAAGAAACGCTGCCACCCCAAACAGTATAAATATCTTCATAATATGTAAAATTTTTTTTTTTTAAGTTAAGTTAAAAAGGAATAAAAGGCTACTATTTTGATAATTGGAAATTGAATTTACAATTCATAACATTCCATCATTATATAGAAAATATGAAACTAACTAACTTCTCTATATGATATTGAATAATAAGAAAGATTTTCAATTTTCATTTATTTATTAATTTCTTCAATATTTTGATTTTATTAAATATCATTAAAGCAAAAGTGTCAGAATGAAAAAATTAAACAAAAATACTTGCAATCATCATATACTGCAAATGGTATTAATCTTTAGTTTGGTGTTATTCACCAATCCAATCAAAAATCAAGAAGAATATCATACGAAAAGAAGATAAAAGGTCGAAATCAGTTGAAACATTAAAATGAAAATATCTAGTACTTTTATTTAGAAATGAGCATAAAAAACACTCAACTCAATTTCTTCAGATCTTAAAGATACAAAATGAAATTAGAAGATTTAGTGAAAATTTTGCAGTACATCAGTGACATCACTTTAATGATCCCAATCTACCTATACCATGGCTAAAAGATGTCGCCCTTTACAATCCTAGGAGTATCAATATTCTTTTTTTTTTTTTGGATCACAAAATCAATATAACTAAATGTATGCACTGGGATTTTTTTTTTTTTGAAATGCAAAAGTTTGAATGTTGAAAAAAAAAAAATTATTTTTTTAAAGAATGAGATTCTTAATCTACCATCAATATCAATTATGAAATTCAAATCAAAGCAAAAATTCTATTTATCGATATAAAACATGGAATCTCAAATTTCAGTGGAAAATAACAGTAGAATTTCAATTTATTTTGAGGAGTCAAAACCGGAAAAAAATGTGAGGTTATTGCATAAGTTTGTGATAGCTTTGGTTAACTCATTAAGGTCAATTAGATTTACTACCAAACTTTTGGATAAATTATGAATGAAAAACTTAAGATGTCAGAAGACAATCTGCGTTGATATATGAAAATCATTTGTGTGGCTCCACTTGGCACTCGAAATATTGCAACTAAGACAATTAAAGCTTTTAGTAAGTAGATAAGTTGATGCTTTGTGGTACATAACGAACACCACAAATTCATTTAACAATGATAAAGGATGACTTCAGAAGATTTAGCTGGAAAAATGCAATATGATTTCCACCTCATCGACCTGGTAAATGCTTATGAACACGTCCCCTCAACTCGAAAGACCTTAAAAGGTTTTTATTGAAAATATTAAAAATAAAATAAATCAGTTTCTATGAATTTAAAGAATAAAATTTACACACATCTGGTGATGCTGTCATTTAAAAATTGCTAACTAATCTCTGGCGATCAGCTCCACAATTCGGTTATGCACCAGTTGTTGTTTGATCTAACAATTCTAACATTTGCATATTATATTGTCATCAGAATGGAAGGTGTATGCAAAATTTTAGCTCAAATGGATGTCAAAGAAGTGGTACTAACTCACCTTGCAAGATTTGACCGTCTGATGACAGAACATTGAGACTCAAATAAAAACTATTAATACTTTTGCTTGGTCATTCAGAAAATGGATTTTGTAAATTAAAAAAATATATTTAAAAAAAATTTTAAAATGATTTCTATTTCATTCATGGAATATTTTTTACCATACTAATTATTTTTGCCATCACTGTGTTTACAGTAGATAGAAATGAACAAATGTATTAATAAAGATTTTAATAAATGTATTCGGACATTTGTTGATTTGTTGCTATTCGTGTTGATTTTCCTTTTTTATATTTTGATAGTAGAACAATATTTTCTATGATTCTTACAAAAAAAAAAAAAAAAAAATCTTACAAATGCCAATAACAGAATACATTGATATTCTTTTTGTATTGCTATTGTTGTTGTTGTTGTTGTTGTTGCTATACTTGTAGTGTTTATATTTGTCAGTTTTGTCCTATATTATTGTTACAATATACTTACATACTCGTATATTGTATTGTATTTCCTTCTTCTATTTATTTAGTATGTCAATAGTCACTTGTTTAGGTTTAGGTCGAGTCGCTTACACTCAAATGTATCTAATGTTCTTATTTTATGTTTTGCTGTTTTGATGATTTTTGCTTCATTCACATAGACAACCACATTCACATTCACATCCACATCCACATCATCATCATCATCTCCTTTATTGTTTTCTTGTAACAAATAAAACTCTAAAAGCGAACCACTACCGCCATCAATAGAAAAACTTAACGACATCGTTAATTCTCTTGAATAATATAAAATGTTTATTATTGTTTTTGTTTTTGTTTCTTTGCATCTTTGTGCTTCTCTTTTTATATAAAGTGAATAACCGAATGATTGAATAAATGAATGAATGAATGAATAAAAGAAGTGAATAAATAAACAGTCTAAATGGATAGAGAATGAATCGAGATAGAAGAGGAAGGGGCTATGAACATTTTAAAACAAACTGTGCGCTTAATGCAATTTTTTATTTTATTACACTTAAGCGACATCAACATGATATTGTCAACGTCTATCGAATGAAGATCGACCGACATTTATTGTGACATGCAAAATTGCTCTCAAAGCGCAGATGTCATCAATGATTTTTGATATTGTTTTTGCTATTTTTATTGTTTTTGTTGTTGTTGTTGTTTTTGTTGTCTATTTTTTTTGGTTATAAAGTAAATTAAAAAAAAAAAAAAAATTTGAATAAAAAAAAAAATACATACTCGTCGTCTCTGTAAAATGTTGCAAATATTCAATAAAAGGGCTTGAACCCGAACGTGCAATGAACTCACTCATTCCTCAACAGTCGTTTTTATGGCTTTATGAGCGCGCCGATAACTCTGATGTTTTGCCTATTTTTTATTTTTTATTCAATACTAAAGCTACTACAGCTTTAGCCTACAACAAGCTCAACTCAAAAGTGTTTAAACAGGAAGCATTTCTAGCAGCACTTCAATGACATTAACTGGTGAATCACAGTAGGTAAGTTGTTTGTCTATAACCATCTCATCACATCACATCACATCGCATTACATCGCATTACATCGCATTGCATTGTAAGATGACATTAAAATGATCAAACGAATTGAATGAACTATCTACGAGTATATGAGTTTGAATGTTGAGTTTACAATATGTGATTTCAATTTACCAGCAACTTACTACAATATATTGTACATTTGACCTATGAATGACTTTGCTACATAAGCAAAATGGAGATACTCTTTATGAGTTTAATTGCAATCTATCGTAAGTCTTCTTCGTATGGCTTAAACTTGTGTCTATGTCTTTCAATAAATGATATTGAAGACATTCATATTTGAATATGTTGAAGTTATACTCAAATCCAAGTAGTATAGAAGATACTTGTGACATAATGACATAGTCAATACTTAGTTAAGGATTTCGACTAGTCTAAGAGTTTATGATACACAAAATATAATATAACAGTGCATCGGAAACATTACGATATATAAAATAATATATATAAAATTATAGAGACAATTTACAAAAACTATTAAATAAACAAAAATGCACATAATTTTTAACGAAATAAGAAAACTCTTTATCTTTTCAAATTTGGTTTTATCAAACAGTCCTTCAGTCATGAAAATACAGAAAAATCTACAGTGGACTTACAACCACGAAATTATCCAGCCACAGGAGATGCCTCTTGGGGGGGCAAACAAATCAAGAAATTAGAAATTACTTAATCATTCAAAATACTATAATAAAGTATTTCAGATCAAGAGTTAGTTCATTTCTTTATTGAATTTTGAATACAAGATATTTTTTCTCATTGAAAAATCCCAGTTTCATATCTCAAAAACTGAGGAAACTCATTTACATGAAATAATCAGCAGATAAATAATGACAACAACAAAATAAATTTATCTTGTTCAAATTAATCAAAATATTGACTACATATATTTGAGTTCTATGGCAAAGAATAGAAGAATTTTATAAAATATCATAGGCTATGCGTATATATTTTTTTCCTTCATGTCATTTATATTTTTTTGTAGAATAAATTTATGAATCTGGAAGTTACTACGATAATTTCAATTGGTTGATTATTTTTTTTTTCATATTCGTTACATCACTAGAAACAACCAATAGTCAATGGATAGAAATCAACTTATATTATTAAACTGATAAGAATCATAATATAAATACGGGAACACGTTTCTTTATGATGAAATTTACATCTAAACTATCTAATCGATTTTGAAAAAAAATATATCATTCTATAGGTTTTGATGTAGAATTAAGAGCTCGTCTAGAGACTTAGTACATAAATTAAACTTTTATTTGTTTTTAGTAGTAAGTAAATCACTAAGAATTGAAATAAACATTAAAAAATAAAATGGTTGCCATTTGTAGATGTGCACAATATACTTTTTATTAAAATCTGTTGAATATTTTTAGCATAAAATTGGAGTAAAAAGAACTAAAAGTTTTCACAAATAAAACTATAAGAAAACGAAAGAGGCGAACTTTATTAAATGATACTCAATAATTGTTTTTCTTATCAAATCTCTTTATATAGAAACAAAAAATTGAGTTTGTCTCAGACAATTAAATATTTTTCGTGTTTCTTTTGACGGGGTGGACGAATTTCGACCACTGGGCGAACATATGAATAATTTCTCTAATTGAATGACAAAGATGATCTCTCAATGAACATCTTTAATGCAGACATTGTTCTTGAAATACATCATATTTCGGTTCAAAAGTTGTAAAATGTCTTAGGGGTGAAGTGAAGATGCTCCTAAAGCAACCTAATTGGTTTGTGTGAGGCTGTTGAGTAAACTTAACCTAATAGTTACAGAAGATTATATTCTCTATTTTCAGTTAGTTTTTCTCAAAAAGTTTTTCTTTAGGTATCACAATTTATTAATTATTTACATAATTAACTATCTTGCTTAAGAGTTTGTAGAGCTTGATGATATAACCTAGAACTTGAACTTTTCGGAAACTTTAATGAGCTCTTCAGATTCTGCTTTCAATGTGTTATTATTAAATAATTGAGTTTATCAATGGTATTGTAGAGATTTCAATTCAAAATGCTTATGATTTTTGAGTTTAAATTGTCATGCAATATAAGATTTCATTGACATTTATTGTGGATCTGCTACTTTTTGATATTTTCTTTATATCATTAAAATTTGATTACATTTGATCATGAATGTATATAATTACCAAAACATGAATAAAAAAAAATAAAAAAAAAAAATAAATTATATATAATATAAATAATTATAATTACACTTCCTGAATGCATTACAATGACACGAAAATCGCATAGCGAATTGCATAAATTAAAATTTTCAAAGTAAATTTGCTCATATATTTTTTTTTGAGCCATTAAATTGGGTTGACCCCAACGAAAACCTGGCTATGTTACGCCTTTCACATAAATATTATTTTATTTTTTCATTTTTATTACTATTATTTTTATTATTATTTTAACCAATCAAATAATAACAACAAAAGAAACAAGAAATACATATTTCAACACTTTCTTAGCCAACGGCAAAGATGTCAGTCAGTAAGTCAGTCAGTCAGTCAGTCAGTTAGTCAGTTAGTTCAAGAGAGTCTCTTACAAACTCTCATATGTGTGATACAATAAGTATTTCTAGTGGCAATTAAAAAGTATCCACTTCTTGAATTAACACTTAAGTTGTACAAGTACAAGATAAATTTATATTAGACAAAATGGTGTGAAAACAATCGATTTTGTTTTTAATGTTGTTAATGTTTAAGTTGATTCCATTTTGTTTTTTGTTTCTAAAATAAATTAGGAATGTGGCAACAATTTGGGTGATACTTCTATTTATTTTTACAAAACTTTCGTTCTAATAAAATGAATTTAAATCAAAGGATCCACATAGTTTTTGGTATTTTTTCATATAATGAAACCTTTTCATTTAATAAAATGTATGAAGGGACTTTATTTAAAAATCTTCCACTTAAATTAATTTAAATTTCACATGACACAAAAAGATTCCTTTTTTGAATGAAGAATTTGAAATTCTATTTTTAGTAGAACACAAAATTTCCTTGTCTGCTGGCATTAATTCAATTTTATGTAAAATGAAAGGGAACAATTAAATCATTCAATCTTGCAAATTTACAATGGAAAATGAATTTGTGAAATGGTTCCAAGGTGAAATGATTTGATGTGTTTGATGTTCACTTTGTCATGCTTTCAACTGAATGAGTACAAAAATAATCTAACAATTTGGGGTACTAAATATTTCTTCAATATTCTCATCATCATCATCATCATCATCATCATCATCATGATTATTAACAATAATTATGTTCATTTATATTTTTTCCCGACAATATGAACAACGCATTAATTTCTCAAAATTAATTTCTAATTAAATTTCTCAGCACGCTTTCTTCTTCATTCAATGCTCGTTTCACATTGATTCGTTGTGGATTTGTTGAAGATTTGAAATTTTAACTTCATTTTTGGCAGCTTGGGGCCTTTTGGCGACTCTTAGTTTCACAAATCGTGAAGAGGACTGCGTTCAGTTCAATTTATTTGATTCAAGTTGATTGCTTTTTAAGTGATCTTAGAAATGTAATCAGTGCATCCACAGCACACAGCACACAGCACATACACAACTCTAAAGGGTCAGAAAGGTTTGTTTCACTTTACTTTTATCCAAACCCAACACAATCGAAGTTGATTGTCTCAACTGATAATAATAACAACAATAATAATATAATAATGATAATAATAATGGTGATGGTGATGGTGTTGTTGATGATGATGTTGACACAAAATAAACAATTTGAACTTTGATTATTATGAAATTAATAATTAAACCCTTTGTAACTTTCTACTGGCAAAAATTGTGGTAAAAATGAAGAAAAATTAAATTGTTAAATTAAAAAAAAAAAAAAAAAAAAAATATATTGTTTATGATGATTTAATGGTTAAGCAGAAGAAGCATAACAAATTACATAAAATAACAGAAAAACAAAATGATGATGAGTTATAATAGCAAAACCTATCTATAGATTGAGTATCTGTTAAAATATTTTGTTGTCGATAAAAAGTTTTTGTTGAAGATTAACGCATTTTAATCTACGGTTAATCTTAAACAAAGTTATTTAATTGAGTGAGTAAACGCATCGCATTAAAGCGTTTGATTGCTATTTTGTTTTATAGTATTTTAAAATAACAATAGTTTCTATTGTCTAACTAACAAAATGGGCCGCCACCACATGGGGTTTCCTTATTAGCTTCTTATCATAAATTGAGTAGGTCAAGCCCATTATGAAAATGATCAGCTAAGCAGCGGGAGACATTGTTAAGATTCATCAATGTATGGATGGATTAATGGATAGATGAATCTTTAGTGTGAATATTAACACCTTTGTTTATTTAATAATAATACAAAAATATAATAATAAAAAGAGAAATTTATAATTTTTAATAAAAGTGAGAAAAAAGTAATTAGAAAAAAAAAAAAAATTCAAAAGTAAGAAATATAACATAATAAATATACAGATAAATAACTACGATAATTTTAATTTAGATAAAAACATTTTATGTTATTGATAATGCACATCAATGTCATCAATGGCACGCGATAAATGGTGAATTAATAAATTGTACTATTGGACATTTCTGGTTTCAGTAAAAACTCAGAAGTTCTTTTGGGTCAATAAATTTGTTCTTTTGTTTTTTTTTTACCAATCTATCTATCTTAGTATTAGTGGAAAATGAAATACAAATTCCACTACTATCTCACATTGCGACTAGTAAGTTTATACTATGAGAAGTTACTTTAATTATTGTACAAGTTTAGACAGAATTTAGTTTTTACTGATTCAAAATTAATTCAATTTTTAATACTCTTGCATCCTTTATACATCTGAAAAGTTATTTTTCGTTAAGTATACCATGTTTGTATGTTCTGATGATAGTCATAATTACATGTTCACTGTGCTTTGAGAAGTTACTTTGTAAACTTTAAAATTAGTTAAACCTGAATTGATTTCTATGATAGAGAATAACGAGATGAATCTATGGTCTATTAACTTTAAATTAATTTCATAAGATTAGTTTTCTTCTAAATAAAGTAAAAATCGATTGTCTTATAAATGCTTCTTCCTTCTTTTATCCAGTAGTAATTTAGTTGTTAAGATTAAATATTTTTCAAGTCAACTATAAGATCAGAGATAAATCCCATAAAAGAAGCGAATAAACCCATAAAGAGTCTTTTAGATTATGGTAGTCTTTATTCTTTAATACCTAAGTGAATCATGCCCAAGACACTGACTTTATTTTATATATTTTATTATGTTCGAGATTCCTGAATGATGACTAATCCTACATATAAATAATCTGGGCCTGCATTCCATGGATCAATAGATTTGGACGCTATATGTTTCAAAAAACCTAAATGTATATTGTTCTGATAAATATTATATGGTGCTAATGTGCTGATTAGATTGAGGAAGAAGTAGGGGAAAAATAGTATGGCTTGATTAAAAAAGAGGTTCTCACTAAAGTATTGTTGAAGAAATATATGTGTATATACTTTATTGACCAGTGATAATTCAATTTCACAAGAACAGGAAGCAATTAAGTTCACCAATCTTTGGCATCTAAAATATATTTGCTCATGGTTATATTCCGGTCAAAATAGATGTTAAAAATCGCATAGAGCAGAAAATTGTTATAAACCTTAAAGACAATATTATAAATAATTAATGAAAAGATCCCACAGATCAGGAAGGCGCAAAAAAATAGATCCAAGCTCAAAGATATCGGGTTTTCACATTTTTGTAAACGGGGAGTGTTTTCCTCGAAAAAAAAAATGTATGACAATATTATTGGTCATATAATTCTCATACAAATTTGGTCTTTGCCAATTTTGTATACAGTTAGTAATCTATAAATATGATATAATAAAGTCATAGACTGAAATTGTTTGTGCTCGTATCACGTAAGAGTCACTCATTGAATCCAAAATTTGAATTACTGAAAGATAACAATCTTTTTTTGTGAGTAACATGAAGTGTTTATTTCATCAAAATCGACCTACAGAATCTATCAAAATTGGTGGATCAAATATTCATATAAATCTTAAAGCCATATTGATGAAGCAAGTAGTCTTTGTCAAACATCTATTTCTGAATTGTGGTGGAATTTTGCCAGGGGCAGCTAGTTAGTAATAATTTATAAAAGTCTATGATAATGGAACAAATAGAAATGAAGAGGTTATTTCTTATAGAAGTAGTAAAAGTTGTGTTAATATCTACTGATATTTTCTTTCATAAATATATTCTGGAAACTTATGTCAATCTTTCTTACTGAAGAACACAGATAATTTAACATCATGGCTTTGTTTTAAGTCAGTATTAATATAAAAAACTAAAAACTAATGTGTAGATTAGTCAGTAAAATTAATTAATTCTTAAATTGAACGGTTGAGAAATAAAAAGTTTAACAAAAAATAAATAAATTTCATTTATAATATCTACAAGTATATTGAATACTTAAATTATATTGCAAACCAAGAGTCATTTATTAATTCTGTCACTCAAATTGATTTCAAGATTGCTTTCATTTCCAACTAAATTTCTTTTAACTCAAAACAAAAATCCCTTAACTTTTGTTTAACTTTCAATTCGTTTCGATAATTGCCATTTTATAAGTAAATCTTTTTAATAGCTCATTCACTCATTCACTCACTGACTCAGTTACTGGATTTCAATGGATGAATGAAGAAGGATGGATGGATAAATAGATACATATTTTTGTTAAGTCCGCCGCCACTTAAACCCTTTTAGCTTCATTGCAATCTAATTAATCAAGTGGTACTTATCAATTAGTGATCTTTGGCCTGAAAAGTGCTTGCGGTAATTTTCGTGGTTAAAAGAGCTTGTCATCATCATCATCGCCATCGTCATCATCATCATCATAATCATCCTAATCAATATTGCCATTGTTGTTTTTTGCTTTTTTTTTTGCAATTGTTATTGTTTGTTGTTGGTTAGATGGTTTTATAAAATTAAAAGAGAGAATATGTAACAACAAAATTGAAAGTGGATTTATTTTGTTGTTTACAAGCAATTTAAGCCTTTAATTAGGCCACGTTTTCAAATGATTTGCAATTTAAGATAACCCAGATTACAAGTATTGTGCAGCAGCAGCATTTTGGATATCTTTTTTTGTTTTTTAGCAATTACGAGATGAAGTAATTACAATATTTTATTATAATAACGTTATGTAATTTTCAGTTATTTAATGAATTTTATTGATTTTATTTAAATAGAAAACATTTGTTGTTAATTTAAGTTTCTTTTTTTTTTTATTAACTTTATATTCAAATACTCATAACAAATGTAATTGGATCATTAAATGTGACCATGAACATGAAATGGAAATTAAACCGAGGTCAAGGCTAATTAAGAACTAATTTGCAAAAGTAATTTGGATCAAAAGTTTTTCCATTTTCTTGTATTAGTAAAGAACAAATTTGCTTCCATTTGTGTGTGAGAGAGAGAGAGAGAGAGGGAGAAATTGGTATATTGATTTTGATATTAAGTTTGTAACAGAATTACAAGGGATTTAATATTCTTAAGAAAAACTTTATCATTGTAATGAATATTTTCCTTGAAATAAGTATTTATCCTTTGAATAATAAGAGGATTTTTTAATAAAAAAATGTAAGGAAAAATTGACCCAGAAACATCAGTTTCTTACTGATAAAGTTCGCTACAGTTGAACAGATTATGTTGTATATATTTGTATTTACCTTATTCACTTTTTCACTTTGGAATTGACACTTGGAAAGATTATACAATATTAATATTAATTAAATGAAAGGGGGGAACTACTGCAACTCATCACTGCGGCCTATTGTTACAAGCTCAATAAAATTATGATTCCTCCAAGATAATGTTATTCATCAAGTATTCCGAGACTTTCTTGGAAGGCGCGTCTTCAATTTTATTTTATTTTATTTATTTCATATTAGGACTACACAGATAGCGGAGTCTGAACCAAGTTGGGCACTCACAGTGGCAAAGTAAATGCTTTGCTGTCCCTTTCTCTTCTCTTCACTTCATAGACTGCATTGCTCATTGCGACTAATCCGCATATACTAAAGAGATTTCATAACTCTACAATGTTCCGGTTAAAAAACCTGAGACTACACAAATACGTTTCCATGTTAGTCCCAGTATTTCTTGAGTTCTTTTGCGAGATCTAGATGACATGAAGGTTCTTGTTGCCTTATTGTGTTTTGAGTCCAACCTATAAAGGTGCGACTTCTCATCAAGCTTTTGTTTGAGTTTAGTTTTTGCGGGACTCCAAGGTAGCCTGGTCCAATAAGGACAACAAATGGACAGTTTTAACAATTTGATAATAAAGTTAAATATTGAAATTGTATTTAAATACCCTTTTGAAATACCCTTTCCATATTTACAACCCAAAATGACTGAAGTCTCTTTGCCTGCAGAATACAAGTTACACGGTTTATTGTTAGCTTAGAGTTCATGTGATCCATTTTCTATTATGCAGAGAGTAGCGATATCAGAGCAGTCAACCTCCACCAAGTTCTAAATCTCATAGGAACAAGTATTCTATTAGAGCATCATTTCGGAAGGACGTCAAGACCATTGGAGACACTTTTGTTCTGCAAGTTGGGAGTACGATTTATAATTTTTTATAATATGCCTTTCACCCCATGCAGAATGTATTGATTTTCTTTCTGAACTGCATAGTATTTCATAATTGTCTGTATTTTTCAAAAAATTCCTAATAACTAAGCGACTACGACAAAATTTTTTCTTGATATTTTGGCATTTTTTTTTTTTTTTTTTTTGTGTTTTCTTTTCTTTACAAGATGGTAAACGTACCAAAACAAAGTTGCACTTTCTGCAAAAAGTGCAAGGTCCACAAGTTGCACAAAGTGACGCAGTACAAGAAGTCCAAGAAGCATAAAGGTGCCCAGGGTCGTAGACGTTACGAGAGAAAACAACAAGGTTTTGGTGGTCAAATTAAGACCATCTTTGGAAAGAATGCAAAAACCACCAAAAAGATTGTGCTTTGCATGGAATGCACAGAGAGACCATTGAAACATTGCAAACATTTTGAGATGGCGGGCGACAAGAAGATGATGGGACAGATGATTCACTTCTAAACTATTCCGCTCCAACTTTACGTTCGATTGATTAAAATCAATACATCCGCCTGTCATTTCGAGTTGTTTGTTTTATGTCCTTGGAAGAACATTTTTACTGTAAAGGATGAAAATAATAATAATTTACATTAAAGCTTGAACTTGAATAAGCCTTAATTGAGCCCTTCTTATTATCCATTAAATTCGTCGATCGCGGCATTTTATTTAAATATGCTAAAAACAATATTTTCTGCTAACAAACTTTCAAATTGAATTGATTCTTTGACTTTTGATGATGTATTGAATAAGTGTCTTATAATTATGATAAGGCTACCAAAACGAGCATTCCAACTAAAACTAACTGTTCGTTACAGTTCTTTATCAGGTTATTCTTGGTATTTTCATTTGTTTTTTTATTTTTCTTAAAATATAAAGGGATCAGATTTGATGAGGGTTGGAAGTTAAACTTTCGAAATGTCTTTTAATTTTGATACTACTTATAGCTTATTCACAACAAACTGATTCAACGTTCAGATCGGCGATTCTGGAACACGAACAGCTGTTTTTTTGTTTTGCAATCAGAAATTTGCCAACCGATTCCATTGTTGCATCTACCAGAATTGATTCATATTCTACAACAACAACTGTCATATTTCCTTGTGGTTGTTGTCAGATTCAATAGTCGATTCAACATAGAATCGATTCACGTTTGGTGTGAATCATTTATTCATTCATACATAAATTACTGAATATACAATTTCCATAAATCAACCAACATCTTATTATGAAATTATTCTTTAAGGTTGTGTGAGGTACTTGAATATTAAATATAACCGAAACAACTTGTTTAGTAATTTACACTTCACCAAAGTGTGAATATATTAATTGTATAAATTAATTGTTCATGTTTATGAGGTTGAGAGGACGCCGACAGTTTGGTTAAGTAGATTTCTGTGATTATTCAGAAGATAAAAAGGAAATTTAATTGCAAATCAAGCAAATTAATGAAAATTCTATTGTACAAAGAAAAATGCCAACTAAAAAAGGAAAAATATTGAGTAAGTAACAAGAAGAAAAGAAAAGAAAAGAAAAGAACAAAAGAAATAATAACAAAATAAATGAAAAAGAAAAAGTGAAAATTGTTTTTTTTTTCTTTTTAATTTGTTTTTTTTTTTGCATTGGAAAAAATAACAAAATATATTAGCTCAAAATAGAAAAAAAAAAAAAATAATAAGGAAAAACAATATAATTTGCAGAGTTATAGCAATAAAAATAAAATAGAAAAATGAGCAAATAAAACGTGTTTATTTTTAGCAGATTACGCCTAAACACAAAACAACAAAATAAAACACATAAAAGCCATGAAAAGGAGAAGCGGAAAAGCAGAAAAATATGTCTGCGTTTATATTTTCCACTAAAAAGCTTCAAAATCCCATATTGAGCCATAAACCAACCGACTAAATAACCAACCAACCAACCAACCAACCAACCAACCAACCAATATAAACCAAGCCGGAAATGCTTAAAAAAAAAAATGGAAACGACTATGGCCTTTGACCACCACATTTGCGTTGGCGTAAGTTTTTAAGTCTTACTGTAGACAGTCTCAGACTCTGTGTTTGTTGGTTGTATGTGTGAAGGTAGGAAGCCAGAAAATATTGTACTCACTGGTGACTAGTGTGCGTGGAAGGTGTGTATGAATTGCTATGTTAATGGATTGGTTGTCATAATTGATATATTAATGTACGAATATTGACCAAGTTCAACTTGACTTGTAATTACTGTTGACCAAAACAAAAAAAAAAAAAAACAAAAGCAATCCTCAGTCAGACACTAATTAACACCCAAGTTATTGTGGTAACATAGTAGTTAATGTATCTGCAACACTCACTAAAATATCATTTACATGGTTCTAAATATTGTATGTAGTAGTAAGTGTCATAAAAGTTTTAGCTTTCGCTCTCTTGACTCATTCAGCGTAGTAGAAGATGTAGAAGGTCAAGAAAATTATATATTATATTTTGTTTGTATTTTGCTCGTGTTTCTAATTTATATTACTTTAGTTTAGTAAACCAAGAAAATGTTTGCTTCATTGGGAAATGGAGAGGCAAATCATGTTTCAATATAGACGAAGTAGGCCGGGGTAAATTATTAGAATTTTGTATGCGGATATGCGTCAAGTCAAAACACGCGCAAAATGGCAGAAAACAGAAATTGGCCCAGGACTCTCCATCACCATCCTTTTCATCATCATTATATTTACAACACTTGGCCACAGATGTTTAAGAAGCATAACTTATTATTATTACAATATTATTTCATTTTAGTTGAAGATGATGATGATGATGATGATGATGATGATGATGATGATGATGAGGAGTAGTGGGCACCTTCTTCTTCATCTTCATCTTCTCCTTGGACCTTTTGAATTTGTAAGTATTATGTTCGTGTCAATGATACTCATTTTACCAGCTCATTAAATTCTACTACTGTGTATGTGTATTTTGAGGTTTTGAATGTCCATTCAGTCCTTATGTTTTGGTCCTGAGATCCACATTAATGTTATTGACCCACTCGAATGTCACACAAGAATAACAAAATGAAATGAATAAAGGTCATAAAAAGTACATTTAGCGCGATTTTCTTACATTTATTTCTTCTTCTTCAGTACTGTTCAGTCCCGTACTCTTTTATTTTGTTCTCTTTCTATTTATTTTTGATGCTCACAATATACTCGTACATATATATTTTTTATTGGTTTCTTTCATTTTGTTTCTTTTATTTGGCAACAAAGTTTTTTTTTTTTATATGGCAGGCAGATGGACAACATTCTCTAATGTGTGTGTGAGTGTGTGGAGGTGTTAAGTTTTATGTATTGTAAATTGTAAAAGGAAATGAAATTTAAAATAATAAATTTCACTTTGAAAGGGCGAACATAACTTGTAAAAATTTATTCTATTGTATTCGAATTCATTTCAATTCAATTGGTAAATGGAAAAAGTTTTTTCTTTAAATTTAATTTCTACTTCAAACAAAGTATGTAGTATGAACATATTTTGTTTGAAGACATCAGTGGAGAAGTTGAATTATTTATATGTTTTTTCACACCTCACAACACTAGTAATTTTATGCAATTTTAAAGTTTAATAGAAGTAATGGTGAAATATAATTAAGTATTCGTTTCAAAAAGTTCTTTAATTTCACATTTAACCAAACAAAATTTCATATAGAAAAATTTTATATTAAAATCCTAAATATTTATTATAAAAAATGATAATAAAAGAAATATTTGCTATTTGGTGATTGTTTTTTTTAACAGATTTATCAATTATTTTAAATTTCAACCAAAACCTTTTCGCATCTTTAATTAAAGTAATCACACTTAAAACATATGAAACAAACAATTTAAATGGGTTAAACATTTTTTTAAATTTTTCTTTTAATTTTTCTTTTAACTTAAAATATATAAAAATCAATCAGAATAAAAAGTATCCAAAAAAGGGTGAGGGAGATTTTGTTTTGAAATTACACAGTGAGAGTTTTCAATACTCAGCAGCTGGGTTCGTGAAAATTTAGTAACAATGAATCACTTCACCGGTCAGCTGCGAGCATTTCGTATCCAGAACAATATGCTGCAGAGGTTTAATAATTTTGTCAACCTTTTATACATTGACGAAGATAATTTCCACTTGAATGGCCAAGAAAGCAAATAAGCACTGGTTAGTGCGAAACCACTGGCAGAAACATTAGCAAACTCTTTATAACTCTATGATTATTGATTGAGCTGGGATGTTTGCCAAAGGAATACATAATCGTACCTCACTTTTTGAAGATCATAGAGGTCAAGGACGAACTTTAAGTAAAGAGCGATTCTACAAGATGTTTTTTTTTAATATTTTTAACAATTTTTGCAACAGTTTTATGGGCTTTTATAAATACAAGAACTTGGTCTCAAAAAGATGGCACGGCGCCACTTGTCACACATCAAATGATATAATTAAATCAATAATAAAGAAGTTATTCCCCAATAAGTGATGTTAACTGGTTACCACGCAGTGTAGACCTGAGTCCTTTGGATTATTTCTTAGGGGGATTCCTTAAAAAGAGAGTGTACAAGTCGAAGAAATTATCTTAATTAAAGCTGAATATCACAGAAGAAATGATGAGATGGCTTCATTGATTATTGTATTGCATTTGAATAAAGATTAATAATTTGAAGAACGTTTGTCATTAATATTAAAAATATTTTAATTCAAATTTTCTGATACAAGTTATGTTCTAAACATAGTTTCGAGAATTGGAAATGTTTTTCCGATTTTCTCGATTTTTAATATTGTGCTAGTAATTAAGTGAAGAGCTAAGCATTATACAAACTAAAGGATGAATTTCAGAAGTGATATTCAAGTACATTTTGGAAGAAGTGTTGTTATAAAAATATAGATATATTACTTTTTGGAGACAATTTTAAAGTGGAGAATGAAAATTATGCTTATTTTCTAAGAATACCTTGTAGATTAACATAATTTTTTTGGTCGCCTTAAACATACCAAGAAACATTGATACTAGTTTACGTTTTATGCTTTAAATAATTCAAAAGGGGATAACTTTGTCCTGTCCATTTTCTTTTTTGATTAAACTCATGAAATTCAGGGTATCAAGATATTGATTAATCTAGTTTTAATTTGATGTGATTAAGTAATTTGTTAGTTATGATTGAATAAGGAAAATGTGACTTGAATCAAGGCACTCAAAAAATATCATTTATAATTAAATTTTATAAAGTATTGTAATAGATGAAATTATTGGTAGTGTTTGGGTCTCAGACCAGAAGAATTGACCAATATTGACTCATCTTAGACTTTGTATCCCAATTGGATTATTTCTTTTGAATTTTAATTAAATTTTAATCGTAATTAGCTTATAACATTTTTGAAGTCAGGTTGTGATTTCGTTTTGAACAGATCATGAAAGTGATCGGTTGAACTTAGTTGATCGCTTTCTACTTGAAATATCGATGAGATCGATCACAAGTCACCTTGACTTTCCTTATGAGAAGATGTACTAAAGTCAATTCATCAGACTTACGAAATAAACACTGAATCGATCGTACGATACTTTCTTACTTTCCTTAATAGCAAACTACCTCTAACTATGACGTTGTAGTGCTAGTAGTCTAATCTCATAATTTATTTATTTATTTTTTTTATGTTTTTTCAATTTTCTTTTAATTTTTCTTCATTCTCCAGGGATCCACCCTTAATTTCCTGTTAACAAAGTTTATGGTATTGAAAATTGTGTTAATTTTCAATTTTCTATTCCATTTTTGGTTACAAAATTTTCTTTTGTGTTTTTATTCTCTTTTTACTTTAATTTGCGTGACCGACAAATTGCATGAAAGAATGAAAAAAGTTTTAGGTTAACAACTTCCTTCATAATTCATTTGTCAAAATCTAATTAGAACTTCAATTAATTATTGTTCGCGCACATTTTCATCTTAATTAAAATGAAATTCAGTACAAAAGGAATAAAGAAAAGAACAAAAAAAAAAAAAAAAAAAAAGGAAGTTTGACTTTCATTTTCGTGCTTAGAATTTTTTCATGAATTTTCTTTATGTGGTGAAATTGAATGAATTGAATTGAAATGAAATGAAAGTGAAAATATGTTCACACATAATAAAATCAAAAAGGAAAGTAAAGTAAAATAAAATAAAGTACAATAAAATATCATCATCAACTACAATAGAATGAGTGAGTAGGTGGTGAAGTGAATTAATTCAATATTTGTGTAAGAAAATGTTGCTTGAAAAACGAAAATAACCAAAAATACCTCAAGACAAGCACAAAATTGTATGAGCCTGAAATAGTATCTGGCCTAGATATTGTACAATAAATGTGTAACAAGATATACAACACTACCTACACTTTTCAATGTATTGTAATATGCAAGGTAAGCAACATCATCAACATCATCAAGGCAAAGTTTCTGTTATCAGCAACAATGGAAAACAGACAGACAGTCAGACAGACAGAAAGACAGACAATATGTGGTTGTAGGTTTATACTATTTTGAGTGTCTGTATAGGTGGGTGGTTACATTTTAGGCATTGGGTATTATGTGGCATATGAATGATATGCAAATTGTTGGTTTTTGCAACAACTTCAGATACTTTAAACCCTTACACATGCCAGAAGATGATGATGATACCCTGCGCTGTACTAATGTATCACGAGAGTGTTATAAACAAGCAACCAACCAACCAAATAACATATCACCAACATTATCATCATCATCATTATCATCATCAAGAACAACATGTCCATTGCCCACTATGAAAAATATGCATAAATACAATACTTTGTAACAAAGGCAATTGATTTTCAACATACGAGAACAATGTAGTATGAGTACACTTACGTCCTAAGCAGGACATGGTGTTTTTGTTCTTCAAATTACAATAATTTATTTTAAGTGTAAGAGACAGCAACAAGAGCCTTTCAGATTCACACTCAAGTATCTAACTTTAAAAAAATACCCCATAGAATATAACAACTTTTATAGTATAAACAATAATATATAAAATATTTTATAAACACCACTTTTAGTTTTTAGAAAAAGTTTATATTAAATGCATGAAATTCAAGAAAGAGGTAGAAGAAACAACAGAACGAGAAAAACAATTCCGAATAAGAAGGTCAATGTAAAAGGATCAAGTTTTTTAAAATGCATAATTTCTTGTATTAACAATTTCACTTCAACAATTGATTATTATTTTGTATACTTGGTTCAAATTTAGTTTAGGATTTTTTAGTTATGAATGTAGGATAGCAGCCCCTTGAGAATGAATAAATGGTAACCTTGTTCAATGTCAGAACACTAGTGGAAGACAAGTGTGAGTCAAATAGAGTAGCAGCGGACTCGTGAAGAACAGATAGTAGCAGTGGAATAACGAAGTCGATGATAAGCAGCGGAATAGTAAAAGAAGTATCGGTAGATGAGTAGTGGACTTATATAAATTTTTATATCTTTAAACATAACTTGCCATATCTTTAAATCTAAATAAACAATTTGTATATCTTTCTACATGAAGGAAAGTATTCAGAGTAGAGTCACATCATCTAGAAAAGCATTCGAGGCTTTGAGTTCCGCATTACCAAAGAGTCCCCCACGGTTTTTAATACAAAATGTGTTTGAAGTTTGTAGACTGACTTTTAATAAAATATAAATTCAAAGAAAGAAATCAATTTAATTCTCTACTACAAGGTATTTAGGACTTTAGATAGAAAGTGAATCACATCTCATAGAGATAATGACATTTTCTCGACATTAAAATGAATGACTTAAACCATGTACAATCTAAATTCAAAAGGAAGAAATGAACACCCTTGTTGCATTGGTCAGTATCAGTGGAAATAGAATGAGACCGAGCGTTGCAAGTAATAACTTAGGCTATCAGTGGGGTCAAATGCACACACTGAAGGTAAGAACAATCCAAATAGGGCATCTTCTATCAGTCAGTTCTATCCTTTCCTATTTTATCCTATCATATCCCTCATTCAACTGGTAGAGAAAAATAAAAAATTAATCACAAATAGTGAAATATTTGATGAAAATGAAGAGGAATTACCCTTAACAATTGTCTTTTACGTTTACTTATAGTCCTAAATGCTTTAATCTAGCTCTGATCAGAGACTAATTTCTATCTATTTCGATACAAACTAAAGTGCTGCATGGTTACACTCAAAAAGGATTTTGATTGCCTCGTAGCAGAAACGAATGGGTGAAAACGGAACAAAATATCTATTCATATCCATTCGTTTCATTTGGATAAGCAAGACACAAATGCAATGTTGTCTCAAACGCTCAATAACTCATGCCTAAGGGTTTTTTTTACAAACAATTTTGAATGACTACGATACTATTCATGCAACTCTCTAATATCAATCTATCTACATTTTAAAATCTGTTATATGAAGATGTTAAACCATCAACTGTATCATTAACTACTTTCTTTTGGTCTTTTGTATATACAAACAAGTTTTGGTTATTTGTGGGTATCGTGGTCTATTTGCTAAATTATTATCCAAAATTGCGAAGCAATTCTGCTTCTATTGCCAAATGGTTATAGATGCTTTTACCATTAGGCGAAGAACTGAACAAACGAACGGATGAACGTGTGCAACTAAGGATAATAAATACATACATTGGGTTTTTTGCTTACACAAGAAGTAAAGGGATTTATTGCATGGGGATGTTACTCGCATGTAGTATTAGTGTGTGACCTATAGCCGCCTTAGTGTTTCATGACTATACGATGCTTTGTGTTTTGGACTTTTGGCTTTTCGTGCCAAGTTTGTGGAGCTTAACAACACACTTTTGTTTTCGGTTAGATTCTTTGGACAAGAACACAAAACAAAGTTCTCTGCATGAATTGCCAATAAACCAATGCAAAAACTGTAATTAAAATGAAAGTGTTGCATAAATTACTGACTACATCTTTTTTTTTTTTTTTTTTATTCTGTTGTTTTGGTTGTTGTTCGATTTGGCTTTTGGTTAGGAGACTTTAGCTTATTGCTTTGCCTAGAATTGTTACGTCGCTAAATGTATCAATGAAATGAAATCTTTGGGAAAAATAAAGTATTTGTATGTACAACAAAAGTTGAGATTCCTCATTTGCATGCACAGTGGTACTTCGATGTAATAGATTGCAACCAAATAACAAAGAGAATGAGTAAAAGTGAATAAAAACAAAACCACACTCCAACCAAATTACGCATGAAGATTGTGTAATTGAGATACTTCATATAACTAAGTTGGCCAAGAAGAGTGGAATAAATAAATAAATATAAATAAATGACAGTGCAATAAATATTGTAATTTGTGCAAAAAACAAAAACAAAAATAATGATAAAAATATGTTTACTATATAAAAGAAAACCACCTACAACAAGAAACAAATAAACAAAACAAAATAAAACAAAACAAACTGCAAAAGAAATGCATTAATAAATGAAGCACACACAGACTCAACAACAAACAAGAAGCTACAATAAAAATATAAAATTTTTTAGCTAAACTGACAAAAAGTGAAAGTGACAAATTGTAACTCACCATCACCATCATCATAAATGAGATAAGACTAAACAAGACTCACCAAAGGAAGATGATGACAAAAACACATTAAAACAGACAAAAAATTAAAATTATGCATTTTAAAGAAATTTTAATGCAATAAAAAAGAAAACCAAAAAGACACAAAACAAAAAAAATCCATCATGATATTATTTGCATTGTTCGTTAAGCTGGTTTTGGCCTCAAAGTATCTCACTCACAAAATATCTCAGGCGATTAAATTTGCGTAGCAACAACAACAATAATGAAATCAACAGGAAAGTAAATAAATAATAAGCACAAATGCACAGTGGTTCAACAAATAGTGAATAGGAAAAGGATTTGTTAAAAAATATTCATGAATGAACAAATGACACAAATCCACACAGTTCTATTCAATTACAATTCAATTTTCAAAAGTTAATTAATCAAAATTAATTACAAAGTAATTTGAGAATTTATTTTTTATCCTTCATAATAAAGAATTAAAAAATTTTCATTAATTGTTGGTTAATGAAACTGATCATCAGTTGTAAGGACACAATTCTTGCCTTAATATCTTCTATTACATTTTTAGTCTACTTCTTAAGGTCATGAACTTGGTTTTATAGATCAAAGGTCAATTACTATTAGATCAATCAATCAATGGGCCAAAAAAAACTCTCATTTCTGCCTGATAAGAGTTACTGATCTTTGGATTTCATTTCTTCAAAAACATTGAAACCAGAAAGAGAATTTCGATTATCTAAAATATAAAGAATTTGATACTATTTAGCTGATAAATTTGGCCTTCTAAGTATGAGTTATTTAAATCATAAAAATATAATAAAAATCACAACTTTCCTTTCCATTCCATAAATATTTGAATTTTTCTTTGTAAACTTAAAATGTTAGTGATCAACTTTTTTTTTTTATAAGATAAGGAAATTGACCAAAGAATTTTCACTTTTTAACTTATAAAAGATGACCAGTGGCATATAAAATGTTCTAAGGATGCTTTGTCCTTAAAAACTATGAAATGATTACTTTCTAATAATAAAAATGTAGGGAGATGTTCTCGAATCTCTTTATATGAAAGAAGTATCTTTAGATTTTTCTATTTGTCTTGCAGAATAATTCTAAACCCATGTACTTATTTAGTATATCAACCAATCTGAAGAAATTGATCCTCAGTTTTACTTCTAAAGATTCTTAATAAATAAAAGAAGTTTAACTGGTCTAAGATTAAACAAAAGAATGTTTACTTTCTAGCTGATGAAATTTTGTTAATAGATTATTATGATTGTCAGTATTTTTTCTTCTTAAAAACTATGATAAGAATCTTAGGTGGTCACTACATAAAAATGAAAAGTGAGAGTAATTCGTTTCGATGCAATAAAAGAATTTATGTATGGGTGTCCTTACCTTGAAATATTTATTTAACACTCCTTCTTGTCAACGATTTGTCATTTTATTTTTAGATAAAATAATATCATTTACTTCTTAATATTATAAAACAAGAATTATATTATAAAGTACCACGGTTCTCTCTGACACACTACTATCCACTAAGTTGCCTTTGAGAAACCAGCGTTTGTCTTTGACATTCAAGATTATGATCAAGAAGATGGACGTCAGGAAAATCACTTACTGCTTAAACAAAACAAAAATTAAAAGAACAATTTTTATTTTAACTATTTTTAAAACAACTAACCAAAATTTGTCAAAATTAGTTCCTCTTTCTTGAAATAAGAGTTGGGTGATTATATTCTATATTATTGTTCATGTTCTTAGAATGTCATCTGCTCAAAAAACATAACTTAGTCACTTTCTAATAACAAAAATTCAGAGTAAGGATCAGAAATATCTAACATAGCAAGAAATATCTTTTAATATTCATTACTTTTTTCTGTTTTACCTTTGAATTGATAGATTGATTAATTAATTTCCCAAACCATTTGTTTACAATATGTTTCTAGCTGAAATCAAGAAGTTACTCCTAAGTCATCTACCAATCAATTTGTCAAAAGAATTTATTCATCCTTTTTTATTATTATTATTTAGTTAGAGTATGTTATTGTAGATGCTTCTAGCATTCCATTCCTTCAAAAACATGGTTACTTTCTTTTGAATTTGGTACCAAATGATTCTTAATCCCTTAAAACCTTTTCAAAGAAATTTCTTAATTTAAGAAATCTATAAACAGTATCAGAAATCTCTAAAAACAAAGACCAATCTTCATTTACTTGTTTTAGTGTTTGACTTATTTTTTTATAGAACATAAAACATCAAAAGAGTTTAAGGAATCTCTAAAGAAAAACACCTAATACGAGTAATTCTTTTCTCTTAATAAATTATTGAATTAATTTTTTTAGTTTCTCCAACCACTGTGCAATAATTTAAGTTTCCATAGAAAATCCATGATTCAGACTCCATAGCAAATGCATTTAAATAAAGTATCTACTACTTCTGCTGCGTGCATTTTTCGCACGTTTTTATTCACTTTCTTTCTTGCATTTTCTTGTCTTGTCTGGCTTATGGTAACATATTTTTTTCTCCCCCCTGATAACCGGCAACAGCTGCATGAATAACACCACAGACTCTACTCTCAATTTCATTTGGTTGCAGGCACACAGCATTTCTGCCACTGCCACTGGTGGCGGCTGCTGTTACTCGAATTTCCAACATCTTTAACATGTTGCAAAAATTACAAGAAAAACTATTTTATTTTAGACTTTCAACTTGAACTGTTGCGTGTATAAACACTCGAAGAGATTTTATTGCAGCTGAGTCAATGTTGAAAGCACCCCAAAGGGTCAATCTTAAGTTTAGTGGGTACTAAGTTGGGTCAAAAAATGCGATTAAGAAATAAGAGCAACAAAATGGTAAATGAGGAAAATAAATGCATAACATTCAACTTAATTAAAAGGAACATTTTTCACCTCATAAATGCTACACTCACTTGCTTACATATTTCTTTGAATTTACTTAGTATGAAGTGCACTCAGTTAAAAAGTATTCAGTATTTCTGGGAAAAACGATTAAAAATGTGTACAAAAAATAAAGAAAAAATAAAAAAACGGAAATGTAAATGTAAAGCAAAAACAAAAAAATTTATAAAAACTGTCATTAATGGCAAAAAAGAAAAGGTCACAACAAACTTTGAGTGAAGTTGGCATTATTTCGAAACGCTTGAGTAAGGCAGCAAGTTACAAAGGAAGAAAGGAGTGAATAACTAAAGGAAGTAAGAAAAAAAAGGGAATAAAAGGAATGTAGGATTAAGTAAGAATTACTAAATAAAAAAATTTAAAAAAAAACCAAAAAAAAAAAAACAAAAACGCAAACAAGAGAAGCAACATGGCGAAGCAATTACTTTGTAATTAGTTTTTAAACATTGTGAATTCTTTAGTCAACCTTTCTTTAAGAAAACATATCAAGTATACGCCAATTAAATTGTATATTAAAGTGAAGAGAGTTTTATGTGAGTTCTAGACTAATGAGCTTCAAAGTTTTTTTTAGGAATTTGCCAAATTTGAATTCATAATTGTTGGGTCAAACAACTTCCTTTTTGGTCTTAAATTTATACATGCTTATTTTATACCTTTACCAATCTATCAGTCACAGCATTTACATATTTGAAGTCATATTTCTTTGGTCATAGAACTTCTTCCTTGATCTGAAGTTGGAGACTATTTTGACAACCACAACAATCACAATAGTCACATAAAGAGACTCTCTCCATTAAGCATTTAGGCAAACTGTATACTAAAATGCAATAAAAAATAACAATCTTAGACATTCCTTCACAAAAATCGAGTATACGCCACTTTGTACATGAAACTGGAGAAAGTTTTCTGTGAGCTCCTGCTATATTTATCAATATCAAGGAAACATAACGCAGTGACTGTTCCTCAACACACAGTTAAGTCAACAAAATATACAAAAAATACACGAGATTGAAGATGCAACGATCGATTTACGATTTATGAATAAAATGAAAACGTTGAAAATTACACCAAAAAAGTCTTAGTGCAATGACAGTTGTTTGTTCATACAATTTGCAATGAAGCCTGGAATTCTTAACCTCCATCGTTCTTTAGATCACATCAATGTTTTTCGCTGGAAACTGCAAAACACATTTTTAATGATTCAATGAACATTGATGAGAAAAAACAAATAGAAGTCTATTTCTATTTTTCTGGGGAGATCGTGCGGGTGAAGAAGTTTTAATCTTCGCCTAGTAGAGCAGGCAGTGAGGGTGGATGATTCAAAAACCTTGAATGATGTCGACTGCTGCATTTATTGATCACCTCCATAACCGTTGGGATCTTAAGGTCTTTGTGCAGCGTAGTATTTCTAACGAACTAAGGGGCGCCCGTGATTCTACAGAGTGTCTGGTTCTGGCACGCCTTCGCCCAATATTTGAATGGCATAGCACCAAGTTGGTACCACTACATGCAAATATATTAGTCTTCTAACGCAACATCCAATTTGAAAACATTCATACTTTGTTGATTATACAATTACTTCGTTGATGTAGATGGAGTTGAAGACTATTTTAAGCCTCCGCCACTCACAGTAAATTGACATCTACAACTGCCCACAAAGGAATCTTCTCCACTAAACCCTTGGGAGACTTACTTTCTGCATACAAAAAAAAAAGGACACTCAGTGACATAATTTTTTATTGACAATTTTAATATTAATCTTTAGGATTAGTTTTATTTGATTGTTGACACAATTTTTCCCTTTTTGATTGTCACTTTGATTTTCAACATTTTTGTAAAAAATTCAATAAAAATTCTTTAACAAAAACTTGGAAAAAATCCTTCATCACTTTTTCCAATAAATATAAGTTGTTTTATTTTTTAGTGAAATTAAAAAAGCAAAAACTTTTGATTCTTTTTTTGTGTGATGGAAAGAAAAAAAAGTTTTCTGCCAAAAAAGAAATATGAAATGAGAGAAAAGAATAAGTAAAAGTCATAAGTTGTTTTTTTTTTCAAATTTTGTCACCGTTGTTTTTTTTTTATTTGTGCATAAAAATACTTAAAAAAACTAATATAAAATAAAATTTATTTATATTTATATATTTATAGAGATATTTTTTCTTTTTTTTTTCATTTTTTTTTATATATTTATATATAGCAAAAACATACATTTTTCATCATCATATGAATATGCAAACGAACGATCGATTGAACGAATGCCATGTGAAGTTTTTGACGGCCTCAGTACAGCATCCTTCCTTCCTTCCATCCTTTCTTTCTTTCTTTCTTTCTTCAGTGTTTAACTTATAAAACAAACTAACATCTTCTTCTTCTTCTTTTAGATATTCATATATCTTCTTCAGCTAACATCATCATTTTCATTATTAATATTATTATCATATACAAAAGTTACAAGACAAAAAAGTCAAGTCAAGTTCAAGTTATAGTTATAGTTACAGTTCGATAGATAGAGATAGAGATAGAATAGTGATAGATAGATAGATGCAGAGAGTAGTCACAGTGACAGTTTTTGGAAATATTTTCAAGATATTTTTTATATACAAAAGTTTGAACTATTTTTTCAACAGTTCAAAGTACAGTTAGATAGTCAAAGAGAGAGAGAGTGTGTGAGAGAGAGAGAGAGAGAGAGAGTTCATTTGAGACTATTTAGGGAACCACAGACAAAGTTAGGATATTTCGTCCTTTTTGTTTTTCTATTGTTTTTTTTTTTACCACTTTAACCATTTTTAGATGAAAATTCAAAGTTTTGAAACGCGCATTCATTTTAAGAGAAAAAATATGAAAGAAAAATAATCACAAAAATTAAAAAGTCACAGCAAAAATAAGTGAAATTTCTCTTTCACTTGTTTCACTTAAAAAAAAAAAAAAAAAAAAAAATGATATAAAAAAATCTAAGGCACAAAAGTATTTTGAGTATTTTGTAGATTCAGTGAGTGAGTGATTAAGTGAGTGAGTCAGTCTAAGTCCTTTACGTTTATGTAGTCAAGTCCAGTGTTGTCTTTGAGTCTGTTTAGCAGGACTAGTGAGTAGCATAAGCCAAGAGATTGAAAGCGCGCTTACAAATTTTCCAATTTTCTTGTCGTTAAAGTTATTTTTCCGGTTTATGATTGTGTCCTGTGTTCCTTCCCTTCCTTTTACTTCATCATCAACATCTTCTATTTCCAACTGAATTCATCATCATCATCATCATCATAATCATGAATCATTCAGTTCTTCTTTTTACTTATATTTTTCGTGTCGTTTTCCTTTTTAGTATGGGCCAGATTTTCCAGGTGGTCCATAATTGGATGATGGAGGTGAAATATCACCACCACCAGTTGAGAAACCACCATCACCGCCACCAATTCCACCACCGCCGCCAGTTGTATAGCCACCACCAGTGTTGGATTGAGTGTAACCACCGCCGCCGCCGCCACCACCGCCGCCTCCTTCCTTTTGGGTCTTGTATTTGATGAAGTATACTTCTGGTTTCGAGGGTTGAGTTGGTGCCGGTGTTGGAATGACAATATCCTGTTGTTCTTCTGGTTTCTTGACCAACACATAGACCAAAGTCTTTTCTTCATTTTGTGGCTGCACTGGAATCACTGGTGCCTGGTACGAAGGAGGTGATGGAGCCTTAATGAAGATGATCTTATAGTGTTTCTGTGATTGACCCACTGGTATATTGGGTCTTTGACGAACTTCTTCTTGTTCTGGTGGTGGAACATGAACGTAAATGTGTTTTTGCACTAAAGTAGTGCCACCACCTGCGCCGCCACTATAGCCTGATTAAAAATGTTTAATATAAAAAAAAAAGAGTCGATTTTCCCTCTGCTTCACAGTTAATACATACCACCTCCAAATCCACCACCACCACCACCGCCGGAGCCGCCTCCGAAGCCGCCACCTCCAAAACCACCACCACCACCGCCTCCAAATCCACCTCCACCAATTGAGCCGCCGCCAAAACCTCCACCTATGCCACCTCCTCCAATGCCACCTCCAATGCCACCTCCGAAACCACCACCGCCACCTCCACCAGTAGCGCCACCACCACCACCTGGTCTATTATAGGCATAGCCAGCTTCTGGACGTGCGGCAGCAAGTGCCAAACATGACATTAGAATGAAAGCCTTCATGGTTAAGAAATTGATTTAATAATCCACGGGATGTGACACTTTTGATTGTATTATCCTTTTCGAAATTCGAGAGGGACACGGGACTAATGTTGGTTGCACACAATGATAGAGACACACACAGAGATAGATAGAGAGACACAGACACACACTCCAAGCACAGACGCTAATGTAATCCTTCTGTCTGTGGTTTGGATTCGATTCGATTGGATTCGATTTTTTTTTGTATTTTTGATATATGAAATGGAAAAAAGGATTCTTATTTAGATTGATTTTTGTTATATTTGTTGGCACACTTTTCTTCTTTTCTTTCTATTTTTTCTTATACAATATTATCATAATAATAATATTCTTCTTATTGTTTTCGTTATTTGTTATTATTGTATTATATTTTATTTTTTGCTCACTTTTGATTTGTTGTTGTTAAAATATGTTTGTTGTGTTTTTGGTTGTTGATCTTTTAGCGACTACTCTGCGCTATGTTTATTAGACCAAATCAAATGCTTCACTGACGAATCCATGCAGTCGCATCATCAATTTATACAGAAAATCACAAAAATATTCACTTATACGCGATACACACACACACACACACACACACGTCTGTGTATGTATGTAGTACATACACAAATACGCATAAACTTGGTAATAACGGGAGAAGGTTCACACGCTCAATAGCCAAGCAAAACACAAACGTTCAACCAACGAACAAACGAACGAACGAACAAAAGATACAAACATACAAAGCAACAAGATACAAGAGACCAGGTTAGCAAAGCAAAGTAACATCAGCAGCAGCAACAGTTAACAGTTAACAGAGACAACAGCAGCAGCAGCAGAAGCAGCAGCAATTGTTGCCAATGGCAAGTAACATAATGTAACAGTAAAAAAAGTATCATCTGAAGATGATCATCATCATGATGTTATGTTCATCTTCATCATTAACAACTTTTTGCCAAAAAAAAAAGCTAAGCAGTTTGGCAGCTCACAGCTGCTTTTTCTGTCCAGTTGTATTCAACTGTTGGAGTGGTGGAGTGGCAAAGTGCAGCAAACTTTATGATGATAATGATGATTATATGAAGTCAATGATAATAATGATAATGATGGAGTCGAAGTTCGAATCACATACACATATACACCAGTGGTTCTTAAAGTTTAGTTCGCTTTGTTATTTACAAAGACATGTTCGGGGCTCCTATGGTCTAAGGCGTGGGAAGTTGTGCCAAGTTGCCCGAAGGAAAACGCGCCTGTGATTATTTACACATATATTTTCCTTGAAGTGTACGACAACAATGAAGGAATACTTATTTTTATGCCATTTCAAATGATGGTTGCCTTCTTCAAGAGAACTTCGATTTTATAAAATCAGGGTAAGAACTTCCGTTAGGATCCACAACTAGCTTCCATTATAGCAATATGGTTGCCATTACAAAAATTGTATATCCTCAAATTTATGTTAAAGAATTTCATTTTCTTCGTTTTTTGGTGGAAAACGTGTCCAGGCCAATGACATTATTATGACAGAAATTAAATTTTAATAATAAAGAATTTCAGAGGCTTGGATCAAGTGTGGATCCTCGAACTTTATAAAATTAAGAAACCCTGGTATACAATACACACACACACACACACACTTGCATACACAAAACACATGAATTCATTCGGACATCGCGACATAAAGAAACCGAAACTGAAATTACCGCACAATCAACTTATTACAGCACTACACCAGAAACAACAACAACAAAAATAACATGGACAGCAATAACAACAATCATGATCACGACAATACTCTGATGTACGAGTATTTACATAGTTGTTGCTTTGCTATCATTATTATTATTGCAGTTGCTGTTGTTGCTGTTGTCATACTACAATTTCCCGTTGTCGGATGTTGTAGTTGTTTCTCACCTTAGATTTGGTTTGGTTTGGTTTGGTTCATGTGCAAAGTGTTAAATGAGAGTAAGGTAAGTAAATTTAACCAAGCACTTACTTACTCTCACTCTCATTCACTTTGATTTCAATTGAAAACGAAATTATATTGTATCAAAGCAATTTACTCACTAACATACAATACATACACAAGCCAAGCTTGCATACCCAAGAAGCTTGCTGCTCTCTCTCCCTCTCTCTCTTGAGCTTAGTTTCACTAAAAAAAAACTTCACTTAACATTTCTCCATCTACATGCTTCTGAGATCTCTTGATGTTGCTTAGTAAGTAAGTTTGCACTTACTTACTCTCACTCACTCACCCACTCTCACACAACGTTTAATTTACTGAGTAAACACTCAGATGCCTTCATTTTATTTCTTTAGAGAGAGAAGACTTTTGAAAATGTTTCTTTTTTCGCGACTTCAACTTCAAAACTTCAATCGAATTATTTGTGTCTTCTTGTATGGTTTTGCAAATCTTTGGCGCTTGCTAAATTTATTCATTTTCTTCCCCTTTAACAAACAACAATAATTTGTATTGAAAAGAAAAGAAGATGAAGAAAACCTAAAACCAAACAAAAAAAATCAACATACAAAAGAAATATTTATTTATGTACATAAGAAAAAAGTGAGCCCAATTAAAAAAAAAAAAAAAAAAAAATGAAATGAAATGAAATTGCAAAAAACAAAAAAATATTTGCTCACGAAATTTTCTGTTTGCATAAAAAAATTTAATTTTAAAAAATATGTAGTAGTAATTTAAATAATTATGCTTTGTTGGTTTTTATTGTTTGTTATTTCTCATAAATTGTTATTATTGCATTTTCTACTGAGAAAAAAAAAAAAAATAAAAATAAAAACAATAAACAACAAACATCATATGATAGTTGATATTAAAATAATTTTTTAGTAGCGCATAAATATTTTAGAGTAGAGTAGAGTACCAAAGATGATTATGTTGCTGGCGACGTGCGTAAACTTAAAAAAAAATCAGAGCAAAAAATGAATGACATCTTTACAAAAAAATGTGAATGACTCAACAAAATAAACAAAACAAAAAATGGTAAAAAAAATAAAGAAAAATTTAAAAAAAAATAAAAGATGAAAGAAAAAAAAATATGTTAAACAATAAACAACTGAAAGTTAAGATTTGTTTGTAAAGATTTTGTATTTTTTCTTTAATTTTTATTATTTATTTCAATTGCATAAAGAAACAAACAAAATAAACAATAATAGAAAAAAAAAGAAAGAATGAATGAAAAAATAAACCCACACAGCAGAAACAAAAAAGAAAGAAATTTCGAAAGGATTACGAGGCGCATTAATTTTGGTCATTTAATTGTTTTTGTTTTTTTTTTATTTTTCTTTTATTTTTGATGCTTTTTGTTTGTTGTTTTTCGTAAATGTTATATAATTTATTACAGTATTTTTTTTCTTAATGATTTTTCTTTGTATATAAAATTGAAAGTACTCGTACAATAAGTAAAAATACAAAAAAACTTTTACTCTCAAAACCCAAATTTTGCATGTCATGTCAATGGAGCGTGCGATTTGTAATTGAATTACAATAAGTTCAACATTTTACGCTTTCAATAGATCATCATCATTATTTATAATATAGTTCAATGAGGCACAGAGTAAGATACAAAGAGTCAAAGAGATTGAAAAAGAGGGGCAGCATAAAAATGAAAAAGTTCAGTGACCTGTGTACAGACTTACGTATGTAAGTCAATTGTAAATTTCGTGGGAAAAATATTCATAAATAAATGAAGAAGATACACTTCAAAAGTGACAAAAATGCTCTTAACATATTTCACATGATATGAGGAGATCTTAAAAAATTTAATTAAATTAATAGCAACAATATTGGCTAACAATTGAAAATAAACAACAAACAATCTTTCATTCTCACATTTTGTATACCATTTTTTATATTATTTCAATTATTTCTGAAGACATTCTTTCACCTACTAAACATTTCTAAATATAAATAAAAAATGTACACAAACTAACAGCAAGAATGAGAAAACTGTAGTTTCTTAAAACATTATTTACTTTTGAGAGAACCACTTATTAATTCAATGTCAATTAAATCAAAGAAATTGTTATTGAACTCAAGTCAATGTTAAAGCAAAGCAGAACATTAAAGAACATGAAGTCTCAGTAAAACATGAAGTCTCCGCAGAACAAGCGATCGAAGCAGTCGAAATAGAAGAAAAACAACAGAAGAGGCAGAGTAATCAATAGCAGCAGCATGTTGAACTGAATTAGTCCTTAAATTTACACATTTATTGCCACATTGAGTTAATACATATGTACATATGTATAACACAACATTGTCTTTTATGTTACATTACACCACCAATATTTTTTTAAATTAAAATTTAGAAGTTATTTAGAATTACACAAACATTTAGCCATCATGAACTTATTTATTAAACTTTGAATAAATGATCTTATATTCTATAATAAAATGAGAAAACTTGAAGGTCATCAAACAAATAGGACAAATAACTTTTGGCAAAGTTCAGAAGCACCTATTGATGATCTTTTATGTACACAGGGTAAAACAGATTCCACGGCATGGGGTTTATTAGTCAATTGAAGGTAATTTTGATCTGCAGAATACGAAAATATGTACATAATAATATTTATGTTGATCTATTTATTTTTTTAATAAAATAAAAGAATAACGTTTTGTATGGGATTTTCTACGTAGTTCTTGATCCGGACAGGTTTTTTGCATATCCAAACAGTAGTCTGATGGCGATCCCAATGGCCTTGATATCTTCCCTCCATAATCTTCATGTTCTGGTGGAAACAATCCCCTTTAATAAACTGTTGATCGTATAGATTAAGGAAGAATGCTTTTTTTTCTCGACTAATCAAATGATCATGAACGAAGTAATCTTTTCCTACAGTCATGTTCATTCATTCAACGGCAAGTCATTCCTTCCCCAGAGTTCCATGAGAACAGACAATTCAAGCAAAATAATTTATATCCCAAGTACTTCACAATCATATGTTCTAAATTGACTCCATAAATTTAAGTTGCAGAAAAAAAAAATATTCTTTTTGTAGCCCTTTGATATAGTAGTTTTTAGAGTTATGGCTACATTTTAGTATCTTAGTACAATACAATTCAATAAATTAAGGAAATATTTGTTATTTACAAAATTTTAGTCTAAACATTCTATTCACATAGTTTTTGGAGAGATAACGAAAGGGAACAATAAACTCTTGCCTTGTCTCTTGTTGAGTCTCAATATTTATTATATAAGAAAAATGAATTAATTTACATATTTTACTTAGTTTATTGTATTTATATCTGGGAAACTGAAGTTAATTTAAAGAATCATGAATGACAGCAGAAATTGGCTGATCATTCTAAACTTCGATTTCAATTAAAAATATTCCTTTAATCATAAAATCAGTGTGCACATATGAAATCCAATTATGCGATATTACAATAGAATTTATGCTTTATATTACATCAAATATTTAATTTTCAATTTCAACATTGAAAGAAGAAATCTTATTAAAAAGATTCCAAGAAGAATTAATATAAACATCTATGACCTTATATTCTTATTAATTTTTATAAATTTTTATGATGTCTATTTTTATTTATTAAAATTTTAATGTTGTCAAATTTAATTACAACATGAAACAAGGTCCTCTTATTCAAAACACAAACTACCGGAAACCACACACGACTCAAGCACAAACACTCAGTAGTAGTAACATAATTTTAATAACAACTTTATGTCATTCAAATGCTAAAAATAAGAAAACAAAATATTAGTATTAATCTTAACCAACCTTAAGTAATTTGCTAGACGTGACACATTAAATTAAGATACATATTATGTATCTTGTAGATATTTACACACTAAATCATCAACATCAACATCATCGTCATCGTCATCATATCATAAACATATCTGTGACATGACTCAGTTAATTGTTGTCATTTAACAGTTTATGTGTTACTACTGCTCCTGTTGTCTATAATTAAAACTAAAAACCTGAGCCGTTTGAGCATAAATCTATTTAATTATCGACACTTGGTCTGAGCATGAGGAACAGTGGGAATGTGTGGCTACACAACCCAAATAGACACTTTAAGATACATTTGCCACTTCAGACTGCTGTCTTTCGTCTTTAGTGTGAAAATAAATTGTAGTTAAGTTGATATTTCGCTTTAAATGAAAGGAAAAATGCAACATCAACAGCAAAAATAAGAAAAAAATGTAAAGTGACAACAAATTCGAAAAAAAAAGAAAATAAAATTATTAACTTAAATTGAAACAAGAAGAAATAAGAAGAAATCTAAAAGAAAGAAAAAAATGTTAATGAAATTTTTAACACATTAAAAAAATTAAAGGAATGTCAGCAAAGGAAAATTGCTTCGTAATTAACTGTCATTTGCAAATGTGCAAGCAGTTTGGAAAAAAAAAACAATAAATGAAACTAAAGTTGCATTTCCGGACGTGCAACGTTTTCACCTTGAATGAAGTCTCCTTGCAGCATGCAACTTACATAAGTTTAAGATTTTTAAGCAAAAAGGAAAAAGAAATTATCAATAAAAATAAATATAAAAACACATCCAATAACAAAATATGACAAAATAACCAAAAAATAATTACAAAATATATGTACTTAATTTATAGAAAAAATAAAAAAAATCTAAAAAAAAATATTGATGCGTGCATATCGTTAAACATGTTATCAACATTAAACGGCAGTTAGCCAGCAACCAACCATTGGCAACATGATGCTCCTGCCATTGCTGTTGGTGCTGATGCATGAGTGCAACAACATGCATATTAAAGCTTAAGAAATTGTTTGAATGTTTACACACCCAACATTTTTCTTTGAGCTGTTGATGTTGCTGAAACTTACTCTTGTTGCTTATGTTGTTTCAGTTGCTGTTAATTTTGTTGCTATTTGGTGGTTTTATCACTTTTTGGGGGTGATATTAGTTTTCATTTTGTTGTTTTAATTTAAAAGAAATTTGTTTATTTGTTCGTGTTTATTGATGATTCCGGAAAAATTATGAAATTGATAAGATTTTTTTAGAAGGGTTCGACGTTCAGTTCAATGAAGTTGTTGGTAGTATTCATTCAATTGAATTGATAGTTGAGATAGTAAATTATAAAAAGATATTAAAAAACGATACAATGTGTCTTTAATAGTTTAATGGATGATTGAATTAATATTCGTCGTCATATACTTATAAATATGTGGATTAATGAATGATGGAGAGAAAGTATTAAGCTGACAACATTTATGAGCACTTGATTGTAATAAAAAAGTGATTATGATGTATTGATTATTAATTTGTTCATGTACTCAAATAAAAATTTATGAAATTATGGTAAATAAATTTTTTTTTTTCTTGTTTTGAACATTTTAGATAAGGGAATTGATTGGGGTCTATTATGTTGCTATTAAAATAGTTAAATTTCAATTTTGTGAAATAATGTACATATTCTTGTGTCCTAGATATGTATTTGGCTTCATCAAGACAAAATCTTTATGTCCTCTTTAATATATCATTTATCATTTTCTATTACAATATATACTAGCTGTGCCCCCATGCGTTGCTGTAGATCCGACTGAACAATTACATACTCGTATAAGCTGGAATCTTAATGTTTTACACAACAAAATTGATTTAATATTGACAAAATTATCTTCATTTCAATTCTTAATTGATTAATTGATTTTTTTTTGTTAAATGTTGTTATGTATTTTTAAACAGGAAACTATTTTTATTTATTTTTTGTTTTTTGTTCTTGACTTTTCCATTTCAAAAAAAATATTATTCTTCTTTACATTGGAGTTTAATATGAAACCAAAGTGACTAAAGTAATTTTTTATTACAACTATTTCTTTCTTGTGTGGTAGAATATAATTGTACATTTTGAAATTATATATTAATTATATTCAATTTTTTTGTTTCCATCTCTGGTGAAGTAAACATAAATTTCTTGGGTTTTTTTTCAAAGGAAATTTTTTTTGTTCTTTATTTTTATTTATTATTTTTTATTAAATATTGTTAATACTTATTTTTAAAAAGGAATCTGTTTATGATGTGTTTCGGTTTTCTCACTTTAGTTATAAATTATGATATTTAAATTTCTTTTTTGTTCTTGACTTCTCAATTTGAAAAGATTTTTTTTTTATTGGAATTATGTATTACGATTCTTTACTCTTTTTCTTATTTTAATTATTTTTCCCACCAACGTTTCAGGCATCAACATGGGTCGATATGCGACTTCTGGATTAACTTGTACCGAGTAAAAATTTGTTTTTTTATTGTATTTATTTTCCCGATATTACCCGTTGAACCTACCATTCAGAGACCCAGGCTAATAAACCGAAATTTATGTAACTTTTCACATAACCCACTATCCTTCTTCTTTCTCCTTTAAAAAACAATATTTCAAGCCATTATGTAAAAATGTATTGTATATATGTATATTTTCTATAAATATTAAGGTAAATCAAGGAATTTAATAATTGTCCCAATCTGGGATTGATGGCAAATAAAGAAAGGAAGAACAAAAAAAAAAAAAACAAAAAAAAAAATTATTTCATGATAATTTGAAATTTTATTTTAGTTAAAATTCGATTAATCTATTAATGATGTTGCACTAAATAATAATTAATAATCGTTCTCTTCGATTAATCATATGATCAATAATAATTAATAATATAATAAATAAATACATATAATAATAAATAATAATAATAATTTTGTTTTGCCATCACTAATCACGACCAATTTTGGTTTCATTTTGAAAAATGTTGATAATAAATAAATATATTGGAAAATGTCAAGTTCGACCATCATGTAAGCACTGTTTCGATTACCCAAGAGCTAAATATTGCATTAAAAAGCATTTGGAACCACTTGAATGAGGAGGATGGAGACAAGAAGAGTTAACGCATATAAATCCACATGGACCAATAGGCGAATCACTGAGGAATTGGAAAAAAATTGACCCATTTCTGAAGCAGATGGTGACTGGTGATAAGAAGTCAACGCGAAACTATCGAGGTCGAACAGCCGTCAGTCGGAGCAAACGATGGCCAAGCCAGAATGGTTTTACTGTGTGTTTGGTGGGATTGGCAGGGAATCATTTACTATGAGCTCCACACCTAAGGCCAGACTATTAATTCAGACATGTAAATGTACATTTACATAAAGTCAAAAGTTGGACAGCCTTAAGAAAACAATCGCCGAGAAGTGGCCAGCTTTGGCCAATAGGAGAGGAATTGTATTTCATGAGGATAAAGCCAGGCCACACACATTTATAGTGACTCTCCAAATGCTCCGAGAGCTTTTTTGGGAGGTTATTATGCATCCAACTAATAGTCTGGGCCTGGCACCAAGGGTTACTACTTGTATCAGTCTATAGTGAATAATTGTTCGGATGAAATATTTGGATCAAAAGAAGCTTATAAGCTTGTGAAAATAGACTGTCCAAGTTTTTGTCAACAGGGACGAGGGTTTCTGTGAGAGAGGCCTAATGGAGGCCTAACTATGCATTCTTTTTATTAACAAATCTGAGGAAATGGTGCAGTTGAAAGAGAAAAGATTTACCAAAAACCAACAGAACATAAATCATCAGAGAAAAATATTTTCCAAGTTTCATATGATTGTTGATCATTTACTATACTTTGCTGATGAAAAATCGCCTCAAAAGAAGCTTGGGAAAATCGACTCGAAATATGGACAAGAATATCTATGAGAGAGATCTTTTCTAACTTTCATATGATTGTGGATCATTTACTAGTATAATTGACTCTTAGTGTTAAGGTCATGAAATATGTATACCTTGCATTTCATGATACTTAAAAAGATACAAATCACAAACGTGTCAAAAGCAGCCATTTAGTAACTTAAATAAAGTGGCTTAAGTGGTTCGTTATTTGCTTTTTTTTTTTTTTTGATATTTTTTTAAGCACTGAAAGATAGAAAGATACATGTTTCTGTCACCCACACATACACAATTCAATATATTAAAATACAACACAACAATGGCAATCGAAGATTTCTCATGCATACAGAGTAAGAAACCATAAAACAAGGGGAGTAAAATGGAATAAAACTAAAGTGCAAGAAATGCAATTTGAAACTACAAAAAACCGCAAATAAATATTGAGATAAAAAAAAGAAGGAAAAAGACGAAAACGAAACTACTGCTGTGCGAGGAAACTACTACAACAAAGTGCAGGAAACCTATCAGATAACTTTGCATTGCTTCGTTTATGTCTGAAAATGAACTCAACTGAAGTTTTAGTCGTTGACGACATTGGAAAATTCGTTCAATTGGAAAAGCGCGATAACAATTTGAACTTCAATTACTTTAGCTCACAAGAAAACACAAGAAAAACATACAACAAGAAACTAAAACGATTTCATTTTTTTTTTGGTTTTTTTTTTGTCTCATGACTAACTTATAGATAAATTCCATAGTACTAGAGACTGTTTTTGTCTGTCTACATTTGAATGTATTTGCTAGTGTTTTAGATAAATCCATCTATGGAATATCCTTGAACATAATTTGAATGAGTTTCTAGTTTAGTTTGATATATTTTAATGGTGGAAAAAACATATTTTCTTACGCAAGATTTGACACTGAAAGATACCGTTGTCAAACTTAAATACAAGTAAAGCGCATCTATCCTATTAGCGCTGGTGGTTAGTGATATCTTTTACTATAAGTCAAAGTATATCTATAGGAAGCTGCTGCTGCTGCTGCTGTTGCTACTTTGGCTGCTGTTGCTATTTTGGCTGCTGCTGCTGACGATGATGACGATGAACGAAGACATTTGTAAGCTTCCTGCATCTTTTTGTTATTTCATTCATTTATTTCATTTCATTTTGTTTTTATTTTATTTTATTTTATTTTCTTTCAGCTGTTGCTGTTCATTTTTTGTTGTTGTTTGCTATGCATCTCTTTATCTTTTTTTTTTGCTTTCTTTGTCGTTGTCGCGTATTTTTCAAATCAACTACTACTACATTGAGATACTTCCTGCTTGTTAAGAGTGTCGTCGTCGTCGTCATCGTCATCATCAACAACATATGGAAACTAAAGAGGATGTGGAGGATGCATGGAAAGAAGAGAAGATAAAAAACAGAAAAAAGTCTGTTTGTATCTAAACATCATTTGAATTTCATTGCATTCATTGGATACAATTTCGATTTTTGGATACATTTTTGTGTGTTGTGGGTTTTTGTTGTGAATCAATGCTTTGCTTGTTTGCATTTTGAAAATTTTCAATTTGATTTTGATGTTTCTTCTTCGACATTTTTGTCTTTGACTTCTGTCTCTCTCAGCATCTTGTAGTTGGATGACATTTTTTTATTTTTTTTTTGGTTTGGTGTTCATTTATTATTTATTAGCAAAGAGCTTCAATAAAATTGAAAATAAATTATTTTATTTTGTGGATTTCAATGGAACATTAACCATACATCAATAGTGGAAGTGCTATGCAACGTGTTGCTATTGCACAGATTTGTTTGTTTGTTGTTTGTGGCTTCTAATGTTGCTGTTGCTGTTGCTGCTGCTGATGTTTCAGTTGATGTTGCTATATCTTTTGCTACTATTGCAGTTGTTAATGCTGCGGCTGTTTTTCATGATGATAATTAGTGTCAACGACTTTTGCTAAATTGCTTCCCAACTCTTCTATCTTCTCTTCTCAATAGTAAGTTTGTATCTTTTTCCTATCACCACATATTATGTGGTAGTATGCAAGTATTTCCATTTGTATTATGTTGTAGTAAGTGACTTGAAGTTGGTCAACTTGTCTTTCTTTTTTTTTTTTTTTTGGTATTACTTTTGAGTTTGTTAACAAAAAAATTTAATATTAAAGTTCAAGTTGCTTGCTACTTGTGTGGTTGTTGGCATTTGTAGATTCTGTTTTTCCTTTTTGATGAAAACTTGTTCTTGTTTGCAATAAAAGTCCAAAAGTAGCTAAAAAGTATTACAAAATCAGAGCAAACACTGATTTGATGATTGTCTATTCAATGTGACATAGATATTGTTAGATAGACAGGCAGACAGACAAACTTATAGACAAACAGACAAATAAGTAGATACATTGAAGGTCATAGAGACTAAGAGGGATAAATACAAGTAGACCGAGGGTTTTACAAATACACATATAAAGTAATAAATTTGTTATTTTATGCTTTTTGATTGAATCAAGTGTTTTTTTTTTAAACAATTTTGTTTTTTCTTGATTTTTGAAAATTACATGTTTTTTTTTCCAATTTCATTGCATAAATTTAATAAGAAGGTCAACAGAGTAGCTTCAAAATTTAAGTATGCATCTTCTTTATATACTTTACTGAATTCTTTTTAATTAAATGAAGGCAATAACATGATTTCGATAAAGAAATATTTAATGAATTTTAATAATTGTAGATATTATTAAAGCAATCACCAAACTGTTTGAAATTAACATACATTTTTGTTAATTTCAATTTTATTGAATTGAAGGTAATAAACAGGATCTTTAACTCTGAATTTTTGTAATATAAAAAATATATGAAATATTGAATTATTATTATTCAAAGCAGCAACAGAATAAATTTATTTACAATACCATTTTTTAGGAACTGTATAATATATGTTTCATGTGAATATTTGTCAGTTTGTATTTGTGTGAATTGTTTTAATTGTGTTTTATAATAGAAAAAAATCTAACCAACTTGACCGTGTCTCGTGGATTGAAAACTAACTTTTTGCCAATTTGTGCTGAAATGTAAGCATTTGTGATTATAGTTTAATATGTCTATTTAAATGTGTTATTAATGTTTTTTGTCCAACTTTGCCCTTTTACCAAATATTCTTGAAAATCTCCATACAGTTTTAATTACAATTTCTTGAAAATATAAAATTGATAACCTCAAATTCCACCAATTCTGTAAAAAATCTTTGAAGTCTTATATGTCTACGTATTCATGGTACCCGATGTTGCCAACAGTTCATAAGATTTTGGTCCACGGTTACCAAATTATGGTTGTGTCTCATGTTCCTGTCGGTTGCCTTGGCGAAAATGCATCAGAAGGGCGTAATAAGTTTTTTCTCATCTTAAAAATAAACTGCAGGGTTTGGGTACATGATTTTAATCCAGTTACTAAGCAAAATTCACAAAAGGTATTTCGGATCATAGTGCATTGTAACAGAAAATATGAAATAATACTCGCACAATAAAAACATACAAATTGACCATCAACCTTTATATTATTTTTATTTTGCTTGTGTATTTCTTCACTTCTTCTCTTTGTCTTCTTTGAAGTACAATCACTGTTTTCACAATTTTGTTACTAAGAAAATTCTCAAAAATAATGAATTGATCTAAGTTACAAAGTTTCAATACAAACATAACAATATTTGTAGTTTTTTTTTATTGATTAAGCAGGTTTTTTCCGATATATTGTATTAGTTAATTTCCAATTCTGGTCGGAGACTAATCTAAAAAATCATATATCATTAAAATCGGTTTACCCGTTCTTGAGTTATAAATGCTGTAACACACACACACACACACGACTTCGTTTTGTGTACGAGTTTTGTTCAAAAAGTATAGCGAGTTTTGAATTTACTCAGATTATGTATATTCTATAACCGATTTGTTGGTACTCATGTCTCTCACTTATGCTGACAAGGTCGGCCCATTTGAATGTTTAGTTAATTTTGGACAGATGTTTTGCTTGCACGTGTTTTGGCTCGTCTTCGATTCTTGCTTATTCCAAAAAATAGATCAATGTTTGTGTGAAAAACAAAAGTAAGTACGCGGACACATTCCGAATGTTAACTGTGACATATGGTGAAGCTACCTTGGATCAAAGTAACGTTTATCTATGTTACGTGTGCACATCAACAACAGACGAAAACATTGATAAAGTAAAGAAAATACTATTAGCCAAACATCGAATTACCGTTAGAGAAGTTGTTGAGAACCTAAACATATCGATTGGCTCGTGCCAGTTGTCTACAAAACTGCGGGACTACTGAATGAGTGTAGAGCTTTATGTGTCATCGTTACTAGCGCCTTCACCCATGGAAAACAGCAGATATATTAATATTAAAAAAAAAAAAAAAAAAATAATACTTATAACGAAAATTGGGAACTCAAAGAAATGTCTACCTTTAAAATTATTTATTTGCGTTTTCCATCATTGTCTATTTTCTTCATTCTTTATACATATATAAGATTATTATGAGAATGTTGCTTATCACTATTTTATAGACTAATTAATTTTAAATCAATGTGGTAACGTAAGACTATAATTATCTTGTATATACAAAATGTCTGCTTTTCTGCTGTCAGAATAAAACTAAACAAAAATGCGCAATATCTCTAAGCATAGATTTTCGACATAAGCTACTTAGACTTGTTAACACAGATGTATGTAAGGAAAAGATATGTGAATCATAGAAATCAAATATGAACAATTTATCCTATTCAAATTAAATTTAAACAAAACACTTACACAAATCCTCGTAACGAAAAAAATCCAAAATAATGACTACTAAAACTATAATGCAATAAAAAAATACGAGGTACTACTATTAAAAAATAATTGCACCTCTTAAAATAAAAGAAAGAAGCAATAAAAGTTGAATAAAAAATATATTTTGCAAACACAAATCATTTAATAAAATTTGCAAAACAGAAACAAAACCAACTCCAACAATGAACGACTTCAACAAAAAACAAAACACACCATAAAAATAACAAACTTTCAGCATTATTTTTTTTCCCTTTAATTTTTTATTTAGTTTCCTTTCAAAAAAAAAAAAAAAAGTGAAAAAAATATAAAATAGAAAAAACATGAAAACATGAAAACAAAACTGAAAATTTTCCGCACATTAGAATTTCATTCATTCATTCATTCATAGGACTTTCGTTTATTCGTTGATTTGTTCGCTCATTTAGTTTAACCGCAGAGGGTTTTTCATTTCATGTTTCAGAACTCTTTTTTTCAACCTCTGATTCTGTTCCTTTCCATTTGCCTTTTTTCATTTAGTCTTTTTGTTGTTTCCCTTTGCTTTGCTATGTTTTACTTTATTTTTGTTTACTTTTTCCAAATTTATCTTAATTTTTTCTTACATGTTTGCCACAGTCCCTTTAAATTCATGACTTTATTTAAGCGTTTGGCTTGTTTCCTTTGTTTCCTCTATTCAAATTAAATTTATGTATCTTTTGTAACCTGAAATTAGCTTCGATGATGTATGTATGATTTTCTAGTCTTTTCAGCCTTGTGGCCTTGCGGAATTTTGAAGTTGAACTAAATTAGTTTGCATGTTGCCAATTATTATAATTTTTTGTATTTTCCCTTCAATCTTCATTTTATTTTATTTTTAGTATTTTCTCTTTCATTTTCATTTAAATGTGGCAATTTAAAGGAAATTATTTGAATTTTGAAATAATTTTTGGGAGGCGCAGACCTCCCTTCTTCTTTGTATGCTGCCGTGATGTGTATACAATTTGTGGGTGTTGACTGAAAGTAATTCAACATGTGAAAGAATTGTATACGGTTAGGTTATTTGCTTCCTCACTTGTTTGCCACCAACTGAACTGAACTGAAATGAACTCAATTTAACTCAATATCAATCAGCAGCATTTCCATTTTTGTGTTTAGTTCAAAGGTTGTAAACCGAGCACTTTTCATTTAAAAAAAAAAAAAAAAATGGTGTAATGTGTAAATTTAAACGGATATTTGTGATTGTGCCGTGCCGCCTTTTATGCTCCAAATGGAAAATGTGTGTTGGCATTAATCATTGCCGAGATTCCATGACCCAAGCCAAAATAAACCAAACCAAAAATGGGACTACTCCTCCTCCTCCTTCAATCATGGAGATTGAAAGCGCGTAGTCATGGCTTAAAATGAAAAGGGTTTTTTTTTTTTGGATTTGGTTTTCTCACTTGGTGTGGTGTTTGTGATGTAGTAGTAGTTGGAGCAAAGGTGATTTGTTGTTTGCACACGTGAGTATTTTTCCTATTTTCCTGGCTGACAATTGTGAAAGGTGCGACAACAACTAGAGGCGACGACGACGACGACGACGACTAGAGGCTTTGTTTTTAAGACATTTAAAAATGGTGTTAGTGTTGTGTAATATGGTAGAGTGATTTTCCATACAACAACAAATACATACAATACAATACATTATAAACAAACAAAAAAGCAAATGCCTAACAACTGTCATTCACCCAAGGCCAGGACTGACCTTGCTGCACTCCTTCCACTCTATTTCTTCGCCTAGGTTCAGTTACATTTGCTTGATGTGCGTGCCTTCGCAAATGTGAATTTATAATTAAAAATGCAACTAAATAAAATTATAAAACAAAACAAAGAAAATAAAATGACAATATTTTACGAACAAAACGTTTAGTAACCAAGATTTGTGTTCATGCCTTCCACACAATGGTGCCATTGTCGTCTTAATCCTGAGTCCGTGTGCCTTCGTCAAAGTGCTTTAAGCGTTTTTGCAAAATGTTTCTGTTCTTCTGACAGCACAGCAACAAATCATGCGACCGACGATGATTTGAAAGCTTTTTATTTCTAAGCCAATCGTGCATGACAAAGAAGCTTAAAGGAAATATCATTTTCTTTCAAAAAGCTTATGAATCCTTTTCTTCTTTTAGTATAAAACCATCTGCTCTCAGTACAATATTTTATTTTTTTTTTTTTTGTGTATCCTCCAATCTCACACATCATTTAACTGTGAGTTTTTTTTTTTTTGTGTTATGTTGATGATGCTCCACAAAATGTGGCTATATATTTTGCTTAGATTTGATAGTATTTTTTTTCCTTAAAAGATTTTTATCAGCATCATCAAATTTATTTCAAATTTATTGAAGACTCATCGATGTATGTTTTCCATCACTTAAGGTAAATTGTCTGATGAAATTTTTCATGAAACAAAATTTAAAAAGCTCAATAAATCACTTCTCCTTTCTTCAGAATAAACATTTTGTTGAAGAATTCATGATTTGGACAATCTTGCCAGTGAGTCAAATTTGCCACTGGACTTGCTTCTTTTTATCGATTCTGCTGGTTGGTTTCAATTATCAAACCAATATTATAATTTCAATTATTCAACAGAATAAATAGTCTATCAAAAATTGGATTGTAATGATTATTTTTCGTAAAATTATTAAGAATTAAATAAAAAAATGAAAACTCCCCCACAAATTTTGATCTGGAAGTGTTACGGACTTAAAACATTTTTCTAATAGTTGAAATGCAATTTGATAAATCTATTATTTTAACTAAAAAAAAAAAATTTAAAAAAAAAAAATAGTTAGAAAAGGCAACCAAAGGATTAACAATATAACAATTTAGATAAATATATTTGACAATCTCATTATTTGTTTATACAAAAGTGGTGAGTGATTCAATCAAATTCATCTATTATATTATTTTTTTTTTGTTATTATTCCTCTAAGAAACATTTATAATTCCTTGTCTCGTTTTTTTCCTTTGTTTAAAATTCAAAATGATTTTTCTTAACCATGAGCAGCAACAAAACCCATCATCAAAAACATTTGGTGACATTACACAATATTTAATTTCCATTTAGATAAATAAAAATACAATAGTACTACACTTGACCTCAATTTACTATTGTATTTATCGCAATAAGAAACACAAACAAAATATAATAATAATAAACATTTTATTAAGAAAAACAAATCAACATCACAAAATTATCTCAAGTAATTATCTTATTCAACTTAGTAGTATTCGTAGTAGTTTAGTTGATTCAACCAATCTAAAATCCCTTTTTTTTTATTATTATTTCATCACTAAAAATGAGACTCAAACTCAACTCAACTCAACTATTCCATCCACGCCAAATGCATAAAAACCAAAAATAATTTCATTAAATTCAATTTAAATTCAATTTTCATTTGAAGTACTACTAGAGTAGAGTAGAGAGACTCTTGGTACACTACTTATTACAGTAGTCTCCTCCTTGTTAAATATCTGAAGAAGTGCTTACTTTTATTTCTTTGCTTCTTAGATTTAAATATCTTTTGACTTTTGTTTATTTTGGTTGTGGTTCATAGGAAAAAATTAAAATTCCCAAGTATCTGTTGCTTTGTATTGTCATTGTTTTTTATATCTTAAAACTCTCTTTCACTTCTTCCATTTGGTTGGAATTAGTAACGCTTCTGTTGCTGGTGTTGCTGCTCCTGCCATGGTTTGCATTATAAAAACATTTTAATGGCTTCGAAAATGCAATAAAATTTTGACAAAAATGCAAATTTTAAAACAACAACAACAATAATACATAACAATAATAACTAAAATAATAATAACAACGTGCGAAGTATATGAGAAGCTCAACTAAATGGATGATGATGATGATAATGATGATTTTAAAGGGAATGCAACATCAGTAAGAAAACAATAATGAAGGCAAAGTCTTAGTCATTAAGGTGATGGTGATGATGGTGATGATGATGATGACGGTGAAGTAAAAATTAAAGACAGTAGCTGCAAACGAAGTGAAATGAACGTATGCCCGACACGCATTCATTCGAGTACTTAAATTTACTTATTTTTATATATTCAACATTTACAAGTTTGAACTCCTCCTGTCTTGGAAGTCAGCGAGATGTCGGCAATCATAAAATGCAAAAAGGCCGCGTATTATGACAATGAATGGGCAGCAGCACCAGCAGCAGAGCAATTGCTCATGGCGACGATGTCAGATGACGACAATGCAAATGCTTGTAATAGTTTAACATCACATCTGGTACACATAGGCGTTTTTTTATAGGGGACTTAAAGCAGAAAAATGCACTTCAATTACATACCAAAACCTTTAAGAATAATAAAATCACGACAAACCTTTCACATAATCCCAATTTTTATTTAGTACTTTATTCAGTTTTTTGCCATTTCAAAATAATTTGGAACGAAATTATTTCAATTTAATAACAATGATGATTTTATAGGTTGATATAATGTAGGAAATACCTTTTCCAGTAATCAGATACTTTTTAGTTTACTTGTTTTTAAAAGTTCAAGCTGCGTATGACAATAAAATGTGTCTATATCGAATTTCAGCTTGACAGCTGGAAAACTTAGGCCAAAGCAAGCAAGCGGATGGATGAACATCACTAAGTGGGTTCTTCTCGTCATGCTAATCGTTATTTATTATATACATAACTAGATACCCGAGCCTCTCCTTCCCAGAAAAGTAATGGTTATTGATTGACTGATCTGATGAGATGTTAGTCAAAGGCTACTTGATTGATTTTAAAATATTTCACTTAACTTTATATGCTTCTCACTTACACACCCCGCTCCCTTAAGATTTTTCAGTTGTTCCTTTGAGGTAGACCTTTCTCATGAAACGATCCATATTTTGATGAAAACCGTATGAAAATCCGTTCTGTAGTTTTTGAGTTCAACGCGTTCAGACAGACAAACGCACAAACATACGAGAAGGGGGAATGTGTTTTATCATATGTATATAAAAGGTAAGGCCTCCAAATCACAGTTCTATGCATAACAAGCATTTGATATTTGTCAGATTATGAGCAAATTACAATCTTCAGATGTTCTTATATTTTTTTTATTTTCACCTCAGTGAACTTTATTTAGTTGCCCCAAGTTAAAATGCGCCTCTGTCCTTACGAGTATCAGCTCAATTTCTTATGTTGCAATAGGAAATGGTTTTGTTTTTAGAAAAACTAATGGCGCCATTCATTCATTTACAAACTAAGCTCAAATATTCAACTACTAGAGAAGAGTATCTTCTTTACTATAATACTAAAGAAGCTTATACTGTTTGTGTGTTCTTTCTTTAATGGCCTTTCTTTTTCTTTCATAATGAAAGCGTGTCATTGCATATTTCAGCATCAAACTATGAATTCCTCTGTCTTTCAACATGACTCCCTCACATTCACTTTGTTATGCCATCAGTATCAGTATATTTAGCACTCCTTATTATACTTATGTACATATATTTCCTATTTAATTTTTGTTTTTATTAATTTTTCTATGATTTCATTAAATAAAAATTTATGATTGCGAATTGTTTGTCGTAAAATTATGTTAAAGTTGAAGTTATAAACAAACTGAGATTCAGTAGTCTACACTTCTTGTTGCCCCATATTATTACATACTCGTATTTGTTTTTGATGCTGCCTCACCATCATCATCATCGTCATCATCATCATCATCATAATCATTATTTTTTGTTGTTTGAAATGCATAAAATCGACATAAACTTAATGATTTTCCGTTAGACTTGATATAATGAATGACGAATGTTGGCCATAATGCAACAACATTAACTTCTTTAGTTGGTTCTATGTGATTTGTGGCCAACACACAAACAAAACATTTCTGCCTGAAAGTAGTTTATTGCAAGCAATAAGTTTTTAGTAATTTCAATTGTGTGTCACAAGGTGGCGGCGGCTCACTTTATTCATTTTACTCGCTCGCTCAGCTTATTTCTTGTTTTTATTGAGCCTATTTATGTGATAATTTTATTTCAGTTTCAGCAAACACTTTATGTCTGATGGATGCAGTGCAAATTGTATTATCATTTTAGTCTAAGGTTTGTAACGCATAGAGAGAGCTTGGATATTAGAGATGTCCGGTTATCTGTTAATCATTTTCTATGGAAATGAATCTCTACAATATTGAATTAGATGTTTATACAATGAAAGATTTGGTTTTTCGGATAATATTTTTTTACCTAATCCTATGGTGCAGGGAAGTGTTTGTGGAACTTTGTAAAAATATTTATAATAAAATATAATGTGGAAGAGTAGTGATTTTTTGTTGATTGGAAAATATTTCCATATTTAGTAATGCAAATCAAACAAATATACCAAAATATTATATCAAAATCCTGCTTCCAGGAAACCAATACTTATAGCTTAAATATTATTTTTTAGATCGCTTCTTCCATATAAGTGTTATGGATGTCCATTGAGCCACGAAACAGGTCATGGCTGAAGAACCACAAGGCAGATTCCTGGTACCAGTGCTGTACACACTTTTTATTGCAGACATGCCTACGCCTTGAAGGCAACATATGCAAATGAGACTTGCGTTCTATTCCCCTCTGGCTCGGTTACAGAAGTGATTTATAAATGAATATATACAATTACTTACAACGATTTCATACTTGTGACAAACGCTGAAATATTGCCATTAATTCGAGCAAATCATACAATAGTGACTTCACGGGACTATTATTCAGATATCACATAAGGTTAAGAGATCATTTCAATTTCGCTATTTTAAGCTAATCCTGGACTAGCGAGTCACCTGATATGCTTATATGAAAACCATCATGACATGTTGTTTCGCAAAGTTGTCTGACTGCTGCATTCAACTGGTGAACATTCCTCATCAAATAAAAAGATTATTTACAGGCAAATAGTAGTAGTTGTATCTATGCCATACAAATTTGAGACATCTCTACTGCTGCATATAACATAAAGAAAAAACAGTTATCCCGATGCAAGGTTCTAAGCTGGAAATGTCAATAGTTTATTGATACAAATTACATATAAAAGTATGAAAATCAGCGATCCACATCATCCACAACTGTTCTTGAAGAAGTTATACGACAAAGAAAGTACCATTTAAGGCTCAACTTATATCCAAATCTATTGAAAAAATCAAAACTGAGTATCTGTCAGAACGTTAGAAAATTTGTAATGACAATCTATTGAAACAATTACAATATTGTCAATGCTAAGAATCTGTCAAATCGTTTAGTCAACTTACAATGAAATCTATTGACACATTCACAATCTTGTCAATGCTCAGAATCTGCCTGATCGTTAATCAACTTACATTTAAATCTATTAACAAAATCACAATCTTTTCAATTCTAAGGATCTGCTAGATTGTTAGTTTTGGTGCTTAGAACTGTGACTGGTTACTTTAAAGATAATATCGATATAAATAAAGAATCTTCTGGTATAAGTCTATTATAATTTAATATTTTCCCAGCTTCTCTAAATAAGTAAAAGGTATATAAATTTCAGTGTAACTCATTTTAATATTTTTTCTTCTGCTTGATTATAGTATTTCATTTCTTTTATATATTTCAATTTTTTATTGTTTCATTCATTTTGCTCATTAATTTACTTATTCATTTATTCATTTGTTAATTCAGTTTATGTTTTTCTTTTTATATTTTTTTATATTTTTTTCCACTATTGCGATTTTTTATGTTCACTTTTGATTTCATTTTAACGACTTCACTCTGGCATAATTCATTTAATTGTGCGCACTCGCGGCCGCCTTCATCATCATCATCATCACTATCACCATCAACATGATCATCATCATAGTAGTCATCATTATTTTTATTTGGCCTATTTTTTCCCCCAACTTAGTTACCAAAGTATATAGTAGTAGCTTTGCTCTACATACTTTATATAGTAGAAAAGAGGAGTTGAGTTGAGTTGAGTATGTTATTTTTGCCATTTGTTTTTGGCCCACATTTCATGGCTTTGATGCGGCCAAATCTGGTCAAGTCTTGCTCTTTCTTGCCTTGCCTTGCCTTGTATTTTGTGGTCTGGTGGCCAACGAAGTGTTGCCAATGTCATAGAAGATGAAAAAACTCAGAAAATAAACATGTTTTTTTTATTTTTATGCCAATTTAGTATATTGTAAGCCCAGTAGTTGTTTTTGTTATGGTTACTTTAGTTTATTTTTGGTCTTTACTTGTTTGGTACTTTGTGTGAATTGAGTTTAATTTTACTTTATTTCATTATTTTCCTTTTCAATTATTTTTATATATTTTTTTTATTTAATTTTTTCCATCATTAGCGCACTCAGTGAAGTGTTTAATTAAATTTACTTGTGTTTTTCTATCAAACTTATTTTTACATTAAAGGTTAAATTTATTTTAATATCACTAAACTTCTCTTTCCTCTACTACTACACTAAAAGGTAATATGAATTTTTTCTTTCTCTTTTCAGTTTTTTGTAAAAAATTTTAATTAAAGAAAATCGTTCAAAACTAAACTAAAAACGTAATTAAGCGGCAAATTTGTAAAGCAAACTGATCTAGCATTTTCATAATTTTTTATTATAAGAGAGAAATAAAAATGGAAAAGTCAAAGGAAAAATCATTAAATACCAGAGGGTGATGATAGTATTATATAAAAAGGTTGCCTTCGAATTGCTTAGTTTGGTTTATGAAAGAAATCCTGACACAAAGAAACAAAAATCTGACAAATATCATACTTCATTTTGGGTTTTTTTTTCTGTATTTCGCGCATAGCATCTGAGATTAATTTATAAATTGATAGTAATGTAAATATGGGAAGCTTTTAAAAAATAATCAATAATATCAATTTATAATAACAAAAACATTTTTATAATAAATATTATTTAATAGAGTGATTAAGTTGTCCTACATAGTTCATTGTAGATCTGATTTATGATTTCCTTTTAGCTATATAAATGAAAATGTCCAACTAATGTCAAAGATTATTAAACATAAAGACTGGACAACTCGCTCATATGTGTTCATTGAGTGGGCTTTCCAGATAGCTCACATGTGCTCATTGAGTGTTCTTTCCAGACAGCTCACATGTGCTCATTGAGTGGTCTTTCCAGACAGCTCACTTATGCTCATTGAGTGGTCTTTCCAGACAGCTCACATATGCTCATTGAGAGATCTTTCCAGACAGCTCACATGTGCTCATTGAGCGATCTTTCCAGACAGCTCACATGTGCTCATTGAGCGATCTTTCCAGACAGCTCACATGTGCTCATTGAGTGGTCTTTCCAGACAGCTCACTTATGCTCATTGAGTGGTCTTTCCAGACACGCTGTCTCGCTATACCTACAACAATTTTTTATGGTTTCAAAAAAAAAAAAAAAAAGAAGAATTTACGACTATAGAAAATTGTTCCACACATATTGCCTCGTAATACCAGTGAGAGGACATCATTTTATGCTTGACGTATTAAAGATTTTTATATCACCTTCTATAAAGGGCCGTTTACATGGTCAAAAAACGATATCAATCATTTGTGTAGTTAAGATTGTGTACGTGGTCAAAGAGTAATTTGCAAAAATCTCTTGCTAGAAGAAAAATCGAAACGATTCTGATATTCCTTCAAACATTGAATAGGAGACCCATACATATATTAGTCATAAGCTCTATTGGATTACAAACATTGTATATTAACTTAAGACTTCGTAAGCCACTATACTCATTTATACTCATTTAATAAAAATCCACTAGGCAGAGCTCTTGTTCGTACAAGAAACTTATATCAACTGCTTCGTAATGATTGACAAGTCGCTTTGCTTATTTATAGGCCCATAATGTTAAATGAACTCCTTTATTTTCATTGCAGAAAGGACAGATAAATGTCACTACTTTTCTAAGAGTTAAAACAAAGAAACAAATTATTTAATAAAAAAAACAATAATAATACATTGGCCTTCCATCATGGACTATCATGGTAAAAATGTGATCTACATAAATCATCTGTAAAACCACATGGTTGTGTGACTATGCCCTTTATCAAAGGACTCTTGATTAAACATAAAATAAGTGCTTTTTAATGACTACAAATCTTCTACTTAGAAATATTATGGAACGATTTTAAGACCACCAAAGGCTGAAGATTTCTTTTGCCACTCATCTTTTTCCTTTGTCACAAATCTCTTCTCCTTGAAATATTACTTACGTATGATAAATTACCTTTTGGGATACGAGTAACATTTGCTTAAATTGTTCCTTTGTTCTTTTTCTATTAAAAAAATAGTAGCACATGCTATTTTACCTTAAAACACTTCCTAATCGCTTATTTATTTATCTTTCTTTTATCAAAGCTTAAATATTTTGCCAAAAGCTTACTGAGGATAATCATTTTCTATTGTTCTTCTCAAAACATTTTCATCATCATCAACATAATAATCTTGCATTTTTGTGCAAATCATTTTGATTACAATAATTTAAGTATCTTTTATCTGTTGATTGTTCATGCATATTTGGAATTTATTACGAAGAAGAAAAAAAAAAAACAAAACATCAAAGCAAAGTGATTCATTTCATTTGAAATACTCTTACTCACCTAAAAACCTTTTTGGTCACCATTTAGTATTAGAATTTTGTTTTCTTTGTTTTCACTAGTTTTGTTTCATTTTCAAATGAATTCATGATGAGGTCACAATACTTACTGAGTAAGTAAGTAAAGAGCTTTTCTAAGAAGAAAAATCTATTTATTATAGAAGATTTAGGCATAAGCTTAAAAGAGAATAGAAACAAAACTATCACAATAAATGAGGATAGAGGATAACAATTTTCATTTAAAATTCTATGACTATGAAGTTTTTCTAATTTATTTTTCTTCTTTCTTTTCTAGATGCTTGTGGGGGTGGCTTAAACTAAGAAAACAAGTTTTCTATGCAATGAAAAGGCAAATGAGATTAAATGATTAAAGTAGAAGAAGAAAAACGGAAAAGGAAATGACAATTCATCAAAGCAAAAGTTGTCATATCATCATCATCAGACAGTAGGCAATGGATAAGACATTTAAATACTAAATATTTTAAGTGTTTTATGGTCATGAAAAGGCATTAAACCAGAAGATACTTTTGTATTGATTATATCCTGTTTAGCTTATGAAATTTCTTGTGATCAACTCAACACGTGCAACAATTTTTGAACTAAAGTGAATGGATACAAACAAAAATAGTGTTCAAAACTCATTTCGTACTAATCTTCATTAAAAACAAAAATCACCAGAAATAACATCATCATCATCATCATCATAATCACCTTCTTCATCAGTTTTAGCTTCAACTTGATGCTGATGCTGATGTTGATGCTAAAACTGAAGTGACCAATGACCCATAGAGCGCACAACAATATTTGCATATCTGTTGAAATCACGCATCAAGGCAGAAGATGGAGATGGAAATGCCTGACTGTAGCTATGGCTCTGACTCTAAATTGAATGAAAACAAAAAGATGCCATTCCCTGGTGATGGCGTCATCGCCTCCATTCGCTTGGCCAGACCAAGGAATGTGGCTCATTCATTTCTAAACTCATCTAATGCAAATGGTCATTAGACAACATTTGTTTCTTTTAGTAATTTTTTTTCTCTTCATTTTCATCAAAAGTTTCATTTCGTGTTGTTGTTGTTGTTGTATCTGAATTATGCAATCTATCTGACGACTATGGCTTCTATGGCTAAAATGATGATGCCGGCGACATGAACGACGAACGAAGTACGCGTCGAGTCGCGTTTTACTCAAAACCACAATTATTTAAATTACTCATGGAAAATGCGTTACCAGCAACAACAACAACAACAACAACAACCACAAAAACAATGACAATACTAAGCTATTGCCTTCATGCAAAAGTATCTACTCTACCATATAGATACACAATACTTGTATCTTTTACTATGCAATCTTCTTCTTTTTTACTTAGTTTCACTTAATGTTTATCAAAGATTCATTCACATTCACAGCAAAATAACTACATGTGCTTAAGCATATAAAATGTTCATATTCATGTTAGATTTAGATGTTGTTTTATTGTAAATAGTATTTTTTGGCTATATAAATACATTTGTATATGTTTTGAAGCAACAGCAGCAGCAGCAGCAGCAGCATGTTAAGCTACGCACAAAAAATAACAGAAACAGCAACGACGACAAAAGAAAAAAATGCTTCATTAGATTGAAATTGTGCCGTAAATGTAGCGAAAATATGCTTGAGGCATTTTCGCTTGTAATGAGAATATCATGGGAGTGAATTCATCATTATCATGTGATCTGATCTGATGTGATGTGATGAGATGATAGTGATGGTGATGGTGATGATGGTAGTGGGTGATTGTCAGTTTGAGGGATTAGCTAAGTTTTAACATCATATTTTTCTTTTCTTGTACTTGTGCAATTCATTTAATTATAAATAATTAGATGAGTTTCTTGTTAAAAAAAACATTTAGATACTTTGCAGATACTTTTTGTTTTCCGTTGCTACAGTTTTCAGTAAGCTTATCTTATTTATAAGTGAAAATTTTTTATTTTATGCTAAAATGTTTTCAGTACTAATAATATCTATGAATTAGTATAAAGATTCTCATTTAAAGATCATACTTTAATTCATTTAAATACTTATTTGTTTAATTAAAGCATACGTTAACATAAGCTGAGGTGAATAAACTATAGATCAGTTTATTAGTTTGACACGTTAATACCACAACATTTTATTAGGTTGGTGCAAAAATAATGGCCGTTTTCAAACAGCTACTTTAAATGAACGTAACTCAGCTCAGAATAAACTTTATTAATCGAAATAAACACCATTACAATCAATACATTATTGCCAACGAGAAACAAGTTTATTTATGCCGTTAGCACAAAAGTCCGGAGTTCTGGAGGCGATGAAAGCGTTGAAGGCGTTTTTGAAGCATTTCTCGCGCACGAAGTTGTCGAGGTGTTTGAAAAAATGGTAGTCAGTGGGCGAGAGGTCCGGTGAATATGGCGGATGAGGTAGAGTCTCGTAACCCAATTCGTTCAACTTCTGCAAGGTCAGTTGTGCGACGTGCGGTCGAGCGTTGTCATGGAGCAGGATTGGTCCCTTCATATTGACCAATCTCGGGCACATACGTCGAAGCTTCTGGTGCATTTCGTCGATTTGTTGGCAGTACTTCTCTGCCGTGATCGTTTCGCCTGGATTCAGAAAGCTGTGATGGATGAGACCGGCTGCTGGCCACCAAACAGTAACCATAATCTTCTTTTGGTGCAGTTTCGGCTTCGGGAAGTGTTGTGGAGCCTCGTCGCTGTCCAACCACTGCGCGGAACGTCGCCGTTTGTCGTAGAGGATCCATTGCATGTTACGATTCGGTCGAGAAACGGGTCATTTTTGTTGCGGTGAAGAAGAGACGATGACACCTCAAAACGACGAATTTTTTGGTTTTCGTTCAATTCATGCGGCACCCATTCATCGAGTTTTTTGACTTCCCTATTTGCTTCAGATGGCGTACGACTGTTGAGTGATCGACGTTGAGTTCTTGTGCGACTTCTCGTGTGGTTTTACGAGGATCGGCTTCGATTAAGTCTTTCAATTCGTCATTGTCAACCTCAGATGGGCGGCCGCGACCCTCTTTATCTTCAAGGCTGGTATCACCTGTGCGAAATTTTTCAAACCATCTACGTGTGGTACGTTCGGAAGCAGTATCCTCGCCCCATGTGTTATGTTTCGTTTATGTGTCTATGCATGTGTCTGAATGTATAGGCTATGTGTTTATGGCATATTCATTGTATATTCATGTATTATAAATTGGGGTGGAAAATAGAAAATTATATAGGGGTCTGGCAACACCCTGATGTACAAGATTAAGGTAACAAATTTAAAATGTCAATATCCCATATTGCTGTAGTTTAATTCTTTCTACACTTAAAATCAATAAATAAATAAATAAAATCACATCATAGTCAAAAAATGGTCTCTACGTAAGGGATAAGGAGGTGATATAAAAGGTGGCAACCCTATTGATAGCGCAAATAGATGATAATCTTTTAGAAGTAGAACATCAGAACAGAAGTTGAAGACATACATCAGATCAGTAGTGAGTCAGATAGTTGCAGCAGAACAGGGCAGTCGCGTAGCAGCAGTAAACTAGTGCAGTCGATGAAGAGCCACGAAACAGTGCAGAAGTGACGGACAGAGAGTAGCAGCGTAACAGTAGACAGTAGACTCAAACGTTGGTTTGTAATTTTTATATCATTTTAAATATCTTTCATATCTTTAAATCAAATATATATATTTGTACATCTTTCTACATGAAGGTGAAACTACTAAACAATTGAAGAATGTTAAAAAAGTTGGCAGTTCTCAATGAACAGAAGAGTAGATCAATTGTTATACCACTTTCTTACAATTTTTCAATACACCTTTCTCCAGTTAGTTAACTCGTTTCTGCTAAGTTGATGTCTATTAGTCTGGTTATATAGGGTAATAGCAATGCAAATCTTCACTTCACTAGCTATTTTATCATTCATACTTAGGGGGAATATGTCAATAAATGACTTTCTTTTGATTTGATTCATTGTGATACCTTTATTATGCTAAGTTTCAATGAAACCAATGGTAAAGAAATCCTTTGCTTGATGGTTACTTAAATGAATCTCCACTAGCCACTTTATGTTCCTTACTCAGGTAGATTATGTCAATAAATGACTTTATATTATTTAGAAATTTATTACCATTACTCATAAGGTTGGCAATTCTCATATGATTACCAAACTTAGACAAAAAAACTTCTTAAAGAAGTTCTTTTTTGTTCTTCTTTAAAGATGCCTAAACCCTTCTTCTTTGTCTTTTTGGGCAAAAGTATAGACTAGATATTGGGCAAGACACCACCTTGAGCAATGTTCAAACCAGAAAGCTTATTCAATTCTTCGTGATTATGAATGGTCAATTTCAAATGACATGGAATTATTCTGGTCTGTTTGTTATCATGAGCAGCATTGGTAGTCAACTCAAGAACTTCATTGACCAAATATTCCATTACAGCAGCCAAATAGACTCGGGCACCAGCATCAACCCCCTCTGGATAGTTGCCTTTGTACAATAAATGATGAATATGACCGACAGGTAGTTGAAGAACAGCATGGTTGGAACCGAACTTTGCCTTTCCCTTAACTAAGCCACCTTTCTTTATTACTGAACACTTTCATAAATTCATCAAGGAATATCTTTCCTTCGAATGTAGCTTTTAGCATAGTCATGACAGTTTATGCAGAAAACTTCACTGAGTACCCACACTGTGGTCACAATCCTTCCATTTAGATAATGTCTAGGTAATACGTCGTAACCTAAGGTGCCTTTTATGCATGGAAATCTGAAAATTCGATCATTGGAAACTGAATACTGTCCACAACTGTCTCCTAAATATTAATGCAAAAACATCTTTTTCATGAAAGGAAATGTTAATTCAGTTTCCCCAAAGTATATTTACTATATTCATAAATTATTAAGTAATAATTTTGAACTTAAGAAGGCACAGAGATAAGATATCCAGTTTACATATCATCACTTTTCCATAAACTTACACCCAGTTACGCACACACACACACACACACACACAAAGACACAGAAATGTGGTATAGATAAAATTAAGCTCAAGGATAACCAAATCAAACAAGATGTCATAGTTAATAAGTTAAACCGATATGCATATACAACCTCACATCTTTTAATCTGATATAGACAGACATCTACCTCAACTCACATATAATTATTTACATACATCTTTCCTCTGCATATCTTATAAGTACATATCTTTATATGTAATCAAAAACCCTTTCGAATATATAGTTTTTTTTTTGGTTGTTATTATGTGTCTGACCAATATTAAAATTATATGAAGCATAAAAGTTTTCTACTATATATGTTGAATCGATGTAATCGTATCTACTTCTGAGAGCATTCAGCATTGACCACCATCAGATGATTTTAATATGAAGAAAAAAGTAATTAAACTCAACAGTGCAAAACATAAGAAACCAAAAGAAAAAAGGAAAAATATCAGAGAAACACTTAAGTATCACTACACTACATCGATAAAGATTAAAGAAAGGATAAAAAAGACAAAAGATGAAGGAAAGAAGTGTATAAATGATTGAGTGAGTGAGTGAGTTTATAAGGGAGAAGAACAACAGCATAAATTTGGTAAATTGGTTTCAGTTTTCACACGCCAACTTTGGGTCAGAAGATTGATTAACAGTAAACATATCCTCAAAAAAATACGAAAAAAAAAATAATAAATAAAAAGAAGAGAAAAGGAAAGGAAAGGAAAAATTGGAAAAAAAAAACAGAAACTGAAAATATAAATAAAGCAAACAAAAATCACAAAAAATAAGATAAAGTGGAAAAAGAAATGCCAAAGATTAAAAGGTTTAATGTAAAACTGACACAACAGACATCGCAACGATGAAGTAGATGAAGACACCATCAACAATAACAACGAAGTAGATTAAAAAACAGAATAAGACAATGACAATGATACTTTCGATGGTGCTAGCAAACAATGAGAAAGACATTGGCTTAAAAAGCATCCACCAACAACAACAACAACAATAATAACAACAAGTGAATGACCAAACATAATATAAGGTTACACACTTGTCAAGGCAACGCAACCGGAATAAGAAGAAAGGAAATTTAAAAATAAGAAAATTAAGGAAGACATGAATTAACGTCTTATTGTAGATTAAATACCCTTCAGAATGCAAAAATGTTTAGTTAAATTAAATTGTTTTAGATTTTTTGGCTGTTCCTTCTTTTTCCTAAGCCTTCCTCATAAATCAGTCCGTCCAATAGTGAAAACCGTATAAAAATTCGTTCGATAATTTTTGAGTTTATCGCATTAAGACAGACAGACGCTTATAATTGTGATGAGTTTTTTTTTTTGCTTCCTTGTAATTTAGAGAGACATTCAAATATGTTCCACACAAAATCCCCGAAAACTCCCAAGCTCATGATGGCTGATTGAACAAAACTGTTAAAAATTAGCATATTTAGTAAGAACCATCATTGCTTGATTCATTTTATATTTTAATTTTTATTGTTTAATGCAAAATTAATAAATATTTTACCAATTTTTTTTTTTTTTAATAATCAACAAACTTTGATATGAAAGAATTAGGTATTTGTTTAGGAAGACTTTCTATAGACATCTTAAAATCAGAAAAACTAATACGAATAAAAGAGGGAAAAACAGACAAATAAAATTACCACAAACATACAATTCTAAATGATTTGTTCTTGATTTTTTTTTTTTTTAATTTTTTTTTGTTTATAATTAGTGTAATAATTCTCAATTATGAATGAACTTCAACAAAAAACTATAATAACAATAGAAGACAACTTACTGGAAGTAAATTCTTAGCTTTCTGTGTGAGAAGACCCTCTGTACCAATGGAAACATAATTTTTTTGTCGTGAAACTGCTTAATCATCATTCATCTTGTTGGAATATTTTGTATAAAAAATCAATGTTTGCAACATTTTTTTTTTATTTATTTATTGTAAATTAAAATTACAAGCTAACAAGATATTGGGCACTAGCATCAATGACTATTGACTCATTTTTTTATTGAATTTTAACTGGTTATTATAAAAAATGTGAAATATTATATCTTCATTCCAATGAATCATCAAAGTTTGACAAATAAAAACGATCCTAAAATGACATAAGTGTAAAATTTCATTTCAATCTCTGTACAATTGAAAGAAACAAAGATAGAAAAGGGAAAGTTATAAAAATTATTTATTAATAGATTTTTGTAACAGTAAAATAATCCACGATTATATTGTTTATAGCAATAAATGGCTCATTTTATTATTGAATTTGATGGATTTATTATAAGAGTTGTGAATTTTTATACCTTCGTTTAGATAAACAACAATGAATTACTACAGAAAATAATATTTTGCCTTGCTACTTATTCCTTTAGTCTGTGATTAGATCTATCATATGTTAATTTCCTATAGTTTTCTTTACTAATAACTTTAAGGTGTTTTATATGATAAAATATTCAATTTACATCAAATACTTTGCTTTAAAATATAATAAAAGGCAGAATATCTTATTTCCTGGTTCTCTACAAATATCCTGCTAAAATGATAAGACCACATTAAGTTCGAAGTGTATAAAAAAAGGTTTAAAATCAATTACATTTGAGCAGGGAATGAGGAACAAAAATACAAAAAAAAAAAAAAAAAAAAATTAAATAAAAAACTAAAAATAAAATGTTGTCAATAAAAATGAAAGTAAATTTGGAAGATGCTGAAGAACAACTATAACAACCAACAACATTAACAAGACACCGAAGATGAACAGACTCTGAAGACGACCATCACCGTCAACAACAACAACAACAACAGCAACAACGACAAGCGTCAAGTGACACAACATTACCAGTTAAAATGATTATATAAGCGAACAACATTGCATGAGCTCTTCTTTCCCGGTTAATTTTATTTTTACTTTTTCCTTTTTATCATTTTTAAAACCCAACTCACTTAGTCACTCATTCACTTATTTCACTTGGTCGCTCATCTTCATCTTCTTTAGTTTTAATTTTAACTTCTACCGGCATTTGCCATTAAAAGGATACTTGTTGGTTGATATGATGGTTGTTAGTGCGTGTTAGTGATGGCGGCGCCTTAGTAAAACTAACAACAATATTTTTATTTATTAAAATTTATGTTGTATTTTGGATTTTTCTACATACAATATAATTTTTCTTTTTTTTTTTTGTTTGTTTGTTTTTACTTTCAATGGAAAATATTATAATGAAACTGTGTTTTATAAAAGTAAACATGCTGCTGCTGCTGCTGCTGCTGCTACCACAATAAAACAAAAAAACTAAAGTGTGTAAATGCATTGAGGATGAGGATACAACATCGTCCAATGTCTGCAATTGATAATGCTTAGCGTAGCAATAAAAATCATGTTGTTTGTTTTAAATAAACGGCAACAACATGCGAAAGTGGTCTGTAGTCTCATAAATTTCTTGAATATTTCAAGAAAATACATGACAACAACAATTGCTTTCGTTTCAACGAATTTAACATGCCCTAAATTTTTTGTATGTTCATAGAAACATAAGGAAAAAATTGTATTGTAAAATTTAAATCCAAATGATCCGTTTATATGTATGTAATTTAAGATTATAATAATGCAATAGGTGGCATTATTAACAAATATGGGTTTGTTTGTGACAAAAATATGTCATAATTTTTATGAAAAATTGACTTCATTGTCTTTTGAATTATTGAGAATTATTTGGTTCGACCGATCATTTGTAAGCACTTTTCATTCTACAAAGTTTCTTTTATATTGCTTAAGAAATCGAAATGCACCTAGTTTTATATAGAATATATATTGTGTGTCATATTGGTTCAGTTGTTGATTATTAATGATAACTTTCTCTTTCGATGAACACTCTTCAGTTTTGATCTTCTATAGTAATTTAAATCAGAATAAATCTCTACGAAAAATAACTGACGCAGCATTCACAATACTTGACTTAATACACTTTAGAATATTAAAACAATCCCCAGTCATCGTTTGATTCTTACGTCTTAAGGGTACTTTTGTATTTTATCTACTCTTTGCTTATTGCAATTAACTTATTTAAAAAATAATGAAATTGTTGTACAAAAACTTTAGGCTTTAGGTTGTTTCTATGTATCTTCGATTCTGTTTTATCAATTATCATTTCAAATGCCTTTTTGATTTATCTCACTTGAAAAGCACACAAATTATAGAACAAATAATCACTTTCCAGTCTTGGAATCCCTTTATCGAAGTAAATAATCGAAGAAAAAAGAAATAAAGAAATATAAGAATGTAATTTTATATTTCTTAGTGATTTTGGACGATGTAAATTAAAAAATGTAGTAAGTATGAAACAAAAACACATTTTTCAGTCATGTTTCTATGACAATTTGGTTTAATTCAATTTTAGAAATTATTGTTTTTGCAACTACGTTCCCGAGGCAACTTGTTATGTTGATGAAAAATGTTGCCTTCAATATAAAGGAGCGCAATGAAATCAATAGGAAACATAGTTGTCAAATGAATATAAAACAAAAAATTCTTTTTAGCTCAAAAGTCACTGTCAGACTAAATGAGATATTGATTTGGATATATTGTTATTTTGAATACTTTTTCCCGGACTCAAGTTAAGAATTATAAAATAAAAATTCACTTTGCGAAAATTCGATAATTCGCTGATGTTTAAAATGATCAGAAAGGAGATCGTCAGGCAGAGCAACAGACATAGTTTATTACGATTGGAAGACAATGATAATCTATTGGCAATCAACCTACTGGGCAACAGCAGACAAGGCAACATCCTCTGGATCTTCCATTCCACTTCCCGGTCAAGTGATCCACCGATAAATTAAGATTTATTTTATTCAAATTCACCTACTCTTACTATTAACTGAAAGATTGCAAATAAAGAAAATTATAAAAACAAATAAATTTCTAGACAAATGGGACGCATATAATATATTGTTTCAAATGGTTCAATTATTGAATATTTTATGTTTTTGATCACAGAAGAAATATATAAATCATAAAACAACAAAAGACAATTTTACAATCATAAGTTTATATTATCCAATAATCAAGGAATTCAGACTGAAAGTGTTTATGGTTTTGAATTAATTACATAGATAGTTATTAATTTTTATTGGGCACTTAGTTGCCAATGAATATAATCAAGGCATTGGGCTAAGAAACTCATATGAAAAATATCAATAGCTCACAAACTGTAGGACTAAATGGTATAGAATTACACAGTTAAAAAAACATTGGTCAGTGAATTGCGTTACAAATAATTTTTATATACATCTTATAGAATTTCCATGGTGTTACAAACAACATAAGAAATTCAAATTACCTGATTACATTTAAAATAGGAAAATGAAAATTTAAAAAAAAAACATTTATATATTTGCAATATTTGTGGTGTTGAAAAGGATGCAATGTAATGAAATGCAATGCAACTCAAGTTATAAATGACCACATGAGAAAAGATGCATGCAGGCGTCGAAGATGATGATGAAGGAGAAGGAGAAGATGATGTTGGTGATGGTGATGGAGGGTAACATGTTTAAAGTATACAAATTTATAAAGCCACTTAAATGTTTCCCACAAAAACTTTCGCTTTCATTGAAATTGACTTAAATTTCGATGTTCAATTTTCATTTTTATTTTTTTATTTTTCTGTTTTTGGGTTTCGATTAACGATTTCGTTTACGCTTTTGGTTGCCTCATTAGTTGCCACTCAATAGAAATTGAAATTAATTGAAACTAAAACCAAAACAAAAAACATGTTAAGGACTTCATCTCGTTTCTCTTGCATATGCATGCATACTTTCTGTCTTTCTTTCCATTAAAGATCAATTCAGTTTTCAATTCGATTTCAGACGATTTATGTACTCAAAATTGAATTCAAACTTAATTTGCAACAAAATCGACTTGTATCGGGATTCATGTGGCATGTGATTTGTTTGCGGTCGCGAAATAACATCAACAGCCATGAGATTTTGTGAATTTGTTGCACGTTTATTTTTGCCTTTATCGTTGTTGTTATTGTTGTTTGCATTGAGTATCTCATCAATATTTCTGTATATTTATTTTACGCTCAATAACTTCTCTTTATATTTGTATGTTTCAATATTTTTTTTTTTTCACGCACACACTTTGGCAATGTTTGATGCGTCCCAGCTTCAAAATTATTGCAACGTGTTGACATGCAACATTGGCGATGGAGTCAAGTAGTGTCAGCAGCTGCTGCTGCTGCTGCTGTTGTTGCTACTCCTACGTCAAACGAAGTGCATCTCAAATGTTGACAATTGCCGCCTCTTTGTACTGCAAATTTAAAAATTGCTGACGGTGCGCGTTGCATTGCTGCTTTTGTTATGCTTGCGGCCAGTTAACATGACATTTTATTTTATTTCTATTTTTTATGGAGACATTTCAATAATATTTAATTTCTTTTTTATATATTTTTTAATATCATTTTTATAGTTTTTTTTATTAATTTTTATTATAATTTTTTTTGTGTTTTTACACATTTTTTATATTTAATGTGTGCCCTCGTTACTTTCATGTTTTACTATAAATAAAGAATGAAATATTTGAGGAAGAAAAACAAAGTAATGAAATTTAACATTTAGATATTTTTTTTATGAAACAAAATATAAATCAATTGGATTTATTCTTTTACTGATAGATAAAATATATTCCCTGTCGTCAAGATAAGTCAAAGTCTTGACTGCATCTTTTAAATGTTAGATGAACATGCACTTGACCTTTGACAATTTTGTTCTGTTAACTTAGCTGGTGAAATTGACACAGTTTAATTTTAAGTTTGCAATACATTCGATACAAAACAAAAAGCAACAGCAACAATATCAGCAGCATCAGAAAAAAATATAATACCAAACAGTAGCCTTTTTAAAATAATATTAAAATTGCTGATACTTAATTTGAAATTAGTATTAAATTAGTTTGCATTTACCTACATGAATTGATAATCTATTTGTAAAATTTCTGTTAAATTTTGAAGACCTTATTGACTCATCCTTGTAATTATTCAAAAGGATGAGTCGATTCCCCCACTTGCGAAATAGATACTAATATGATCACAATCAAGTTAACTAGACTTTTTACTTCATGTAAGATGAATGACAAGATCGGTCGAAAGTCAAGTAACTTTTCATCCTTTAATTGTTATAATCTAAAGTTTTCTATTCCTTTAAACATTTGATAGCAAGACAAGTGATTCCTTTGATGGTTCTTCGAAATATCTCTCACATATTGTATTTAACTAAAACTTATGTTTTTTTTTTTACTCTGTCAGAGACATAACTCTTACTTCACATACCAAATTACAAATAACAATTAAAATATAAAGCAGCAGCAACAGCAACAAATAAAAGTGTCTTCTTATTATCTTCAGTCAGATAACAAAAACCATTTTTTTTTTTTTTATTTGACAACTTTATTTTTTTAACAAGAAACTTAAAAAGGAAAAAATTAAAAATATTTCAAATTGCAACCCAAATGATTTTGTAATGTTGCATTTCCATTAATAAACCTTTTACACACCAGTTGCAATATTCAGCGACTGCTTAGGCATCCAAATATTGTGTAATGGCAATAACTGAAAGACTCCACCCAAGTTAACTTTTATAAAGGAGGAGGTCATCCACACAATAATTTTATAATATTTTATAACTTCGATGCCCAAGTAATTATTATAGTTAATTAGAAAAATATTTCATAACATTGTGTGCGATTAATAAAAAATAAAAATAAAAATGTTTAGGTCTCCTAAGGGGAGACTATTTTAGATTTATATGATTAAATGTTTATTACACAATTTTAAAAGACTTCTTATTCATTTTTCTGTTTTTATCCACTAAATGTATTTCTGAAGATTCAAGCATCTATTTAATTAATATTCATATTTCATGTCTTTCTTTCCGAACTCTTTGACTTTGAATTTCAGTGAGCAAGAAATCAAAGTAGAATCAAAATAGTAATGTGATTTGTGAGCAAGTAAATAAGTAGTATTTCTTCATAAGGAAAGACATCGATCACAAGTCAATGCTAGCGCAAAAGTTCACTTTCTATTTGTACATAATATTAACGGGACGGAAGCAAATAACAAATTACGTGTAAATCTTTCAGTTAATTTTTTTTAAAGCCTCATTGATCAATCATGCAAATCAAGCAGTTCATGTCATTCTTAATTTCTTTTCTTCATAAAAAGCTAATTTCAAGAAATCAACACAATCTAATTTTATGAATAAAAACATACATTTTAATTTGAATTTAATGTTTGAAGATAAAATGAACTTAATAGGTAATTAGAATAATTTATTATTATTTTATTTAAAAAAAAAAAAAATACTTTTCAACAAGGCAAAATATAATAATCAATGCAATTTTGGTTTTATATCAACAAATTTCTTTACAAAAAAATAGAAGAAGAATATAATAATGGAACAATTGAAGTTGAAATGATTGAGGTTTACTAAAAATTATCATTGAAATTTAAATAAAAAAAAAAATGTAATATTTACTTGACCTCTGAGGTGAAGGTAGGTTAAATTAATTGTATTTTATTACATTTTTATTTCCATATTTTATTTTTTTTTAATTATTTTATATTTTCAAATTTAATGTTATTTTATAATTTGATATACGATAAACAATGAATACCTTCAAAGTATATTTATTTTTATATAGACATAAGACTTTTAATGATTTTTCAACACATTGCGTATACGTAATATGAAAATAATTTGAAAATTTCATATTAAATACAAGTAAAACGACAACTTTAAATTGTTTTTGTATTCTAACAGAAGGTTAACACTTTCAATTTAATGTCCCAAGGGTCAAGCATCATTTCAATTACTCACTCACATGAATCACATGAATTGAAATCTACATTATGCAAATCAATTTTGAGACAAATAGAACCACAATCAATAAATGAATGAGTGAATGCCCCAAGAAATCAAAAACTAATTAATATGCAATGCAACATAAATTTACAATTCTCTCTTTGTCTCTCTGATTTAATGGACTAAACTAAACTAAACTAAACTAAGCAAATCAACAATCAACAATCATAGATAGTCCTCAGTTATTTATTCATGCACGCATGCATTCAATTATTAATTCATTTAGTTACCAATAATTAAATAATGCAATAGACAAATTGTGCTTGGCAACCCCTTGACTCTTACAGAGCCTAGACAATGAAGTCAATGGCAACGAAGCAACGGCAGCATCTGGTAAAATTAAATTGACGCAGTCACACTTGGATGCTTTTGGTGTTGCTGCTACACGTATTGTTGTTGTTGTTGTTGTTGTTTATCTATAAATATGAAATTACGTATACGCAACAAAAGTGTGGCAAACCACACCTGAGACCTGAGGCATCAGGCAAAATCGAAAGACTTCACACGCAACAAGCAAATTAAATCAAGTCAAGTGGTTTTGCTTTGCTTTTATTTAATAATGCGTTTACATATTCAATCCATAATTCAAAATCTAATGATGTTGCCTTTAAGATATTTTGATGATATTTTGCTGTTTTAATGTTGTGATTACACAAAAGGTCAGTAGCGGAACCAGTTTTAGTTTAAAAATATGTTGTAAAGTTTACATAGAATTTATAGAACTTGAAATGGCAAACATTTAAAGTTAATTTTGAGTAGCATTTAATTGCCTCATGGCAATGTCCCTCACCATAACAAATTATTAAGAAAAACACACAAATAGCAGTAAGAAATACCAAGGAATATACTCACAAAAAATTGAAATAAAATTGCAACAAAATAATAGTTTAACCTTGTGTCGCATGTAAAGAAATTTAACGAAGGAAAAAAAAAAACACAGTAAAACAAAAACAATTTCTTGCCAATAAATGAAAGAAAAACCAAAAATAGAAAACAAAAAAGAAAACGAAATCTTTGGCTTTGAATGACGACAACCATGCGAAGTGTAGTAAAGCGTTAACCTTTTCCGTGTCGATACTTTTGTCTTGTTTCCTTTGCTCAACGGGTCTCAGTGGGTTTCAGAAATGTGTGAACATCTTTATAAAATTTGTGTAACATGAGAATCATCTACTTGTAGGTAAAGATAAGGTTAACTTATGAAGGAGATCAGAGTAATGTGTCCATTCTCATGAGGGAGATATTTAGGAAATAAATCTAAGCCTTCCAAATAAAGCTAAATTAATAATAATAATAATAATCTATTCCATATATATAGGGTGGCGCAATAGAACGTGCATTTATTGAGTACAGGCTAAAAAAATAAATAAATAATAAAATGTATAATAAAATCGTAGATTTTGTCTGTTTGTTTGTTTGTGGGCGCATCACGTAAAAGCCACTCAATGGACTCAAAATCGAACTACCGAGAAATAAGAAGCTTTATTGTTTATAACGTTTATTTCATCAAAATCGATCGACAGAATCGGTCGAAATTGGTGGATCAAATTTTCACACATAAAGCTTAAAGAGATATTTTATAATCAAGCAAGTAGTCTTTGTCAAAACATATGTTTTTGAATTAAAATGAATATCATTATTTCTATTATTTCGGTGCAAGCCCGATTTTAATGTAATTTTGCTGGGGAACAACATACTAAGATATCTAGAAATGGGTATTATTTTTTGAAAATGGATACCAATAATTGCCTTTATTCATTGAAGAATTTAGACCATTTGTAACATGTGGACAAATGTAATTTCATTACTTTGGTTATTTCTGAATAATCCATTTATTTCTATATCTTTTTTTTACTTTTGTGGATTTATTTGTTGTGTTCAAAGATACAATTCAACTGAAAACTTCCTATACAAAATGATAATCGATTAAGAAAACACAACTTCTAATGGATTTTCTTAATGACTTAATGACCAACTATCGTCGTTCTATTTATGCAAGAAATATAAGGCAATCAAACAGCAAACACAAACGATTTTCTTTAGTTTCTTTTATTCATTGAAAAATTAATTCATAGTGATTTAGTATTTGTCTAGGAAGCTACTAGGACACCTGGCTCCGTTCGCAAAATTTTCATGTTGATTTTAGAGGAAGATCGCTAAGACCAACTAGGGACTATCAGATGATGACTCATAGCCCACACCAATACTCCCTGTCTTTTCCTCATTCTTCTATAATCAGGCATCAAAATGGGCCGCAAGGCTTCTGGGTGAACTTCTTTAATTTCTATTCATCACCTAAAACCATCTTCAAATTGATTTAGTGAAAGAAGTCTTATTTCTTAAAACAAAATTTTCCTTCCGCTTAGATGTTGATACATCATAGTATTGTAGAAGTCTCCAGAGCTTGCAACAATTTTTTTTTTATTTCTTTTAAGTATCTCTGTTTTTTGTCTATTAGTCGTGATGCATCGTTTTTTTTTTCTTCTTCTTATTTTTTTCTGCATTTTTCTTTTTTGTTGGTTTTTTTTTTTTTCTTTTGCAGGAAATGCAGCGCAACATTGGCCTGCGGCATATTGAGTAAATAATGATCATCATAATGATGATAGTGATAATGATGAAGAAGAAAACACATTGTAATTCAAGAGATAAATGTGGCCACGACATTAACCAAGGCAAAGTATTTCTTTTCGTTTTTATTTTTTTTTTTTGTGTCCATTTATTTTATTTTTATTTTAAACATTTTATTTTATTTTATATACATATTTTTATTTGAAATCTTTTGTGCATTCGACTTAAAGAAAATATTAAAAAAAAACACACACACACAGGGAGATATAAAGAAAAAGTATCTTTATATCTGTAAGTATATAGAAAAACTTGTTGTTTGCTGGCTTTATAATTTTAATAATATGTTTTTGCCCTTTAAGCTAACAACTTCAATGCAATTTCGGTTACGAAGGCGGCATAACCAAGTAATTTCAGTTCGCCCTGAAAACCAGTAAACGTGCAGTTCTTTTACCCCAAAAACAATCAACCATATACAATCCGCCTTCTGTGACACTCGTAATCTTTATCTCAGATGTAAGCCAAGTTGCATTGGCTTTCGTTTTTGTAGTACGAGTATCTTTTGCTTATGCGAACTGTGACAATCATTGAAGTGGGTTAGGTCGGTTAGGTTGATTTGACTTTGGACTCTTGCTTCCTTATTTGAAAGTACAAAAACTACAAATTTGTCGTTGTCAGAGAGCGAAATATATATAAAGAGATTATAAGAAAGTGATAAAGTGAATGGGGGGAAGAGAACCAAACAAAAGAAAAGAAAATACCAAGTGTAACAATGGTAAATTATGGTGGCAAACATTTGTCTTATGCATTCAAGCCATGATAATGATGATGATGATGATGATGATCACCGCCAACAACATCATAATAATGATAATGATGAAATATTATTATTATTATTATTATTATTATTGTAGTTGTTAGTATTGTTAATGATTCGCCTTGACTTATGTAATTTGTGTGAACTCGTGCAAATTTGCCACTTTTCATGGCACATTAAACCTTTGCTTCATGAAACTGAGCTGACAATCATTCAAATGCTTAAGTATCTGCAAAAGTGATTGAATGAATGAATGAATGAATGAGTGTGAATGAAAGTGTGTGAGTGAATGAATGAATGAATGCCTGTCAGCTGCCTTGTTAAATCATTTTTACATGAATATGTTAAACCATTTTTGCTTTAATAATGATGAAAGTAGTAAGTATCTAATTACTAACAAAAACCAATCAGTAACACAACAGCAGATGCTTCAGCATCATCATCATCATCATCATCATCATCAATATCTTTATAATGCGCTCTGTAGATACATCATTTGAAGACCAACAAATGTGTTCATATGTCATCATACCCTTATTTCCTGTATGCAAATCGTGCTTTTTCCATTGCTTTGTGGCTTTTATTTTTGCATTCAATTGTAGTTCGTTAAAGAGATTGAAAAACACAGACAACATCATCAACTCACACACAATCGGTACCAAATTTGTCTTCTATCTGAAGCTCATAAGACACACACACACACACACACACACACACATACACAATTTATATCTGTTTATTTTTTGGCACTGTGTCCACCTACTTATGCTCATTACAAGGCTTCAAAACAACTTTATTATCATTTTTCCATTACAATATTATTATTATACTTATTCATTATTATTATTATTATGATGTAGTATCTCATAATGGTATTTGCTCATTTTCTTGCTAATTAAGGTTTAAAATTTTTGTGTGTAATAAGAAAATTAAACCTTTTATGTTATAATATTTCATACTTTTATTGAAGTGTAAAATCTTTTTTGTTGTTAATTTTTTATTGATTTTTGTTTAGTATCTTTTTGTTTTTATTGTATTTATTTTGTTCCTCTACTTTGACAGGAGAAAGTGCTTCAATTTAATTATTGAAAAATGCAGACATTTTCGCTTTTTGTTATTCATTTTCCATCATTGCTCATTTTTCCTTCATTTTATCATGATTTCTATATTTTGCATACACATTCTATTGTTCCTTTTATTTATTGGAAAATTTCTTATTCATTGCTTTAAATAATTTCTTAATTTTTTATTTAAAGTATTTTTACATGGGTAAATTCAATTTCTGCTTCAAATATCTAAATTTATTTTTATTATGTAAAAAAAAAAAAAAAATACATTAAAATAAAATTGATAAATCTGAGTGTTTTGCAGCAATTTCATAGAAGGAAGGAAGACAGAAGACACATGTTGATAAAATCAACTCGTTTAATAAGTGACAACAAATTTAATGAATATTGAATAATAAGAAAATAAGGAAATAAATCTTATGAGGACTCAATTTTTCATTCTTGTTTTTATAAACATTTTAATTTATTTTTTAATCTTGATGTCTTTTTATGTTTATTTTAATTTTTATGTTAATTTTTATTTTTTTTATTTTTATATTTTATATTTTATTACTTTATTCCCTTGACTTGTTTTTATTTTTACACAATCATAAATTTTGCACAAATAAATGAATGAATGCATTTTTTTTTATATAGAAATATGAATATTTTATGAATGATAAGAATGAAATTAAGAATAGCAAATAAGAGTCAAAGATATATTCATATTTGTTTAAGTAATATGCTTTAGACAATCAAGAATTGATCGAGTTTAAGCCTCATTTCCTCAGTGGAAAAGTCTGATTTGCCTAATTTGTTTAAGTCTCACTTATCTATCACTTTACTAAAAGGTTGTTACGAAAAACTTATTTGAAATGTAACAAAATCTTGAATTGAATTTATGTGTTCAATTAGTTTTTGAATAATAAAATTAATCCCATTTAATCAACAATATAAGCTTCAATATATAACGAATACATGAGTGGGATCACTTTAGAACTCTTTTTAAAACATGCAGAGGCGGATGCGGAGGTTCCGTTAACCTCCGTTGTAGACCTGAATATATTCTGCGGAAGACTTTTATGTGGCTATTAATTGAGATGCTGGAATAGCCAAGACTATTTAGGATTTTAAACGTGTCAAAATCAAGATTTAGTGAACAAGCGAATAGATTCAACAGGCTGCTAGGAGAAAAGAACAAGTTCGAAACAATAAATGGAGAAAGAAAAATTATAAATGCTTTGCAGCATTAAGAGTTTGTAAATATTCAATGGCTTTTGGATTAATAATAAAAATAATGCTCCCCTTCATCACTTAATACACTGGATGACTTACAACAGCTGGCTTCGTATAAAGAGGAACTAAAAGCTTAATAATAACATAAAATATAACATCAATATGTATAAACATATGCAGTAAATTGAATTGCATTGAATAGAAAAATTAATCGCCACCAATTGACTTTAGTTCATTTAGTCTTGTGGATGGGGATTGCATTGTCAATTTAATTGTTGTTTATTCGCTTCAATCAACTCAATTTCATTAAATTCTACAGAAATTTCTCATTCTTAGAAGCGGTCATAATATTCAATTGCTTTCAACAAATTTAACAAAAAGGATTTGCCTCTTCTCTTACATTATATTGAAATGAAACTAAATTATAATCAACTCATTGAATGGAACTTCATATGAAACCATTAAACAACAAACAACTCATTTGCTTATAATGATTATAAAACCTTTTGATTCTCGAGAAACAGTTTCTACTATAAATGTTTAAATTCAAGAGAAATTGTATCTGATGCACACGCGCATAAGTGTGTTAAGTGGAGCCAGCAACCATTTATTGTTAATGCCTTGTAAAAGCTTAAAGGTAAATTATCCTTACTACATATACACGTATGTAAGTAGGTAAAGTAAGGTAAGGTAACGGTGACAATAAAATGTACTCTGTGCATGTACGAACAATAAAACGTGTGCACATCATGAACAATAACATCACATGACTCCCTATGCCTTTTTGTTTGCCAATGAAGGACGCTGACTCTTGACCTTTTTATTTCACCTTATTTTTTCAGTTGTTTTTCTTCCTTTTTTTGCTCTTTCATGACAATGACAGCAATAATCGTACTATATAGACACAAAAAAAATAACAATATTATTTCCGTCAAGAGAGCAACAAACTAACATACAAACAAACCAAACCAAACAACCAACAAACAAACAAACAAACAAACATCAACTAACAATGAAAGTATCTACACACTTATTTAAAGGGAGAGACACAGAGACAGAGAGACAGAGAGCAAGAGAGTGTGGATGGACAAATGTAAGGCAATAACAAATAAATTTGCCACTGCAAATTTAACAGATACAAAATGTTACTACTAGTGTGATAAATTTTTACTAGTAGTAGACTGAAAACTGAAATTGAGATTGCAGACTGCAGACTGCAGACTGTGAACCATAATCAACGTCTACAATAACAAATACTTACTCGTGGAAGGAGTTTTGGAGCATTGAGCAACAGGGCGACGTTGAATAATATTTATGGTTTTATTTACAAGACATGAAATTATTTTACGGTTACACAAAAAACCAAAATTTGTGTCTACTCTTTTACTACAAATATATGTATTGTGTATGCAGACGATTCGAATTTGCCCTGATGGTGTCACGTCCTCGACAACTCTCCATCTTCATTATCTCAATCACCATATCCAACATCATCATCATCATCATCATCATCATTATGATCATCATAGTCCTCTATCTACTTTTAACTTAAATAATAAAGTAACTCTGTGTTTTTTTTTTTTTTTTGGAACAAAAATAAAAGGTTTTTACGCCATTAGACTAACAAATCATTTTGGCAGATGCACAAATGAACTGTCCCCCCTACAGAATGTGAGTGCGGGGAATCAACTAAAAAGTAAAGTGCTTAAAAAACACTAACACTAACTAAGTATAACAACAATAACAACAAATCAAATTTAACAAACTAACAACAACAACAACAACAAGAAGAAACAAGTATCTATACAAAAGTATCTACACGTACTAATAGTACTTAGTATCTCTATATTCCATAAGCAACTAAAGCAAAGTAGGAAGGTCTCTTCTACTATGTATTATATATTGTACAGGTACTCAGGTGATGCCACATTACGACACATTTTGAAGATTTATACTGCAATTACAACAAGTGTGAACTAATTATGGTCTTAGAGTGCTGGCACCATGAAATCACATCTGTTGCCCAAAATTCAAAACTATCTTATAGTTACACCACCATCAAACAATTAAACAAGCAACTAAGTACGTGCCACCGATAGATTTCATGGCTTTTAGTTTTCATTTTCGGTTTTGTCGTATTTATGTTTGTCTATTTATTTATTTACTTTTGTTGCCACAAAATGTAATTAAAAAATTATTTCTGGTTGACGGGAACAATTTTTGGGATATCAAAGCGAGATACGGAAGCAGACAACTGTACTATTGTGTAGGCCTAAGTGGATGATAATGGTGATGATGATGGTGATGGTGATGGTGCCTTATGTAAGCCAAGTAATGTAATGTAAACAGAAGATTTATTTCTTTCAAAAATAAAAGCACTTGTTGCACATGTGGATAAATTGAAATGATTTATCATAGAAATATTGTATGGTAGATGACAGAAAATGTTTTAATAAACCTTAAATTAAATTAGAAAATTATTAATTGAATGTGGCGACTATTATGAGGATGAATATAAAGGAAGAATGTTAACTTGTTGATGATGAATACTTGAACTGTGAAGGGTTAAGACATTGCATACTCTTAGTTCATCATATAATTTATCTCTATACTAAATTTCTGATTGATTCGAAGTTAGCCCTTACGCAGATACCAAATTTTGGTTCCCTTATTTCGTACACCATGGCATTTATATGAGATATTTGAAGGAGTTGCTTAGTAATATGTATCTTTTATGTGTCTATGCGTGTGTCTGAGTGTATAGTCTATGTGTTAACGGCATTTTCATTGTGTGTTCAGGTAAATTAGGATGAAAAAACAGCAGAAATCCGCAACTAAAAAATTTAAAAAATTCCATAAAAAAATTTAAAAAATTACAAAGGGGTCTGGCAAAACCATGATGTACAAGAATGAGATAACAAATTCAAAATGCCCATATCCCATATTTTTACTTAATTATTTTTATTTATTTTTTTTTTTTCAGTAGTTTAAAACAAAAACATTTATAATATATTCAGTTCTTCTAGTAAAAAAATTCCTTGTTTTATGATTTGTATTTGACAATGCATCTTTTAATCTTAAATCTTTAAATATTTTTTTAAAGAGAACTTTAAGAATTTTAGATTTGTAGGTTCAACCAGTGAAAATATCACATAATTTCCTTAAAAAGTCACTCATTTGGAATTGATATCTTCAAAACATGATCATTTTGTAAACTAGTGCCTAACTCAAGGGATTTGCGAACCATAGTCTATGAACCGCTGCTATAGAATATTACAAAAATTCAAATTCAAATTCTCTTCATCCTCTTGTCCTTTTACAAAATTCCTTAGCATTTAATTCTTAACTCAAAACAATTATTTTTCTAATCAAAATGAAATTATTCACTTTTTCACACATTTTGTTTTGGTTTTGTCCTCTTCTTTTTATTATTTCATTTTCTAACTTAAATTATATAATAATTGAAGAAATGCTACTACTCTTTAGTCCAGCAGTGTCGTCATTGATGATATGCTTATGTACTTAAAGTTGTGTGGTCGACACACTTAAATTGGGTTAATGTTGATTTGCTGGTAGCACAAAGTATTCACTTCGCTTACTTTACTTTACTTTACTTTACTTTACTTCACTTTACTTTAATGTAACCGGCAAAGTCATGCCATCTTTGCTTTCCTAGCTTTACTACTCGTACAATAGTATGAGTATATGAATGGACATGGACATTGAGACACGCCTTAACCATTCATTGTATTGTACAAGATACATTGTTCATTTGTCTATCTGACTCTTTATCTGTCTGTCTGTTTGTCTGTTTGTCTGTGTGTCTGTCTGCCGTTGATTTGGTCAAAATAGATGTGCCTCATAAAATTTGAAAATGCTTGTCTTATTACCAACAAAAACGACAACCAAAGTAGCAACAACAAAAAATATTAGGAAAAGATACAATAAGAAAAGTAAACCGCATTAAGTCTGTACAACGCTTTAGAGTTAATTAAGTTGATGAACTTTTGTGTGTTTTTGATTAAAATTATTACGTTTTTAGCGCTTTTAGTCGAACAAACGAAACAAATGAACAAATAAATGAGTAAATAAATGAGGAAAAAAAAAAATAAAAATAAAAAAAATGGGTAAATGGAGGAATAGATGAATGAATGAATAAATAACTGAATGAATGAGGGAATGAATATGAATGTTTCTGTTGTTGTTTTTATTTACCATCAGTAAAGTTTATTGCCACACTCTATTAACACGGGTGGCTACTGAAGTAGTTTAACTTTTCTGTATTGTGTTTTCTTTTGTTTTGTTTTGTTTTGTTTAACTTTGTTTATCTTTAAGTATTTCTTTTCTTTTATTTTATTTTCTTAACTTTTGTTTTAACATTTATGTATTTTTCTTTGACTTAAATCAAATGTTTTACAGTCTTTAACTTTTTGGATCAGTGACTTTTTGCGGCATTTATTTGTATTTACTTGCAATTTAACTCATTTACACGCTCATAAATCACAATTGCATTTGAGTTTAAATTTACCTTTATTTTATTTATGTAATTTTTATTATATTGTATTATTTAAAATCAGCATATGAACGAAAATGGTTAAGAAGAGATGAGAGAAGAAAAACAAATGAAAATGACAACTACTACCTATGACGATGACGATGACAATGACGATGATTATGATTATGATTATGATTATGAAGATGTACCAATATGCCAAAGGCACAATGTCAAGTAATTAAGATATTGTATAAAGTTAGTTAAGACCACCTAAAGCGAGTTGTCTTTTTGCGTAATGAGCTTTAATTTACTAATAACAACAACAACAATTACAATGAAAATATTATGCAAATAACAACAATGACAATAACAGAAAGAAAAAAAACCAACAAATAAAGAAAACCGCAAACTTTGTTCTCACTGCTGTTTAGATACACTTCACTTTGTAAATGAAAATAAGTAAATATGTTGGAAGTTATGGCATTAATATTTTGAATAATGATTTACAACTTTTGAAATTTAAATGAATGGTTGACAGTGAGATCCCTTGTGAGTTGACGATTATACCTTCTACAATCTAACAAATCTTTGAATTGATTAGTGAGATGAAAGTTAAGTTTCACTTTATGATTTTTGCTAAATTTTCTAATTTTATTTCTTAACTAAATACCAAGGTAGATGTTGTGTCCTGCTTCTCCTTCCAAAAAAATATGTATGTGATTTTTAAATATGCTTTACATGCATCTCATTCGTACACCTCATTCTTTTCAGTTTTGTTAGATTTGTCGGTTGTTCCTTTGAAATTTTTCAAATTTTCTTTTTTCCTAAACCTCCTTCATGAATCACTCTGATCGTTGGTGAAAATCGTATGAAAATCCGTTCAGTAGATTTTGAGTTTATCGCGAACAAACAGACAAACAGACGCAGCGGGCGACTTTGTTTTATATTATTTATAGATATCGATATCTAAATGTGTTCTCGGTATATGGTAGAGATCTTTATGTTCTACGAAGTATTGAGTAACTTAAGCAAAAACCGGGGGTGGGAATTGTTAATGAAAGTGGAACCTCACAGCTGTGTTCCATTTGTCCACAATGTATTTTTAAAATCACTCTACATATGTAATTCCTTTACTTATTTAATTGAATATATACATATATATATAATTTCTTAGGAACTGCGATATATTTATTTATTTATGCATTTAATAAAATCGTAGACTTTGTCTGTCTGTTTGTTTGTATGTTTGTGCGCGCATCACGTAAAATCCAATTATTGGATTCAAAATTAAATTATTGAAAGATAAGAAGCTTCATTGTGAGTAACAAATAGCATTTATTTAATCAAAATCGACCCATAGAATCAGTCAAATTTCGCATATAAAAATAAGCGACATACTTTAAAATCAATCAAGTAATCTTTGTCAAACATTTAAATATCATTGAAATATTAACTCACAAAATCATCAATAAAATAAAATAAATATCGCTCCCGTAGCTGGGTGCAGTAATCAATCATATATAACCTCATCTAAACTGGCTTATGATCGTTTGATTGAATAATTTTATTAATATAGAGTACTCTTGCATTTCTGAGATTCTCATTGTAAAAATATTAAAAAAAAGCTTAAGTCTGAATAATTGACTTAATAAAAAACTACAAAACATAACAGAAAACTTGAGTCTTTATGAAGAACTTGTTACAATAACATAATGACAAACAGATACAGAGATAAGAGACATGCGTATAACATTACAAAACTATTCTATCATAATGGATTTAATTTAGTATAGACTCCTGCTGCTCCTCAGTGGTTATCACTTTAAGAACAAATAAGAAAGAAAACTTGAACATAAATAGAATCAGGCAAATTCATGAACAAATATGACTTTAATATTGTGAAATAATTTCCTTCTCAATTATTACATATTTTAAATATAGAATTCTGTTGCATGTCTTTAAAAAGGCAACTTGAGTTTAAATATTTGGATATATAAAACAAGAAACATCTTCGCATAACGCAGACGGCGGATTGACAGAGATGACTTACTTAATCTACGATATAAGATTTCTTATGTAACAAACATCAGAATAAAGTGACAATACATTTAAATTTACAATTATGGGAAGTTTACACAAAAGTTATGAAATGTATTACGCGTTCTAACTAACAATTCCTTTAATTAAGAAAAAAACGAAAGGAAAAAATGGAAGGGAAACCAACAAATCACCATTATTACTACTAGTAACCAACAATAAGAAAGAATGTCATAGTTATTTGCATGACTACTCTCGTATGTATTTACTTTATTGTGGTTATACTTCGGCATTTGTTGTTAGTGCATAGGAAAAGTAATAGAAGAAGAATTCGCTACAGAAAAAAAACAAAAAACATTTAATTTATTTGATTGTTTGTTTGTTTGTTAGTTTGGGGGCGACGTCGCCACTTGTCTTGACTTCCTACTCATATGACGACGACTACATTTCATTAACATTGTCCTACAGCAATAGCAACAACCACGAATTTACGTCATGCAGCAACATTTCAGTTATCATCTTTATATGCATATATCTATATTTTCTTCTTAAACATCACCATCATCATCATCATCATAATCAACATCATCCTCCTCTGCATATCAAACATGGCGTATACGCAATTTGTCATATGCAAGTGATGTTGTAGTCAGCCAGTCACTCAGTGACTCCTTTGCTTATTTCGATTTATTCATTTTCACTTTACTCTTATGTAAATATTTGTAATTTCCATTTTATTTGCTTTCTGTACAATTCACATATGCACATATTCACATATTGTAATATGCATTCACTTAATATATTACGAATGATGTTATCACTTCAACGTGATGTTTCTGATGCAGTCACAATTAATAGTTTATATCTTTTTATACAAGATTCATATCCAAATATATATAGTTAGTAATTCCTTAGTTTCTCTTTTATTAATATAATATATTTCATTCATTTCATGTCATTTTGAGTATTGTAATGATACTTCTAATATTGTATATTGTGGAGATCTCGTATAAATTATTAAGAAAAATTAAAATGCATATTTTGCAAAATAACTTGAACACGTAGACAGATGTTTGTAAATCTTATGTGGATTTTCTTTGATATTGAAGTCAAGGAGAACGAAAAGGGAATACCGATGACGTGGATAGATCCAAGAAATCACCTTAATTATTGCTACTTTTGTATGAATGTAAAAGGTTGGAACTGATACAGAAAGCGTTCTTGGGTTTAGAGTAAAATATAATCAATTCCACAAAAATATTTTATTATTATTTTCGTATTTAGCAGACCAAAATTACCTACAATTGACTAATAAATCCCATGCCGCGGCATTTGTGTTCTTTTGTGTAATTGATAGTAGTGAAATGAGGCAAGATTCCGTTACTATTCTGTTATGAGCATCAAAAAAACTGGCCAAAGTAGACTGGTCTAGAACTAGCAGTCCAAAAACCTGAAATGGTTTTAATTAGCAGCAGAAAGATGCTTGAAACGCTAAGTATTCGATTTGGAACACATGATATAACTTCTTCAATCTTTTTCAATTATTTGGATTACCCACTCAACTTTAGCGACGTCCAAAAGAAATCAAGTCTGAAAGCAGCCAAGATTAACGAAGTCCTAAGAAGGGGGATCCAGCCAAACCATACACAGATTATAAATATATGAAAGTAGTCACCTCTGTGTATTGTCTCAAGTATTGAAATAATCAGCACAAAGAAAAAGATCGATCTAGTCCTGAGCTCTTATTCGCTGGAAGTGGAATCTGTAAGGACTATGGACCTATAGTTTTATATGATGTACATATGTAGACTCGTTTAACAAAATATTAAAACAACAACTCATTAGATCCAAAAATCAAGCATTTTTCAGATGTCTATATGTTATATTTATAAATTGTGTACTTTTATAAGCTTTCTATGAGTGTAATAATATCAACTGACACAACTTCAAAGAATAAACTTAAGTCAAGTATTACACAAGTGATCTGAACAGCAGAGATTTGTCTTACTTTTTGCCTTTTTGGCCTTCTGTTCACGCATATAATTACTAGCAAACGACACCAAAGAAGAATCGATGATCAGTCACGTTGTTCTATGGGTCTAAGTAACAATGGAAAACAAATTAAATATAATGGGATTTAGCGCATTTTGTTAGAGACTCTTAAGATATTGTTAAGACAAATCAAATCAGCACATTGGCAGCACTTGACGATGGCTATGATGCATGTCACTGGGACGTTTAGATGAAGAAAAATAAGCAGACAAGGAAGAAGATGGAACGAAGAATAAATAAAAATAACAATTACAATTGAAACTAGCTTTCGAATGACAGTACAGGGTATTCAGTTTATCCAATAGTCGAAATCCCATATATCTTTAGCATTCTTTCACATTTTTATTATTATTTTTTCCATAATATTATTATTCAATTCACTGAATGAAAGGTTCTATTATTAAAATACACATAATGAAAATGTATTTTCCTTTACCTTTATTTATATAACATTCATGTTATTTAACTTTCGATAATTGAAAATTTAAAAAAGATGAGGTAATATAGCGAAATGAAGAAGAAGATTATCATCATCATCATCATCCTCATCCTCATCATCAACATCATAGTTCAATAGAGGCGCCAATCAAACGCACAACCAAATTATTATTTAATAATAACATCAATAACAACAGCAGAAGCAACTACTTAGTTATGAGAAGGCGAACACCACCATAAACAAACATTGTTACTACTTTTTGAACACATAAAAAATAAAACAGAAACATTGCTTCATGCAATTTAATCATGTTTCAAAGTATTTTAACTGCGTCACTGACATGGATTTTCAAGCCTTTGCCACCACGTAATAAGACCAAAAAGCTAAATCTCAACAAAACTTAACTCAACTCAACTCAAAAAAGCCTTTTCCTTTCACTTTTTTGTTTGATTTTGTTTGTTGTTATGTGTTGGATGCCTGCCTCGTCTTCATGGCGCATCTGCACTCTTCTCATATATTCATAGATACAAAAACATACACATATACAGAATAAACTTGTGTCTACCACAAGAAACATGTGTAACCTACAATCAACAAACCACTCGCGCCTTTCCTGCTGCCGATGATGATGATGATGATGATGGTGATGTTGCTGACTCTGCTGGACGAATAGCAAGCGATATGAACTGCTCTCTGGCTGCTGGACACAAGCAACATTCGAATTTGATTTTGATTTCATGGCCTTAATGTTGTGGCAAGTGGCAACTGGCAGATGTTTTGCTTTACTTTAACTGCACAACAAACAAACGAGAAAAGAATAATAAAACTAAAATATAAGTATATAGACAAAAGATGAAGCTCTGACTCTGAGGTAGCAGCTGATGATGATGATGATGACGACGGAGAAGTTGCGAAAAAAATAGTCAGTACGAGTTAAGCTAGCAACAGTGGAAGCAAAAGGAATACTCATAAAATAGGGGAGCCAACACAGTCACAAGTAGAAGATTTGAACATAAGCAGAAGTGGATCCATGAGAATATACATACTAGGTGTGTCTTAATATTTAGTATTCCAATTATGTTCATAACTTTGTGTTGAAATTATTTTTCTTTATGGCATCCTTTGATGTAGTTCTCACTTAGAGTAAACATCAAGCTTCACATTGGCTCTTTCACATCCTGAAGCAGTTCGTATTGAAGTCCTCTTCTGACTGGTGCCTTTTGAGCTGAATTTTCAGTTTTGGGAATAGTCAAAAGTCTAAGCGGATTCTTTGTTTAACAACAAATCTTCTTACATCTCAAGTATCGTGAGGAGTCACTGGTTATGTTTGTACTCAACAGAAGAAGCTGCAACATTCTGCTGCGAGTTGGATACTTTTGGTACACACCTCTTATATAGAAGAAGAAGTCTTTTTATTGAAGTGAGGAAAAGAAGTTGGTTTGGTTGTCTAAGTAAATAAAACGTTTTCCTTTGCAATGTTTCATCCAATTGCTGGTGATGTTGTTGCCATTTGTTCATGCAACATCAACATCAACTTGTAAGTATAGATTCCTTTCAAAGTTGCCGCTGCCATCGACATCGTGTTGGTCAGAAATGACGGTAAAATTAAATTTAATGAGATAAGAAATCTTATTTAGTAGTATTCGCCACCACCATCATCATCATCATCATCATCATCTTCATTGAAAGTGTCTGTATGTGTGTGTGTATGTTTTTCTCTTATGCGATATTTTACTCATCACTCACACAATTTGATTTCATAATATTTATTTATTTTTTTTTTAAAGACAAGTATAAGTGGCGTCATGAGAAAGCCCAATTCAATCTAACAATAATCTCATAACAACAATTTAACGCCAATGAAAACGCCGCCGCCGCCGCTATATTTTTTCCTTTTTAATAAAAACAAAAATAATTGCAAAATTACAAGAAAAAATATCAGAAAAAAATACTAAAAATTCTTCTTCGTCTCTAATTGACAACTTGGTAAGTAGTTTAACAACAAACTTATAATATTTTATCTGTTTGACAATAATAAAAACAAGAAAAGACACAAATTCAACTTGTAGTTTCTCTATTATTGTTTCTCATCAAGTGAACATCATTTTAGTCTTGTAGTCATCAAACACATTTTTTGGGAAACAGAAACAAGACTCTCATCATCTCAATCAACAACATCATCATCATCAACAATGTCATCATCATTATCATTAGTTTTGGTTGTATTCCATTTAATGTTAATGTTTAACGTACTTTTATTTATTGCCAACCACAATCATCAAACACAACAACAGAAAACGCGACTGTCATCAGCCATTAGGCTATAATAACAAACACAGAAAAAGACAAGAGCCAAAAAAGATTGAAGTACAAACGACAAAACATATCATGAATGACAGCAATCTAACAAAATCACAGTCTACAATAATAATAATAATAATAATAACCCACTCCATAAAGAAAGATCAATTCCTATTCCAATAAACATAAAAAATTTTAGTTTTATTACATCAAATAAATGAAGGATTTCAATGAGGCAGAGAGAGAGAGAGAGAGAGAGAGAGAGAGTAAAGAACACTTTGCTTAGTAAGACCAGAAATGTTTAAATATCAACTGGGAGGACTTCTGTGGATTGAACTAATACAACGACTTTAATAATGAACCTCATATTTAAGTAAAACGAATTTTCATTTATTTCGTATGAAAAACTTTATGAACAAATTTTAATAAAATTTTTTTCATTAAATGAAGTATTTGCTATGTAGAGTGATTCGTTGATTTCTTCACTATAATTTAGTTACTACAGTTTTTTTTTTTTTTTTAATGAGAAAAGTTTTACGTTTTTATATGTAAATATTATTTATAAATAATTTTTCTAAAGTTTAACGATGTGTACACACATTATTAAAATCAAATAGAACATTCACTTTAAGTTCACAAAGGTATAAAAGAATTCAATAGAAAGACTTGGTAAAGTTCCCTTTAATGATTTGACATGAAAATTATAAGGAAAAGTACAGACACTTTTACAACACAGTAAATTAATATGAATGAGTGGCAGAATTTTACAAAGCAACACGTGTCATTTATAAGTACTGAGCACTGTTTGCAACCTTAAAAAGTTAAAGATTTTTGTATTTTTTTTTTTTTTTAGATTTAATAAATTTAAAGAAGGTGATCAATATGTGTAGAAGAAGAGGAGTAGAATATCCAGCAAGTAAGTACATCGAAAAATCAATAGAAGTAAGTGAATGCCACGAGAAAAAGAAGAAGAAGATGGAGAACAGCGAAAGGCGATAGTGGGCAACGCAAGCAGCAAAATAAATGGAACCAGCTGCACGGCACATAGCCATTAGTACGATGCAGAGGAAACAAAGGGGAGGCAGAAAAGAAAAGACATTTAGTAAAAATAGTAATAACAATAAACTGTTAAAACAATACAATCACGGACAACCGGAAGCCTTGGCTTCAACACAAAAAAAAAAAATCTCTCTGTTTTGGGTTCCCAGCCATCAAAGCATCATAGGGAACGACCACGCAGATAAAACCGCGTATGCCATTACCAACCATTCAACCCTACAACTTAGAAAGACCTACGTATACACATCACCAAGATAATATAACTCAAAAAGCATATGGAGAACTAGACAGACTTCCATCATAAAAACAAAAGGTTCAATCGGGACGATTTGGCCACCTTGTATCCAGAAAACTGCCAATAACCACAATGTTCTGTATTTATTCGCCTCCGAATAGAACACATTCAAATGTCTCATGGTCACTTACTAAATGCACAACGCTATTCTTCCGGTGACTCCCTCTCTATAGACATTGTGTTGAACCACTGTCCAAACTTGTCGAAAGCTTAGAACTTAGTTTTTTGAAAATCGAAACCCTCAGATCTCCTCCAACAGCATATAACCGAGAACAAGAATAACTTAGCTAATAAAATATAAATTTTATAATAGAGTCGTAGGCCCCAGTAGTTAATGCACGTATAATATTAGGTACTTTATTTACATAATTTAATATAATAATAATAAATTTACACAAATATACATGAATAAATAAATCAATTAATGAAAATGTTGTTAAGACAAATTGTAGCGATCGAAAAGTGCTAAGGACCTTATTGATGTGTCTCTGAAAAGAGCATCTGAAAAAATAAAGGAAGATGATTGATTGGTTTTAGGAAGAAAAAGGAGAAAAGAATAAATAATTGATATAAAAAGTTTTCCGCCGATCAATTATTAATGAATTAAAGATTCCAGACGACGGATTGTTTAACAAAGGAATCCCGTCGTTACAGTAATAGCTAAAGAGATATAAAGCGATAAGATAGTAAGAATACTATGTTAGGATTGTCTGGATGAATGGAGGCTTGAGATCAACCGGTAAATGATAAGCTGAAATATATTTCTATATAGCGTACTCATACTTTTATTTGTTTTGCCAACAACAACCAAAGAGAAATAAACTTTTTAAAGAAATCCTGACAATATTTTTGTTTTTCTAAGCTGAGAAAACTTAAGAACAAGAATCACTAAGTAATCTTTTATGTCTTCATTTTACTGAAAGGATTATGGAACATTGTGGCCTATGAAGAAATCTCAGGTTTATATGGATACAAGAATTAAGAATGAGAATGAAGATATTCAAAGAAATATGTACCTACAAACAGAAATTATGATATTCTCACAAAATCACAAAAGTCATATTCTTATGTTTTAATGGCAACGTGTAAGAGTGTCTTAGATAATTTTATTGTAGATACTTAAACAATTGCTACATTGTAGTTTCATTTATCATACATTCAAATAATATACATGTAATAAAGCAGGAACTCTTAAAATTTGAAAGTTTAAGCTGCAATGTAATCGGCTTATGGGGGAGATACTCAAGATACAAGACAATAAATACTACAAACACGCACTCGCATAAACAAACTCATCAGACAGAGAATTATATAATCGTTAAGATATCTTTTAAGATTATTACGCTTACACAATTTGCCGACAGCACAAAATCCAAAAAAGAAATAACAAAAAATTACTCAAAAATAAATTTAAAAATTTTGTTTTTTATTTTTTCATCTGTGATATTTTTTAAGTAATTTGTTTTAAATTTTGTCGAAGACATCGACGACGATGTACAATTGACAACTTGACTTTAACAAATTTGTTAAAAATAAATCAACATAAAGCTACGGAGACGAAAACATCAGAAGAGCCAAAGAGAAAGGAAAAGAACTAAAGGCGACATGCGACATTAAGTGAATAACAAAATTGGTCAAAAATGGCAAATGATGCACAAACAAATAAAATATAAAATATGCAAAAAAATAAAAACAAATTACAAAAATCAAATAAAATAAAATAAAAATAAGAAGGTAAAACATGCAAATAAAAAATATATAAATATAAAACACATATTTTAAAAATTATACAAAACTAAAAAAATGTTAAAAAAAAATCATATAAATACTCATTTTTTGGAAAAATAGAATTACAAAATAATTAATTAAAATTAATATATTTATTTATTTTATATTTATATTTGTCAAGATTAAACCTAAAACGAGTGATTAACTGCTGGGACCTTCGACTCAAAAAAATATAAAATACATATTTTAAACATTTTTATAATATAATCAATGAAGGAAATTAAAAATAAAATTAAACTTCAAAAATTTTATTAATTAATATAAAAAAATTGGCAGAGTTATAAAATTAAAAAAAATTTCTATTATTAAGTACTGACATCTTCCTAGTCATTAATTTTTTATCTACTAAATTAACTAAAATGAAAACTAATATTTTTATAAGTAAATGTGAAGTAGATAAGTAGTAGCAATTTTCATACTAAATTCTTTGTTCAGGTGTGAATTACTAAGTCGTCTCTCGCACTGTTGCTGCCGTCCCGTTAATACTATGTACAGATAGAAAGTGAGCATTCGCCGCTAGCATTAGCTTCAGATCGATCTCTTTGCTTGTGAAAAAAAACTTAATTTTTATCAGGGTTCACTTGCTTAACAAACGCCGACAAGAACGGTCGCAAGACAGCTAGACTGTTCTTCATGTCATATGTTTATTACTTGCTTACGTGCTCACCAATCACATTACTAATTACCAATTTATTCTATTCAGATTACTTGCTCACCGAAAGACATAGAGTGGAACTCAACTCAGTACTTATTTACATTAAAGAATTTGCTCAGGGTTATGCCTACCAAATCTTTAAATATTAATGTAAATCACCAGCTTAAGTGAAATTGTAAATTTTAAGGGAATAAAATAAGATTGAAAATTGAAATTGAATTGAAATAAAGGAATTAAAATGAAGGAATATATTTAAACATGAAGGAATTACGAAATTAAATTACGAATTATAATATTAAAACAATAACCAAAGGAAAAATGCTAAGAATTTATATAATTCTGAGAATATTTTCTGCACAATTTTCAACTTAAAAATTAAATTGAAAAAAAAAAAAAAATAAATAAAAATTATATGTAAATATTTTCTTTTCTGTCGCAGTAAATAATGTGCTGCATGGCACGTACGCAACTTAGGCACAATTAAAAGAAAAACGAGATGCAAAAGCATTTGCCAGACAACAACAAATAACGTAAAGCATGCAACATATGCACAACTATAACAACAACAGAAACACAAATGAGAAACAATTGAAAAGATACAAAAATACAAAAACAAACAGATAAACAAAAATAAAAAAATAAAAAAAAAGGAAATCGCAACAGAAAGAAAGAAACCAACATTGTAATGTGTCACAATTGTTGGCTTAAAGGTTCCTGCTTCTGCTGTTACTGTTGTTGTTACCAAGAGTTGGGGATGGTAAAGGCTCTGGCAATGGCACTCGCACTGTTGCTGCTGCTGTTACTTTTATTGTTGTTGCCGTCGACGACTAATTACAATTCCATTTGACTTTTCGAATGAATTCTGGTGATAATTTATCTTTTTTAATTTGCCACAAAACGCAATGCAAAATGTGCGTCATCCTCCTCGTAGAGTAGAGAGTATATTTTTTGTATTGGTTAACCGAATTGCAGCTGCTGAATGTTGTTGGATGTTGGATGTTGCATTTTGGTGGCTGATGAACAACATTGGAAGGGCGGCAATGCGATAATAATAATAACACCAGTGACAACAACAACAACAACAACAAATTTGTGATAGTGGGAATCCTCTCACTTTTTTTTATATTGTTGTTATTCACATTGTTAGCAAGTGCAACAACGTTGGTTGTTGATGCTTTTGGCTGCCATTGTTGGCATTCTCATTTTTGCTGTAGATTTTGTTGTTGTTGTTGTTGTTGTTGTTGTTGTTGTATATGACACACAATTACGTAACGCGAAATTAACATTTTAACACAATTCAACACAGTAAATGAAACTAGTAACACGGACTGCAAGGAACCAAACCAAACCAAACCATACCAAACCAAATCAAATAACAAACCAACAAAAAATGACTAACTCCAAACCAAGTCAACTACAATAACAAATTCAACCAGTGAACCAACAGTTTGGACTTGGCTTGAATCTGAATCTGCCATGGGCTCATCTGTCTTTTACTTGACGTTGATTGTTGTTGTTTTTATTATTGTTTTTGTATCTTTTTTATTATTGCTATTGCTATTATTTTTGCTGTTGCCGCCTTAACTTTGGCGTGTCCCGCCTGCAAAATCAAATATGCGCATTGCGAATCTTCAATATATTTTCTTCTTCACTCGTTTTCTGCTAATAAAAAAAAATGTGTTTAATGATCATCATCTTGTTGATATTAATGATGATGATCATCATCATCAGCCTTTTCTGGTTGTATCTAATATACACACATACTTGATGTACAGATATGTAAGTTACGCCTCTCCAACAGTCAATTATGCAATTATAAGTTTATTCGATTGAAGATGAAAAAATACAAAAAAAAAAAAAAAAAAAATATATAATAAAATAAAAAATGCAAAGAGAAGAAAAAAATCAAGTTATCGCATTAAGCAAAATGAAGTAAATTTCCTATTAGACTTTTGAGGCATCCACTTACATGGCTATGACTATTGTCCATCTGTCTGTCCATCTAAGTGTCTGTTTGCTAGTGGATTTGCTGCCTCTAAGACTCTCTAACTTTCAGTTTAGACTGTCAGTTTCACTAAATCTTCACTATAAATCTTAGAAACAGGAACGGATTATGTCATGTAGAAATCGGCCCCAGGGATAATGCTAGTTCCAGGGTTTTTCCTGACCTAAGTAGATTCATTATCTGACCTGATAATATCATTTATTAACCTTGGAAAGGATATTACTTTTCAACTCATTGACGTGTTTTAACTTGTGGGTGCCTTATATAAAATAATATAATATATCCTCTAATCCAAATTAAAAATTTGTACTTTTCTTGAAGCAATTATCAAAATCATCAGCGTATTTACATTAAGGGAAAAGCTCATTATTACTCCGAGGCAGGCAGAACTAAATGAGGCCACCGAGTTTAATGAAACAGCAAATCTAAGAGGGGAAACATTAGCCTTCTATTTCACAATATAGCACCCATAACAGAAGTTTATAGAACACCTCCGAATATATCTTAGTGTCCAGTTTTATGTCACAGAGAAGTATTCTATCACTAAATTAAGACACCACTGTGTGGATCAGTTAGCAAGGTATATCCAATCTGCAGAATTAATGGCTTTCTTCACATCAAGGAGTCCATTATGACCACGCCTAACCATCTAGTGTCATTTAAACCTTCTTAGCAATATCGCAGACCTTCTGAATTCCTCCAACTGTACCTCTTTTTGATCTGAAGCCAATTTGAATTTCAGGCAGAACATTTCAAAGATCTTCCCAGTAGAACTTAAAAAGCACAGAGGCCTGTAAGGGAATGGTTATTTTGATCGCTATGAGAACCTTAATTGTATTCTGAGTAGTTTTCTTCTGAATTATAATGAAGTATGTAAGTCTACCTTAACTAAGTATTTTGGCAAAACTTAGGCGGTATTGGCCCCCCAGATAGCTGCTTTTATCGATTAATCTGCCCCTGCTACAATAACTTCCTCTTTGTCATCTTTATATTTATATTTATACTTAGACTTGGTCTTACTCACTCTCTCTTCTTTTGTATTATGTATCTAACCAAATTTAACTTACTCATAGTGATTTCCAACTGCAAAATACTGCATAAGTTATATGCCATGACATATAAAGAAGAAATCTGTTGTTGCCAATATCTGTTCATATGCTCATATGCATACTATAGCAAACATATGTAGGCAATTTGTTGATTTGTCATCATCATTGTTGTTGTTGTTGTTGCTGTTCGTTGTTGTACATTTGAAATTTTATTTTTATTATTTTTTATTTCATTTTTCGTTTTCAGTATTTTTTTTTTTTTTTTGTTTTTGGTGTTGAATGTTGGTTGCTTGCTTGATACTTATGTTGATGGTGATGATGATGGTGTTGCTGAGGTTATTTGATTTCAACAATTAGTTTGTCTCATTTGACTTGGCAACAACTTCTTCGTTTATTCATAAATCATAAATTTATTTTTCATTGCGCGATTTCAATTGCATCAAACATTATTTGAACAATAAATTTGCATTCTATGGTGTTTTGGTTTAAATTGTATAAAAGACAACAACAGCATCAAGCAGAACAAGATAATTTAGCATATTACACATACGCCATGTGGTCGGTCGTGTGAATAATAAAAGAAAATTTAATAAAAGAAATCAAATTTGAAGAATCATGATTTTTGTTTAGCAAACACACACATGTTGCTGCTCAATTGAATTTCTATTTAATTTATTCAAGCAAAAAAAATATGCAAATTTGTAATTTGATTAAAAATATTTCAAAATAAAGGCAAATGTATTAAAAAAATATTAATAATTTGTAATAATAACAACAACAAAAAAAAAAAAAACAAAAATATTCAACAATTATTCAAAATATTCTCAATTATTCATTGCATATTTTATATTGTAAAAAATATTTGTTTATAAATCATTTTGTTGATATTTTGTTTGTATAGAAAAAAATTAATAAAAAATTTTGAATTTGTTTTAATTTATTCATAAATAAATTACAAAAAATAACAATTTAACAAAATTTATTGCATGTAAGATCATTTAAAAATTGTTGATTCAAGAATTATTAAATAAATAATTTCTATTAAACTACATTTCAATGATTTAATTTTATGTTTTTCTATGTAAATTTTTAAAAATGAAAGTTTTTAAAAAAATTTAAAAATTACATTTTTTTGCATTATGGAGAAAGATGAAGGCGACGTCAACTGGTTAACAGACTATGAAATTACATGGTCAGACAGAAAACTTTTCATGGAACAAATTTCAACTTTTTAAATTTCCTTTTTTCACCAAGTTATTATTAATGGTAAACTCTCATCTTACAAAACACATAAGATTCTTTAAGACATTTTATTTGCAATCTTATTTCATTATTAAATTGTCAAGTTGCCTATTTATGGTATACTAATTTTTATATGGATTGGTTTTGATTTGATTTTCTCATCAATTATTATTCATCGGACAATGTAGTTAGAAATCTTAATACTCACTTGTAAATTGCTTTAACATAAACATAGAAAAAATACAAATAATGATGATCAATAATGATGATCAAAATCCTTTTATGGAAAAAATAATGAAACGAAGTGTGAATATTGCTTTTTTAGTCATATTTATTGTTATATTTAATATTTCTTAATAATAATAAAATTATGGATAATAAAGAACCTTGAATCTTTGACTTTATCTTATAAAATTAATGTGATTAAAGTGAAGTTATATTGCATTAAAATGATACACTAAAGCTAACTGTGACTACTTATCCAAGATTGTTTACTTAGACGGTCGCTCATAGATTATAAAACTAATGAAATTTGCAACTATAATTGGAAGTCAAATAAAATATGGTAGCTTACCATATAGGAAGCCAAGTGTGAGTGGCGAAAGAAGTAAGTTTAATTAGAAACTTGTTAATGCTATCAGCTATTAATTTCATTATCCCAAATAACAATAAGATCTTTTATAAAACTTTCTAAACCTTAAAAAATACATATATCAATGGATAAATATATGATTATAAAATAATAAGAGGTTTGCTGTATTAATTCAATTTAGTATTCTAAACGATGAAGGTTTTAATCTTAAAATATAAAAATTTATATTTTAACATATTTAAATTATATTTTAATTTATAAAATGGAATTTATAACAACATTTTTAATAATTTTTTTTTGTTGTAGTATCAAGACCAATTTATCAAATTTATTATAAATTGATTACAAGAGAATCATGTCAGATTAAATAGCCATCAATATATCATTTTATAAATTATATGAAGATTTATATATTTGATCTTTTAAGTAAAGTGATGTTTAGTGAATAAGAGTATTCAACACATAAGAACTTATCCTGTAATGAATAAATATTCTAAATTTAATAAGAGACTTGTACCAAGCTTTTAATTAATATTTGGCCATCATCTTCACTTTTCCTAATACAAAATAATCTTTTATAAAACATTCAAAACATCAAAGAAAATGCAAACATTCAAAAGAAAAACAATAGTCAATTTTAAAATAACAAACCGTTTGCTATGCCAACTTAATTGATTATTCTATTTGAATAATCATTCCGCTTCAAGCAGAGTCAATCAAAAGAATCAAAGGATTCATGGTGGAAAGTATTTGTTTGAATTTCTTTGGTTTGCTTTAATATAAATTTTGGCCCCTTTCAGAACATCGCTTTATTTTACTTTTGACAAACAGTCGGATGGTTCAATTGCCTTCACAATCAGCGGGATCGGGTTTCAATATAATAATATTAAGATCACTTTGTCACTATTTCTGCTGAATATATAGGATCGGAACTATTTTGAGGACTTGTAGTAATATAAAATACCTTCACCATTAAGTTATACTGACTTAAATACTTTAATATTTGAATGCTTTTATGGACCTCAAAAAAACACTTTTTGTATACATAAATACCCCAGAGAGACAAACTTAATTGTATATAAATCTAAGGATCTCTCTTCATTTCCTTTATAATAATCTCATGAAAACATATAAAATTTACCGATTTTTCTAAATCATTCAAAGTTTTCTAGTCTTAATCTTCCTAATTGAAGATTTTTATTAATTACAATTATTTTATAATTTATTGCAAGGAATTTATAATAAATTTTTTTGATATTTTTTATGATAAAATAAATATAAATAAACCTCACCCAATTTGTTTGCTGGAGTATCAATAACAATAGATCGAATTCATTGTTATGTTTGCTTGATTCCGACAAACTCATCACCGATTACATGGCCAAGTAATTTACTAATTATTTTGATTGCTTGAAATTGGCTTACAAGATACTGAAACCATGAAGAAAGCAAAGAAAAAATTATCGAAAAAAAAATATGGCGACAACCAAAAATGCGACAAGGAAGAAATTGTTTTCATCAAAAATAGTAAATGAAAAAAAAAGGCGCATTAAAAAAAAATTAAGTGAAAAACGACAACGACAGACAAATTCATTGGAAGACGACGATGGGAAATTGAAAAACATTAAGTCAAACCAAGTGAGGCCAAACTACTACTAGCAGGCCATCATCATCAGCAGCATCATCATCAGCATCAGCATCAATTCGGGTGATCCGATGAAGTAGCAAAAATCAACAAAATAAAGGAAAAAGACAAGCGAAAGTAAACAAAGACTATGACGACGATGACGACAATGAAGATGAAATCACTAAGGAAAGAAAGAAAATCATCATCATCATCATCATCATCATCATCATCATCATCATCAATATCAACATCAACATCAACATCATCAGCAGCAATCACATGGCAACAACATTTACTATTGTAGTATGTGGTCAAATCAGATGCTTCAAAATAAAGAAAAACAAGTAGAAGAAGAAACTTTGTTTAACTAAGAAAGCGATGATAAAAAAAGGAAGAATGGCAAAGGCAAAGGCAAAGGCAACAGCAACATCAAAAGCAAAAGCAAAAGCAGAAAGTAAAAATAAAAATAAAAAATCTAAATTATTTGTTTTTGTCTTTCATTTTGAGATGTAACTGTGTATGTTTAATTTACCAAGGATTGGGATTGTCAAAATGAGTGAATGAATGGGTCGCAACAAACCGAGCGACAGGCAGAGAGAACTGCAAATAGTAAAATCCCCAAAAGAAGAAATAAGGTAAAAGATACAACAAAAACAAAAAAAAAGTGAATGGGTTTTTTCGCTCGAATTGGATAACAATCAGCAGCAGCAGCAGCCGCCGAAAGCAAAGACAACTAAGCGAAGTGGCGGCTGGACAAAAAGACAATCGGGACGGCGACGAACATTGATGATAAGTAGATGGACTGGGATTTTGGACAATACGGGGCGCGTTCAGTTCAATGTGTGTCGTGGAGTTGAGTAATAATAATGCACGGTGAGCTAAGCTAAACTAAACTTAGCAGAGCTGAAATAAACTACTCACAGTTTGGGTTGAATTGAGTTGAATTTCGCTTATGGCAAAAGACTTTCGATGATCAAACATTGATGAACATTTCATGATGACGACGAAGATGAGGATGAGGATGGCGCTGTCGTTGTCGTTGTGCCACTACCCAAAATGTTGTTGCATACAAAGATACAATAAATGCAGGTAAGTGCTTGAGTTTGAAAGTATTTTCTCATTGATTTTTCTTTGGCATACATATATGGCGCTTATAATTGCAACAAAAATCAATGAAATTATCCTCTTAGGTGGCATGAAAATTAAACAGAAAATCACAACAGAAAATTTTAATTAAAATTCATTAAATTGCATCTAATTTTTCCCAATTTAAATTTATAAATAACAGAGGATAGAAGGAAATATCTTACAAACAATTACTCTGTTCAGGTGCATAATAAATGCGATTTAACTGAAACCGGTTTAAGGTGGAACGTCTTTTTTCCTAAACTAGTTTCATAAGAACACTTTTACTCCCAGTATTTATTTCTATGTTTATGCCATCATCACATAAATAATGTAAGTTTACTTGGTTCTACGTAGCACACTTATCACTGTTTTCAGCAATATTCATGATGTCTAAATGTGATGTAACTGAAACTGGTTTAACTTAGAACAAATTTTTTTGTACTATGTTTATGAGATGGTGAAATAACCTTAACCGATTTCACATACAACACTCTATTTCAAGTAGATTAGTGGAAGGATGGGTTTGAATAGTTGTGATGTTAAATAATCTAAACGATACAATCGAATTATCTACGAAGCTCTTCGGGCAATGGTGATAAAGTGTCGAATGTCTGATGTATTAACGAATTTAACTGCGACTGGTTTATTTGTGTTTATAACTACATTTATATGACAGGTTGACTTAGGACACTAGTACTATTTACTATTTATGTTGGCTAAATATGATGTAACTAACGCAAGAGGCAGGGAATGATAGAAAGAATGATATATATTTTATTTTCTAGATGATTCATAATTCAAAACAGACATATTTGACAAAGACTACTTCATTGATTTTGAAATATATCTCTCAGCTGTATATGTAAATTTGATCTACCTTTTCCGCTTGTTCAATCTGCCAAACTTTACAGGAACACTCTATAGGCTATGCTACAGTTTCCTTGAAAATTGCATCAAAATCGGTCCAGCGGTTTCGGAGTATATAAGGAACAGACATACAAACATTATATTATTTTTTTTATTAATAAACTAACGTACCCGACCCTATCTTAGTATCATTATAGTCTCTATATTACATTTTGACAATCAACAATGAACACAGTTTCAGAAAATTAAAGTGCTGTTTGAGTTATATTTGTAGTATACTTTTAGCGGTTGGGTTGTTTGAATATCTCAGATCTTGGGGACGGGGACACATGTCGAGACCAAAACTACCTATGTTCAAGCCGGGAGTCAACCATACACATTCACAAAATTTCATTGCAATCAGATGAACGGTATGGCAGCGCATAACATACGAACACACATTTTTAATTCATATATAAGATATTTTAAGCATTTCAAATAAATCATCAATTTTCTTTTGAAAAAATTATCGAATTATCACTTATGAAAAATCCTTCAGATAAAATAATATACAAAATTTTAAGTTTAACAAAAATTTCCAAAAAAAAAAAAAAAAATTAAATTAAAGAATCACCATGGCTCAACCTACTAAACTTGATACGATAAAAGACTTAATTGATAAGATAAAGACAATAACACGGGAACAAAAAAATCATCTCCAAAAGCGTCCAAATATGTTGACAGATGGCAATAACTGTGAATACCATTTTCAGACATTAATCTATAAGATGGGACGAAAAGTTGCTGTTTCAAAATGTTCTGGCTACATTGCTTTAATGATAAAGAATATTGTTATGCATATTATAATGGATTATGATGATGATGATGAAGCATTGAAAACTTTAAGAGATCTGATGAATAGTAAGTAGAAATACCTATTCAGGGAAATTCATTGAATAAATGACCAATTATTTTTTTCTAATGAAGCCTATTATGATATCAAGCGAATATATAAGCAATTCGAGAAGCAAACAAATTTTAACAATGATTCTGATCTTGAGGACCCCGGTCTAAAAATCGTACAAATGTTGGAGGCCTTAACCAAAATATTTGAGGAACCTCCAAAAAAGCTTAAATGGTACAAAAAAACATCATTCATGGTGATGCGCCTTCACAGAAATGTCAAGTTAAGAGTTCGTAAATTCTTCAGTAGAGAAAAAAATTGGAAAAGAAATTAACTTTCATCTACTTAGTACTATGAATATTTTTAGTGCATGACAAAGTTTATTGGTAAAAAAAAACTCTTTAGGTTAAGTTCTTGATATTTTCGATATTTGTTTAATTAAAAATTTTATGTTTGGTTTCAAAATTGAATTCAACAGTATTTTAGTTAAATCGCTTTTTATCTCGTCACATAAACGTTTTGATTGTCAAAACTTCTTTTGTATTGTAAATTAGTAAGTAGTTTAATTTTAGTGAACACACATAAATCATCCACTGACTGAGAAGCAATGAAAAGAAAAATTTCAAAGTTCATTTCTTCTGTCACATAAATTTTCACTTTAACCGATTGCAACGAAGATGCATGGTGCCACGTGGTGAGATGACACCAGCCAAGCAACCAAATCAAACCAAGGAAAATCAAAACAGCTGCAACAAAAGTTATTCATTGAAAGTTGATGATGATGATGATGATGATGATGATGATGATGATGATGATGATGATGATGATGATAATGATGATGATGATGGTGATGGTGATGTTGCTGCTGGTGGTGCCAGAGAGGTTTGCAAATAAATTCGTATAGGCCTCGTTTGACAACTGGTTACATCGTTAGCTAAGGTGTAACTGACTGTTAGACAAACGAAACGACGACAATGAAGATGAAAATAAAGATGACTTTAGTTGTTATTGTTGCATGCAGCGAACGAAGATGTTGCACCCGCAATGTGCATCAGACAATTTCCTGAAACCACAAAGTGGCGCCGTTGCATTTTTATGCATTTTCAAATTTTATTTTATTTTTTAAATTATAAAAAAAAAAAAAAGAAATGATGCTCCTTCGCCTTTGAATTTTCTATTCAAGTTTTTCTGTTTCTTTTTTCTTATTTAAGAAAAATAAAAAAGTAAGAAATTCATTTCACATGAAACGCATCCATTTGCTGGTGGCACTTGCAATCGACTTGCCTTTGTCCACTTGTGATTATGTGATCATGCACTCTGTGTGCATAATCAAATGGACAGAAGAGGCCAATAAGTTTTTCTTTTGCCCATTGGCCATAAAAAGGAAGCGTTAACTTGTTGCTTGTTGCCAATCATAAAATGCCAACACACACATGGCAAAATAAAATGCAAAAACATTAGTAAGAAGAAATTACATATGCTATTTGTTATTGTGAATTGGCAAATTACAAGGGAAAATAAAATTAAATAGATACCCGGACACATATAATCTGTAGCAACACCAACTGTTTATAAGGACAGAAATCTCTATGTTACATGGAAAATGAAAATATTGCTACGAGTATGATTTATATTTCCTTGAATAAATATAAAATAAACATAGTTGTCAATGGAAAAATATTGTATGCAAATGAAAAGTGTTTATTTATAGAGAAAGGGGGAAAATTTCATACCATAAAGTGCTTTCTGCTTAAGTAAAAAAATACCACAATTTGATATTCCAGGAATTAAAGAAATCATCAATGCATCTTACACGTGACCTCAAGCCCACGCGTTCAGCAAATGTGGAATTCTGATTTTCTTTTTTTTTCGTTGATTTTTCTTCTTTTATTTGGGCTTTAATAGAAATGGATGACTATCGTAAGAGAAGCTCGCTGTGGAGAGCAAGATATTTGACATATGCGACCAATGGCACAAACTACATAATAAATTATGCACAAAATGAACTTAATTAGATTCATTTAAATTGAAACCTGAACCGTTTAGGTTTAAAAAAAAGAAAAAAAGGATGCCTAAACAATAAAAAAAAAAAATGAGGGAATATAAGTTTCGAATAACCCAATTTCGCACTTGATTATTTTTCAGGTACTTGGTAATCAAACTCCCTTACATGCAAGTGCGGACCAAGGCCTATCTACCACTGCAACTATGAATGGGTGGCAGTGGGTGGCTATGGAGAAAAGGCTGGATACTTTCCTTTTATATATATATACACATATTGATTGAAATATTGTAATATATAAATAATAAATACCTTCTTCACATGCATAGAGTAAAAATAGGTAACAATTTATTAAGTTGAATATAAGAAAGAGGAATGCAAAGTCAGTCGTTGGCTGAACAAAAATGGCCACTACAATATGTCTTTTCTATTCAAATACTAAAAAAATTGAACCATCAACATCAAATCCAAAACATTTGATAATTTCCTTATAAAGTTTGAAATGAAACTCTATCATTTGTTGACCTTACTCTCCATAAGCAGCATTTCAACGTCAACTTAATAATCGGGTATTTGATTATAACCCGCGTTCTTCTTCCATTACCTTTTTCAGAAATCGATGAACTTAATTTTTTTTTTTTTTTATTCTTATGTAAAAAGATAGAATTCTGGAGATTCAATCATATAACTAAACTGTTTCAAAATAGTTCAAATTATTTAAAGTAGAAAAAGGTTAAATCTACTAATTTCTTTTTATTTTTTTATAGAAATTTGAAACTGATATTATATAAATAGCTCAGGTCTTCGTAGTCTATCAGACTTCTTTCCAATAATTCAATATTCTTCATTAATTTTTTTTATTATTCTCTAAATACTTATAACTTTATAATATTTAATTTTTTTATATTCAAATTCTATTTCATTCTCTATTTATACTATTATATTACATGATGAGTATTGGCAATTCATTCAGTATACAAATAATTCCATCTTCTCTTAAAATTATTATCGTAATCAGAAACATTCCTAATTGAATTTGATTTAATTTCCTCAGTAATTTTACTAGGAAGCTTTCTATTTGGAAATCTCAATATAATTAAGAAATATTTGCTCATAATTCATTGAATAGAATGGAAAAGACAATCCTCTTTAGCTTAACATTAACTACATCGAAATACTACTATTGTACAATGAGTTCGTTCTTTTAACAATGCATTGCATTCATGGTCCTGAGATGAAGAAAACAAACTATGTAGTAGTAGTAAAATACTAAAATCTGACAGCCTTTTTGTATGAAATTCCTTTTTACCACAAGAAAGACAAATATTCAAAGGACTTGTTAAACTCAAAAACACAAAGTGCATATTTGTATTATTAAAAATCAAACATACAGATACTTTTCCACATACTTCTATACACAGATACACTCACAAAATACAAACAACAAATATGCATAAAATTGAATGCCTTACAAGACCATTACAGCCATACATACTACGAGTATAAATTCAAAAGAAAAGACAAGAAACTAAATGAGAAAAACTTCTTATCAAAGTAGATATATATATAATATATAGATGTATATATGTACTTATATATATAAAGAGTTAAGTAAGTATGGTAAGTAGCAGTAGTAGTAGTAGTAGTAGTAGTAGTAGTAGTGGTAAAAGATCCACAATGAACAAACGATAAAAAGTGTATAAAAAGTTAAGAGGCAAACAACATTTTTTTACAATAAAAAGAGAACCCAGCAAGGAAACCCAACAATGAACTCATATTCAGCATATGGCGACATACTACAACTTAAATTTGTATGTAGTATGTATTCAAAGTAATAGAGATACCCATAACTTCTTAACCGACTATAACTTTTTATAAGCCTCATTGTGTGCAAATACAATATTGTATAATGAACATTTAATGCATAGTATTTCCTAAGTATAAGCAACTTTAAATTGGTTACAATGTACAAATTTTATTAAATTTAATGTTGCTTTGTATGAAGATTTAAGATATTTAAATGAAATCTAAACTAAAAATCATAATTCTTTGTGTTTCACACAAAATGAAATATCTGTTAAGCATAAAAAAAACATTTAGAAAAAGTTGCACAATAAACAAAAATTGTAATAGAAATATTACAAAAATATTTAGATCTATGGAAATTGAACTCTTTAGAGTAGAGAAGCTTGTGGAATGCTAGGAAGAAATATCTCTAGATATTTCAGATGCTTTCATCAATGTATCGACTTAAGTTCTCAAGTTAAGTGTAGAAAAGTAATGAAGAGTTTGAAACTAATTCATAATTATATAATTGAGTTTTCATATTCTAATTTTAGGTACAAAAAAAAAGAACACAACTACGATTATTTCTAGATATTGCAGATCTTTGATCAATCCGTCGCTTCAAGCAACATATATAGAAAAGTATTCATTCTGATATATAACATTATTTAACTCAACTAATTTTGAATGTGTTAGTGAAAAAAAAAAATTGAAAAAATATGTAGAAGGGGGTTATGGCCATTTTGAAAACCTATATCTGATACCGGACACTATGGTCTGGTCAGAACACGTTGACGTTGAGCTGATTTTAAAAGTACAACATGAGATAGAGCAGGAGACGGACGGACGGACGCACATTGTAAGCTTAGTAATAGGGGCCCGTTAGTTCCCTATGGGTACGGAACCTTAAAAAAGACTAACTTTGGCAATGCCGAAGTTGTAATACTCTTCACGCCCCAGCGAGCGTTCCGAGGGTCTTGAAATTTATAAGGTTGGTGGCTATGGGTTAGACACTTAAAGTGTCCAAATTTTAAGTCGATAGTAGAAAATACAAAACAGTTTTTTCTAATAAGAACTTTCATTTGGATCCCGGTTTGTATGGGGGGTACCCCTCCTAGTAGTCCGAGGTTCTTGAATTTTTCATGGTTTGTGGATATGGGTCAGAGATTTATAGAGTCCAAATTTCAGTTCAATAAGACAAAAAACAATAAAAACTTTAATTTAAACGGGGGTTCGTACGGGAGGTACCTCCTGGTAACCCTAGGATCATGAAATTTATAAGGTTAGTGGATATGGACTAGAAACTTATAGTGTACAAATTTCAGTTCGAGACGTCAAAAAACAAAAAACTTTTTCTAATAAGAACATTACTTTAAAAGGGTGTTTTTATGGGAAGTGGTCCGATTCGGCTATATCACGAATTTGATCGGCATTTGGTAAAAAGAAACCTATGTACAAAATTTCAGCTCTCTAGCTCAAAAACTGGACTAGGAGTGCGAACAGACGGACAGACAACAGACATGGCTAAATCAACTCGTTCATCGAGCTGATCACAAATATATAGTATATACTTTATGTGGTCTGCGATATCTCCTTCTGTGTGTTACAAACTTCATGACAAATATAATACTATTCACCAACGTGAAGAGTATACAAAAGTAAGGATATCTGTTTGACCCGTATATATGCAAATATGTATGTGTCTTCCCGTTGTTCACAAAAACTACTGAACCGATTTGGATGGTGCTTTCGATATTTCATTGCATATTTTTCTGGTAAGGTTATAGTGTAAAAACATTGTCCTAGACTATAAGAAATCAGAGATATAGACTAAAACATAGGAGTATGTCAGTGAAATTGGTATGTTCATATGTTCGCGATAAATCGGTTCATTTTTCTAGGACAGAACATGAACCTTCTCAGAAAAAAGTCATACAAATTTATATACAACTTTCATTAATAAAGAAAAATTAAATAAAATCCCATTGACTTATTTAAGTGTGAAAAAATTTCACTTTTTTGCTATTAAAAAGTCTCGTTCTCGTGGCTGCAGTAAGTTAATTTTAGTCACACGTTTTCCTTTATTATTAGTTTATTTTTGGATTTGAATGTTTATTTGCTTTGAATTTATTTCTACAGTTTAATTGCATTTAAAGAACAATGATTTTTTTTATTTTTTTTTTTTATTCGTTCTAAAATTATGCCAATAACACTATTCATATGTTTATTTTTTATTGATTTCTATTGGATAGAAGTATTTGTGAGATATTTGCACACGTTTTACTTAATTTTCCCAATTTCATTTTAAATTCGAAAGAAAAATTAAATAAAACCCCGTTGACTTATTTAAGTGTGAGAAATTTCACATTTTTGCTATTAAAAAGTCTCGTTCTCGTGGCAGCCGTTAGTTAATATTAGGCACACGTTTTCTATTATTGGTTTATTTTTGTATTTGAATGCTTATTTGCTTTGAATTTATAGAACAATGATTTTTTTATTTTATTTTTTTTTTTATTCGTTCTAAAATTATGCCAATAACACTATTCATATGTTTATTTTTTTTTTTTATTGATTTCTATTTGATAGAAGTATTTGTGAGATATTTGCACACGTTTTACTTAATTTTCCCAATTTCATCTTAGTCTTTTTTCGTTTTACTGAATTGTTTAAGATATTTAATCAATGGATATAGTTTTTAGGTATTTTGTAGAAATTATAACAAAAAACATTAACTCATCATCGTCGAACAATCCATTGAATGGCGCTCCCCGCTATACATGCTGTTCGACGACTTCAAGAAAGCATTCGACATACTTAAGCGGAACTATCTGGCAGCCTTTGAATAGAAAGAGAGTTCCCTTGAAGTTAATCCACCTCACAATGGAGATTTACGAGTATTCCAAGCTGGCGGTTCTGCACAATTGCAGTATTAGCGATTCATTCACCACCAATGCTGGAGTACGGCAAGGCTGCCCTCTTTCCCCGCTCCACTTCGCCATTATGCTGGATGAGGTCATGACCAGCCTTACCCAGCTTATGAGAATAGGCATAGTATGGAATTAAACACGGCAGCTTGAGGACCTGGACTTTTCCGATGACATTTGTCTCCTTTCGCTCAATTTCTCCGACATGCAAGCGAAGGCGAACAAACTAGACGCGCTAGCACGCACGGTCGGATTTAAGATAAATATCGCAAAGACCAAAGCCATAAGAATCAATCATTCCAGTTCCAGCTATATAATGATTGACGGCTGTGCAATTGATTTCGTCGAAAGCTTCTGTTACCTCGGTTGCATAATAACAACAAACGGAGGAGCTGAAGCAGATGCCAACTGCAGATTGAGTAAAGCAAGGGCAGCATTCGGCCGCCTGAAATCGGCATGTACGAATTCTCAAATCTCTAGACGCACGAAATTACGGATATTCTCCGCATGTGTGAAATCAACGCTACTATACGAAAGTGAAACATGGCTGATCTCGCACTCCATCACGCAGAGACTTCAAGCTTTCGTTAACAAGTGTTTGAGGATCATATGTAGAATATTCTGACCCATCACTATTTCCAACGAGTCACTATGGCGTCTAACAAATGAGGAGCCCATACTCAATCAAGTCAAACGTAGGAAGTGGCGCTGGATTGGCCACACGCTACGTAAGCAGCCAGAAAGCATAACGCGAATGTCGCTACACTGGAACCCGCAAGGAAGCAGAAGCCGTGGTCGGCCAAAGAATACTTGGAGAAGGTCAACCCTGCGGAAACTAGCGGATATTAACACCACATGGGATCGGGCAAAAGCAACAGCCCAGAACCGTGTTCGATGGAGAAGCCTTTTGGAGGCCCTATGCTCCAACTAGGAATATGAATGGGGATAACCAAAAAACAACAATAAAAGACATGTAGGAGAATCCCTTAAGAAAGAATTGTAGCCCAACTTCTATGGAGATATTTGACAAAGACGACTAAACCATCCTTATGAATCACTCCGTCTATTGATGAAAGCCTTATTAAAATTAGTTCGGTAGTTTTTGAGTTATTCGCGTACAGACAGACAGACGTGGAGGTGAGACTTTTAACTATCCAGTCTACATAGTTTTAAATGACATTATATCTAGAATTATCTTACTTCTTTGAGGAATTATGTTTTTCCTACAACTCGTTTTTCTGATTCTACATTCATATGATAACTAAGTATATTATTTTTGGTTCTAATGTGTCGATAATCAGTTTGTCTCATCAATACAGTTTATTTTCTTTTATTTAAATAGTGTAAAATTTCTTCAAATTGTTTCTTTAACCTTTCTTTGTTTTATGAGTTTATGATAAATAAATAAATGTGTTTATTGATTTTTCTTAAATTTATTAAGCATTTTGCAATTATAGTTTATCGTTGTGATTGCTATTTTTTTAAAAGTGTTGAAAGTATCTCATTAAAAAAGTATCTTTCCTTTCTCTTAATTTTATATTGTTACAAATGACTTTATAAATTGTTAATATATCCACACTTAAACGAAATGTGCAGGGTATAAAAATCTCTAGTTTGAAAATGAATTTCTGTGGTTAAAAGTATATTCTCCTGCATGTGGCATGTGACTTTAATGCACACACACACACACACACAAATTACCCACATTCCAATTTATGACAACGGCGACATGTAATCCCCCACATTTTCTCTGTATATAAACCAACCAACAAAACAATCAAAATGTTTTCACTTACCTTGCGTTTAGAACGTGCCATGCGTTGATCTCGCGAATTTTCTGCTTCTCCTGGTGGTCGCTTGCCCCAAACAGCGATTGCAATTCGCGTATAGGTGAAGACAAGAACCAGAAGTGGTATAACAAATTGCAAAGTAAATAGTGCAAGTGTATAGTAAGTATTTTGTTCTTTTGTTGGCCAAACCTCACGGCAAATATATCTGCAAGATAACACAGAAAAAGTGAAATTGTGATACTATTGTGCAAAGATAACATACACAGATACTAGAATTACATAAGTTTTGACCAAGTCATGGGTTGCATAAAAGAAGGAGCAGGTACGAGTAGCAGTAACAATGAGTTTACTGATACTTTTAATGGAAGTTATCTACTACCACTGAATGTGCATGCAGGATTGCATGAGTGAATTAAAATAGTAAAATAAAATCAAGTAAAGTCAAACACATGATACAGAAGAACATTACAAACAAATTCTTCTTTATGCTTGAAATGTTGTTTTACTTTATACTAAATCCAGACTGGCTTAAGGCAGACCATTCTATTTCTATTCATTTGATATTATAGTAGTTCTAGGGTGCAATAATACGTGTACCATTGTGTAATTTACATTGTCCTGTTGTCCTGGTAAATGTCCTTTTATTGTGAGGATTTTATTTTATCCTTTACTGTGCTTGGCAGCCATTTAATGTCAGTCAAATTGTTGTCGTCCAATATTATAGTTTTGTTGGTTTCAGAATTGTTGTAGTAACCAAACCACATTCACACATCTGTCGTTGACTAATGACTGACAGTTGAAATGGTAAAATGTTGCTAATTAAAAATGGAAACAAAAAAAAAAACAAAAAAAAAATGAAATAAAATAAAATAAAATTCAACATATGGCGGAGATGGTGGCTACAAACTTCCAACAATTCACCATTAAAAGGACATTCCTTCTCTTTTGGAGTGGCTTATCAAGCATGTGGACTTGACTGACTTTTCCTAGTGTAAGTGACTGACTTTAGCACGCCCCAAAAATCATATTCAAATTCATTCAGCTTATCGTCCTTTTAACTTTCATTTAAATTTATGCAAATTAATTCTTAATCGTCATCTCTTGAACTACTATTTGAGTTGAGTTGAGTTGAGTTGAGTTGAGTTGCGTTGCGTTGAGTTTGAAGGTCGGTGACTTGACTTGACTTGACTGTGACAAAAAACAAGAAAATCCAAAAGCCTTCATAACCAAATCAAGTTTATCTGCAGACATTTGAGTAGTGAGTGTAATGGAAGTTCAAGAAAATCAAAGTCAACAAATTAAATGCTTAAAGTACCTACTACAGTTTCTGCTACCACAAAAAAATTTGAGGTCACCGCCAAAGGCATGAGTTTCTTTACATAGAAGAAGTAAATGAAAGATGAACTTCATGCAAAGTCATTTATTTAACTTGCTCAGTACTTTGTGGTTCATATAAATGTTTCACTATATATATATATATGTGTGTGTGTGTAGTATATGTATAAGATTTCTTAAGTTAAACATACCACGAACTTATTTGAATCAACCACAGTACGCCTGTCTTTTCCTTAAGAATCTGAGAAGTTGCCACCCGTTGGCAATTTTGACATGCACGCAGGCATCTAAGTCTAAGGGAACTTCAAGATAAGACACACAATAACAACAACAACTCAAATCACTTTCACACACAGAGAGTAGAGTGAAAAAAAATCGTGAATGTCACTATTATGAAGCGTTTTTGAAGTCAGCAAAAAAAGAAAATAATAATAAAATAAAATAATAAAATTAAAACCTCACCAGGCGAGAGAAACTTCGTATGTCATTGTCACGCACTCGCTACACTTGGCATGGGATTATTTCGCTTCATTCTTTCTCTTACTCACTCAAAACCAAAGTCAACTTCAGAGAAATTTTTTTCTATTTTTACTATTTATATTTTATTGCTTTACTGTGATTATTTTGTTGCTACCTGGAAGCTATAAAATGATTTATAGGCAACACCAAATTTATTTACAAAAATCATCATTTTTACCAGAAATTTGCAAAAAAAGTTTACTTTGCTTTAGGATAGAATTAGTAGTATGTAACAAAATAAGTCCATAAATCCATATATTTATTGCTGTACCATTGACACACTATGTCACCCACCTGTGTCATGTGAAAAGTAATGTGAAATTAATACAAATGTTTAAATCTAATATTTTTTATACTACTATTATTGAATATTTGATACTTTGTATCTATCTACGAAAGAATAAGGTTTTTTAAGATCTATAAAAATATAAAAAGAAGACAAAAGAGAAGTAAACTTGAATGAATAGAATTCTTCTTAATCTACACAATAGATCTATAAAAATGGAACTTTGTCTGTGTGTCTGTTAGTTATGAACTCCGAAACCGCTTAACCAATTTTGATGACATTTTCTGTAAAAATCTAACATAGGCTGGAGAGTATTTTAGTAAACTTTGTTGCTGGATCAGACCAAAAATTTCAATCTCCAACATTTTCTAAATTTCCAAAATCAAAGCAGTGAACTGTGTAAACCACATTATGAAAGTGGCATCCCACAATTTGGCCATTTTCCCGGTTATTCGTTAAATTTAAGATTAAATTTCACAACTCGAAATACACCCAAGTGCCTTTTTTTTTTAGTGCGAAGACGTAGTTACGAGTGCTGAAGCAACTGGTAATATATGAAAACCAAGAGTTTTAATATTATTTTTGTTACATCTTTTTTAAAATTTATAAATTAAAAAACGTTATGAGAATGAATATTTTGAGAGCAGAGAAAAAATTTGTAGATGCCAATGTATTTATGAAAAGCACTAGTCAGACAAAGATCAAAATGTATCGATGAAATAGAAAAATATATGAAAAAGCTAAAGATTAAAGATTGGACAGAAAGAACATCGAACCGAATCATATGGAGCATGTTACCTGCTTCACTGTTGATACAGTAAATGTTTTCACCAAATTCAATTAAATTTTTGATGTACACTAGTGGGAATTGGTTCTACCCCTCGGACAGCTTCAGTAGTAGCTTTTTTAGTACTTCCTTTGTAATGTTTTAATATAATGACACATTACACTACAACTCCATCCAATTTTTTTCTGTATAAGAAATATTGAGCTCCCAATAAGTAGATATTTATACTCTTCACGCAGTGAATTGTATTATAAGTTTGTCATGAAGTTTGCAATACACAGAAGGAGACATCGGAGACCCCATAAAGTATATATATTATTAATGAGCGCGACGAGACTAGTTCATCTAGCCATGTCCGTCTGTCTGGAACCAAAATCATGTTCTTATTAGAAAACCTTTTTTGTTTTTTGTACTAAATATGGACTTGAAATTTGGACACTATAATTGTCTGACTTATATCCACCAACCTTCTAAATTTCAAGACGCTTGGACTAATAGAAGGGACGTGAAGAGTATTAAAACTTCGGTTAGTCTCTTTTATATTTTTTTTTCTATTATTTTGACACTTTTTCATCACATTTTTAACAAAAATGGAACAAACAAAATAATTTTACAAAAACCAAACACTTCAAACATTTTCGAAGAACAAACAAACAAAGACTCAATCTGAAACGTTCTAAAAACAGTTTATAGATACTTCGTAGAAGTGTTCAGTTTAGATTAGGGCTGTAACGGAGGTTAGAGGAGGTGAAGTTGGGTTTATAAAGAAAAATTACTTGGAAATTCATAAAATATCGAATTGATGTTTTTAATTGTTTTTTTAATAATCATATTTATATTTTTCTATCTTCAATGTTGCAATACACGTAGCATGGCGAGCACGAATGATATGAAAACATTTGTATTGCCACTATTTTAATAAGATAAAACTATTATTCTTGAAAAATTTCAAAAGTATTATATTTGCTGCAAATAGAATTTTTTATAATCAATGTTCTTCCGGTAAAACTCCATGAAAGACGTGCAAAGGCGGAACCATAGGTTAAATAATATTTTGATATGAAATTTTAAGATTTTTAATATCAATTTTTTATGAAAATATGTATATAGTTTGAAATAATATCTTAGCATATTTTTTAAGCTTTCAGCCACTCTTAATTCCTAACTTCTCATGGATTGCAATTGTTGAAAAGTTTAATAGGAGATTTAATATTCGTTAAAACTGAATTTTATATAATTTACACCTGTAAGTGTCTGTGTATGTGTTGTTATCTATACATTTATTTCATTTCTCATTACTTACTTATTACACTTTTCATGCCAGTGAGAATTTGGTGGTACATTAAGTTTTGTGACAACTGGGATGGGAAATGCGGTCACGAGCGCAATAATCCAAACCCCAGCGATGAGTAATTTTGCATATCTGTAAGAATAAATAAAAAAAAAAGAAAAGTAGAGTAGAGTAAATAAGAATATTTAGATTTATTCATATGTAGTACGTGTGTGTATTTTATGAGGAAATTTTACTTAAAATATGATTTATTCAAAGTTGTGGCGTATACTTATTTTTATTTACTTTTTCGAAGAGGTAAACCATATATTAATCATACGCACTGTTGAATGCATACAGAAATATATCTCTCTCCAAAAATCTCTGAGGTCTTACAAGTATTTTTCGTCTTTAATAATTAAACAAGCATCTTATGATGGAGTATAAGGAAATTGGATTGAATTGGATTGAATTCTTATTAAAATGTAAACCATTGAAGCGTTAAGAGTATTTAATTTTCATTGAAGGAATTGCTGCTACTGCTTGTTCCATGACTTGCGCCTGAAAGTATGTTTCAGTCGAGTGAACATATATCGCAAGAGAGAGGGAGAGAGAGAGAGAGATAGAGTAAATTACAGTCACGTTGAATAATTACCAATTTTATTTATGTTGTACTTGTTGTTCATATTAAATATTTGACTAAAAGGCTGCCGCCAACCATCAGAATATGTATCATAAGGAAAATAAGTAAGGAAGTCATTCAGGGGTGAGTGGGTAAGTGAATGAGTCCATGAGTGTGTGTCTTGTGAACGTTGTTTGCCATTAATGAGTATTCAACTGTCGTCATCGTCATACGCAAAATAAGTTAAAAGAGAGATTATAGTTAAGAAATAAACGTTCAACTTTGATAAAATAATATCATGTTTCCAAAGTAAATTTACTTAACACGCCAATGGCGACAGTCAGTCAACAGGCGCGCGATTTTTCACTCCTTCAACACGAGCCTCAATCTATCCCAGTGCTTGTGTATCCTTTTACTATTTAAACAAATTAACACACATTCATTATACTCGTATATTCATTTTCGTATTCATTTTTGTTTTCACTTTTGGTTTTCACATTAACCCTATTTTTTATTTTTGAATTTCAGGCACCAAAAATGTACAAGTGCCAGTTGCCTACTTCTATCACTATTCATCAGCTTGATATGTTATTGATATTAACCTCAAGGTCCTTGCGTGTTTTAGACTTTAGTTTTTGTGTTTTTATTGACCTACATACATATATGTAGTATGTACTATTAACCATGACCATCTGCTATTTGTTGCCTTATGTAAGTTTCCAGTGAACAGTGAAGGGTCAAGTCAAGTTGAGTGTGTGCAAATACGCAACGCGCCAAAAGCAAATACCAGGCGACCACTTAAGTGAATGACATACAATGGCGACTCAAAGTGAAGCGTGTCGTTGTCCTCTTTTTTTTTTGTTTTTTTGGTCTTCAATTAAGGTTTCTAGTTTTATATTCTCATTCATCGTTCACTTTCACATGACCCGCCTTTCTTTTAACCATTTTCCCCATTTTCAGAATTTTTGCGTTTGTTAAATTGAATGCTAAAGTGGCAGAGATAATGGAAAATAGAAATCTAAGCACTACAAATTTTGAGGAAAAAACATTTTTATGAATTTTCATGTAAATTTTATATTAAAATGTCTGCATGCATCACAACTTTAAGGTTTCTAAGCATGAAATTTTTAGATTCACAGCTTTAAATTATGAGTACAAGTGACTGTCAAGACCACGAGAACATTTCGTAGTATTAAAGTATTTGTCACATTCATAGAATTCTTTCATATAATTAAACTAAGTATTTGTCAATTGCAAAAGTACATTGGCAGTGCTACGCATATTTTTGCTGTTTTGTGCTTAAATTTATACAAAAATCCCCATCTTATTTTTAAATAAAATCCCAAATTAGTTTCTTATTATTCTTTTTTTTTTTTTTTTTTTGTTTCTATTCCTCATTTCATCTGCAGCCATACCGTTTATCTGATTGGATTGTAATTTGGTGGATATATATGGTTTGTTCCTGGCTTGAGCAAAGGATAGTTTTGTTTCTGATTTATGTCCCCGTTCCCGAGATCTGGGATATTCAAACAATCCCAACCCCAAAAAGTTTACTTCAAAAAATCAAATAAAATAACAATTTTCTGATATTCTTTGTTGATACTCAAAGTGTA